>OW203988.1:1905728-2505728 GCA_934047225.1 Ypsolopha sequella | reverse complement strand
ACATTTCTGTTGCCGTTTTAACGACAAATACTAAAAAACAGATTTAAGGGCTTCCATACAACAAACGTGATTTTTTTTGCCGTTTTTATAGATAACTACTTAGCTTCTGCCCGCGGCTTCGCCCGCGTGGCCTACAGGAAACAAATGAAATTTTTTTCACAAACAAACATTATAAGTGCTCTCACTCCCTCTGGGAGTCAAGGTGTAGTGCTCGGCCGAAAAACTCGCATGCTCAGACTACGAACGTGCTCTGCTCAGCCTTCGGCCTCGTGGGCACGTTCTCCGTCCTCACATGCTCGTTTTTCGGCCTCGCCAAGAATATATTCAAGCAATCGCAGAAATTAAATATTTATGTGAAGTTTATGATACTTGGCACGAAAAAAGGGTAAAACAAAAAAACATTTCAATGTGAAAAGCTGCCAAAGTTGCGAATCAAACCAAGAATCTCTCATCATACCATGTGGACAAAGCAGTCAAATAGTTCCCAAAAGTCCGAGAGCTTGAGCTCTAAAGTGGAACTAACGTGTACATACTTAAACAGTCACAACCCAACTAGCACCTAAGCGTTATAATAAGCGTTACAAATGCCGCTTAAGAGAGATTTATAACGGCTTAACCATCATAAGCAAGCGCTACAGTAACGATAGAGAACTTCTCAATCACTTCTATAACACCGAAAAGGGCCCACTTTATACGGGCCTTAACGACACAAAGGCGCGTGAAAAGTGATTATAGGACCTAAAAGATACATAATAAGTTATTCTACCACCTTTATAGAATTTGCACACATACAAAGGCGCGTGAAAAGTGATTGTAGGAGGTAAAACATATATAATAAGTTCTTGTGGCACCTTAATAGAATATGTACATATACAAAGGTGCGTGAAAAGTGATTGTAGGAGTTGAAAGATATACAATAAGTTTTTGTACCACCTTAATAGAATATGCACATATACAAAGGTGCGTGAAAAGCGATTGTAGGAGGTAAAAGAAATACAATTAGTTCTTGTACCACCTTTATAGAATTTAAACATAATTGCGACGTGACTGTAACACTGAAATGAAACTCAAATGTTTTTTTATTACATTTTCAATAGCATGGGTGAAAGGAATATATGTTCTTAGACGATTTAAAAGTGATCGGATAAATGTCAATAATGGACGAATAAATATAGGTAAATAATTGGAATGAATTTTCACTCACATACGTAAAAAACTAGTGCGAGCATCAGGTTACTGACAAAATATGCATTCATTTAGCTAAATATTTCATGCGCTTGCGAAACTCGTGGAATTTTTAGTCAATTATATTATTGAAGTGCAATAATTTTTTTAGGTTAACTTGGAATTTCTTCTCGAATGAGGCATTAGGACTTTTTGTGATTTTATTACATGAAAAATGGGTATGTTTATTTTTTTAATTGTGACCTGAGGTAAGAAAAGTGATCGATTTTTCGACATGATTAATCTCTTTATCAAATACTGTAATGGCGGCTTGCTACAACTGGCTTAGACGTTTACTATATCCATTTAAACGGTTTAAGAAGTAGAATGGCGCTAGTGACCACAATTACAACGCTTTGGGATCAACAATCACCGTACTATGGAGTATTTTTACTCTTTTTGGGGTACAGTAGCGCTTGAATTCTTCTTTTTAGCCCTCAAACAGTTACTATGGAGTACGTGGTGTAGTGGGGCGCCTAGTGGTAGTACCTTTCAGGTCCCTTCAGCCGACTCTCCTACTGGAGGGTGGAGGAATCATACTGGTCCACAGACGTCTCGCAAATCTCTCACCAGTGGCTCCAAGTAGCTGTTGTGCACGCAGCGGCCACACCACGGTAAACCACATCGGCTCGTGGGCTAAACCTGGATGAGGGGGGCCTGCACACTAAGGCGGACAGGCCTATACGCGGACATCTCCCGCTCAGTGCATGAAGACTATCTCGGTGACAAAGGCAAATCATGGCTGATAAGCGACAGATATTGGTGGAATCGGCGGGATAGCAAAGGCATGGTGGAAGGCCAAGGGCGACAGCAGAGGTCTTCAGCAGCTGTCGGCCAGACACTGCACCCAAACTCTTCTCTGGTCGTAGCGGTCTCCGTTCCATCGGGTTCAGAAGAGGGAGGACGAGAGAGTGCACCTGTGGTCGCGCGCCCACTTGTGCACTATAATATGGTCTGCGCAACGGACTGCTTCTGGAAAATGGACCCGAATTAAGAAAAAGCCCTGCGGCGATGAGCTGAGACAGAGAGGTACGGTTGTGATGCACACCGTGCTTTGGTTAAGGTTTGCACGTAGGCGGCTCGGAGAGAGTGGTCGCTTTTGCGCTGATTGAGGTAACAGCGTAAGCTCGGCAGCACTCTGGGTGACCAAGCAGCCCTATTCAGGGAAGCACTGCTTGCCCCACATGGGGACAGGACTAGAAAAGGTGTCCTAAAAATTGCTTACCTTAAAACAACAGGGAGGCAGTAACCACGGCTGCCTAAGCATCCCTCCAATTGTGGTCGAAATAATAAGAAAATTTACTCGAAATCTTTAAAAATGACCTTTGCTACATGGAACGTACGAACACTGCTTGATCGCAGCACAAACCTGTGTCCTGAAAGGAAATCCGCAATCGTGGCCCGTGAGCTTCGTCGCTACAATGTGGATATAGCAGCGCTCAGCGAGACACACCTGGCTGACGAAGGAGAGATAGTGGAACACGGTGGCGAATACACCTTCTACTGGAAGGGGACGCCCGCCTCCGAGCCAAGACGCTCAGGAGTTGGGTTTGCGATCAAAAACTCTCTGGTTGGGAAACTGGCAGAGTGTCCAGTATACATCTCTGATCGTGTTATCACCTTACGCCTCCACATGGAGAATAATAGGTTTCTAAATCTAATAAGCGTGTATGCGCCAACCATGACAAATGACAACGACGTAAAGGACCGCTTCTACGAAGAGCTTGCAAACACCTTAGCCAAGATTCGTCCGGTGGAGAAGATCCTTCTGCTGGGGGATTTTAACGCAAGAGTCGGACGAGACCACGAAGCGTGGCCTAATGTTTTAGGTCGACACGGAATTGGTAACATGAACAGTAACGGCCAAATGTTACTGAGCCTTTGCTCGCAATTTGGTCTGGCTATAACCAATACGTACTTCAGATTACCCATAAAACACAAGGTCACATGGATGCACCCGAGGTCGAAACATTGGCACCTGATCGACTTCGCCATCGTTAGACAAACTGATATATCCCAAGTACTCGTCACAAGAGTCATGCGCGGAGCCGAATGTTGGACGGACCACAAATTAGTGGTCACTAAAATGTTACTGCAACTTCGCCCTCCAATTAGATCCAACAAAGTTAAGCAGACGCGACTCAACGTTGGAAAACTTGCCAGCTTGGAAATTCGTCAAAACTATTGTCAAGTTTTAAACAGCGCAACCTCGACTATTGACACAAACGGTGATTTACAGGCGACATGGGATCTCCTTTGTTCGCAAATAATTGACTCAGCCAAACACACGTTAGGGAAATCGATCCGAACTAACGAAGACTGGTTTGATGAAAACGATAAGTCGTTGAACGAAGCAATTAATAAGCACCGAGCCCTACTGCGACGTCAGTGTCGAGGACGGCAATCTCAAGAGGCATTGGAGGAGATAAAGAAAAGCAGTATAGCGCTGCGGACCCTTACAAGGGAAGTTAAGGATCAGTGGTGGAAACGGAAAGCAGATTACATCAACTGGCTTTCTCAGTCAAACCAGCTGGGTTTGTTCTATAGTGAAGTAAGGAAGCTAATTGGGAGCGTACGCCGTGTTAGTGTGCCGCTTAAATCTATGGACGGCACTCAACGACTATCTTCTAAGGAAGATGCACTGAATCGTTGGGCACAGCATTTCAACCAGCTGTTAAACGTAGATCGATCAGCTGATCTACAGCACATTAGAGCGCTCCCAAAACTTCCTGAGACAATGGATTTGTGTGTACCACTCACTCTGGAGGAAGTTGTCGCAGCTATAAAACAGCAACCAAACAACAAAGCGGTTGGTATTGACAACATCTCGGGAGAACTTCTGAAGTATGGAGGAGAGGAGCTGCACAACACCTTATGGAAATTGTTTTTGCGAATGTGGGACGAGGAACGTGTACCAAATAACTTTAAAATCTCGTGCATTTGTCCTTTATATAAAAAAAAGGCGACCGTTCAGACTGCAATTTCTACCGGGGTATCTCAATGCTCTGCGTTCCTGGAAAAATATTCGCTAGAGTTCTCCTAAATCGACTTATTCCCACCTCCGAAGCACTGCTGCCAGAGAGCCAGTTTGGCTTTAGACCGGAAAGAGGAACCTGTGAAGCGATCTTTAGTCTACGTCAACTGCAAGAAAAGAATAAAGAGCAAGGCCAACCGCTCCACCTTTGTTTCGTAGATCTAGAAAAAGCATTCGATAGTGTTCCTCGTGAAGCCCTATGGTTAATCCTGGAAAAGTATGGCTGCCCAGATAAGTTTATAAGGCTTATCCGACTTCTACACGACAACATGGCGTGCTGTGTGACAGCTAATGGCGAGCAGACAGATTATTTCTCCGTTACCTGTGGAGTCAAACAAGGTTGTGTCTTGGCACCCACTCTGTTCGCTCTATACTTTGCCGTGGTGGTTCGAGAAACCTTACAAGGAACATCAGAAGGCATCCATATTCGCTTTCGGATGGACGGGAAGCTATTTAACCTTGCCAGACTTAAGGCCAACAGTAAGGTCTCTCACGATGTCATCACAGATATTATGTACGCAGATGACCTATGTTTTGTAGCGGATACCCCAGAGGGTCTACAGCTGCTCATGTGCAAGCTAGATGAGGCATGCTGTAAATATGGGTTGAAAATAAACGTGAAGAAAACTGAAGTTATGACATTAGACACATTGCAGTTGGCCGGCTCTACGCTGAATATTCGCTTAGGTGGAGACACTCTGAAGCAGGTAGACAAGTTCAGATATCTGGGAAGTACCTTGTCAGCAAATGGAGATCTAGATGCTGAGATCAACAGCCGTATCGGTGCCGCTTCTGCTGCTTTCGGAAAGTTGCAGTTAAAACTGTTCCGCTCACACGACATCCAAAGGTCAACTAAGATCGCTGTATACATGGCCATTGTTCTGCCAAACCTGCTATATTCAGCGGAGACGTGGTGCTTATACCGAAGACACATCCGTACTTTAGATAGGTTCCATCTCAAATGTCTTCGTGAAATTTTAAATATAAAATGGTCTGATCGCATTCGGAACACAGAAGTGCTGCGCCGTGCTAAAGTTGGCGGCATTGAATCTTATATCATGCGACGGCAACTGCGCTGGTGTGGCCATGTCTCGCGCATGTCTAATGAGAGGCTGGCGAAGCGTGTCTTCTACTCGGAGCTCCGAGAAGGCAAGCGCAAACAGGGAGGCCAGTTTCTTCGTTTCAAGGACGTGTTGAAGAGACATATGAAGAGTTGCGATATACCCCATGAGACCTGGGAGGAACACGCAGCTCAAAGACCAGAGTGGAGACATCTTGTGCAAACAAATGTTTTTAGCTTTGAAGCACAAAGACGAGCAGATCTCGACTCCAAGCGTGACCAACTCAAGGCCCGACCACCTGTGGCTATTGACTACAACTACGAGAACGGAATACTCAAATGTGGTATATGCGGACGAACATTTAAAGCCAAGATTGGTTACGTCAGCCACATTCGGGCACACCAGCGAAGCCCATCACACCCTCGCCAATAGCAGTCGCCGTAGCCGTGTCGGCTTGGAGACCATCATCATCACTATGGAGTTCAAGATATAACGTTGTACAACGTTGATGATGATGATGACGACGATGACGATGACGATGACGATGAAGATAACGATGACGATGATGATGACGATGACGACGACGATGACGATGACGATGACGATGACGATGACGATGACGATGACGATGACGATGACGATGACGATGACGATGACGATGACGATGACGATGACGATGACGATGACGTTGACGATGACGATGACGGTGACGATGACGATGACGGTGACGATAACGATGAAGGTGACGATGATGATGATGGTGACAATGACGTGAAGGTGACGGTCATGACGTCATCGTCACCGTCATCATCGACGTACGTCATTGTCATTGTCATCGTCAACATCATCGTCATCGTCACCGTCACCGCCATCGTCATCGTCACCCTCACCGTCACTCTCACCGTCACCGTCATCGTCATCGTCAACATTATCGTCATCATCACCGTCACCGTCATCGTCAACGTCATCGTCATCATCATAGTCATCGTCATCGTCATCGTCAACGTCATCGTCATCGTCACCGTCACCATCATCGTCATCGTCATCGTCACCCTCACCGTTACTCTCACCGTCACCGTCACCGTCATCGTCATCGTCAACATTATCGTCATCATCACCGTCACCGTCACCGTCATCGTCATCGTCGTAGTCATCGTCATCGTCAACGTCATCGTCATCATCATAGTCATCGTCATCGTCATCGTCAACGTCATCGTCATCGTCACCGTCACCATCATCGTCATCGTCATCGTCACCCTCACCGTTACTCTCACCGTCACCGTCACCGTCATCGTCATCGTCAACATTATCGTCATCGTTACCGTCACCGTCACCGTCATAGTCATCGTCATCGTCAACGTCATCGTCATCGTCATCGTCATCGTCATCGTCATCGTCATCGTCATCGTCATCGTCATCATCATCATCGACGTCAACGTCATCGTCAACGTAATTGTAAACGTCATCATCAACGTCATCGTCAACGTCATCGTCAACGTTATCGTTATCGTCATCGTCAACGTCATCGTCATCGTCATCGTCATCGTCATCGTCAACATCATCATCAACGTCATCATCAACGTCATTGTCATCGTCAACGTCATCGTCATAATCATCAACAATAAATCGTAATCGGTGAAACAATGATGTCCGCAAAATGGCGGATTATTATGTAACTAGGTGATTATTAAACCTCTTGTATAGGCTTAGCAGCGTAAGTTGTGATATAGAATAGATTACAAACTTTTTTACCCGTACAAGATATCTATAGCGTGCCTAATCCTGTTTGTAGTCATATATTTGAGTTATATTTCTCAATCAAACGGTTTTAGGTGCTAATGTTGAGCTACAATACTCTAATACGGTAAAGGTGCTACAAAAGATCTTTACAGATCGATTCTAACGCTATAGACTAGATACAACTACCATGTAACTGCTTGAGTGTTATATGTGATATTTTTAACTCTTTTGAAGCGCTTTTACCTTAGTAATTGCTATTTTAGATCTCATAGTGCTAGTTAGTATATTTATAACTCTGCATTGTATCTAAAGCCTGTACAAGAACTTAATAACACACCTCTGTTTCTCCAAAGCCGTAATCGTCGCAACTCTACTTCTACAATACCACCCTTCGCTTAAAGAGATATTACAATCTCTTATATATAGTCTAAGGAATATACAAACTCTCTTTAACCGCTGTTATACAACAAAGAAGCGGTACAGTGCCTTCTTATACTGCTTGTGTGCTACTTGGGAAGGATACAAAAAACATCACCCTCCTTTTTGACTCAGCCGTAGCCAGGTAAAAATGTGCCCCAGATACCTGCCACCCTGTAGAAACTGGTAACAATTTCACCAAGCGGTATGTAGAGGTCACTTTTAATCAAAATAATTAAGTACAGAAATGATTTATTGACATGGGAGGGCTCTGGGGTGGTCAAAAATGTGGCACCCAAAATATTGCGAATATGTTAAGACTTTCTTTTTAAATAAAAGATAAGATTGGTGCAGATAAGATAACGAAATTGCTTATTGATAGTATTCTTGATTATTTTCTGGCCTCGGGCATTTTGAGAATGTTGTTTCTTGTCTTTTTTGTTTTTGGATTAGGTATTTGTGTTTGATTGAACTAAGTATTGCATGCTTTTCCGCCTGAAAAATATATTTTTGGTAATAGATATGGCATGTTTACAATCATTTTATAAACTATGATAGAAAAAAAAAATATATATATTATACAATTTTATTGTGGTATTAGAACGCAGAAGAAAAATACATCTGGATATGAAAAAACACAAACTAAAATTATATCATTAACCCCGATTTAGAGCGTCTCACATCAAAATTTAAATATAATAATTTGGCTAAGTGCAAATCGGGCTCGCGCACAGAGGGTTCCTTACCACCACACATTAATATCTAGGTTTCCAAATATATATTTTAAAGGATACTGATTTAACGACGACATATAACAAATTTAAAATTTCCATACCAAGCTTTTTTTCTCATATTTCATGTTTAAAAATCAGTTTTCCTATTTAATATATATTTGGGAACCTAGATATTCTGTGATGGAATCGGAATAAACACACCCTACATATTAAGAATAACTATGATTTACAAATAGTTTTGGTATTTCGTTTGTATGAGCTAAGATTGCTTCGCCTGTTTTCTGCAATCTTTACGTAATTAACCACCTATTACCATGTTTTTTTTTCTTTTTTTTCGGTCCTCTTGTTCCGGAAAAAATGGGGAGGGGAAAAGATAACGTTAAAAAATGCAACCTTTTCGAGGTAATTTGTATGGAGACCACCCTTTTGTCTCAATATGTTATCTTTTGCCATGATAGAGGCAATAGTAACACATATCCTGTGACAATTTCAACTGGCTACCTATGACGGCTGAAGCTGTAGACTCCTGTTACAGACGGACAGACAAACAGAACAGACAGACAGCGGTGGCTTACTAATAGGGTCCCGTTAAGCACCCTTCGGGTACGGAACCATAAAAAGAAGTCGTTTAGCTACTTAAAAACATAAAATTACACCTAGGTTTTAGGATTCCGTATCCAAAGGGTAAGGGTCGGGACCCTATTACTAAGACTCCGCTGTCCGTCTGTCACCAGGCTGTATCTCATGAATCGTGATAGTTAGACAGTTGAAATTTTCACAGATGATGTATTTCTGTTGCCGCTATAACAACAAATACTAGAAAAACAGAATAAAATAAATATTTAAGGGGGCTCCCATACAACAGACATGTTTTTTTTTGCCGTTTTTTTTTATAGACAATGGTATGGAACCCTTCGTGCGCGAGTCCAACTCGCACTTGGCCGGTTTATTTATTTATTTACTTTAAGCAGTAAGCACAGTTACGAGACTGCTTCTAAAAATCAGTTTCACTCAAAATACCTCAATACAAATTGACAATATGACTTCCTAAACGGCAAGAGCGTAAAGTGATCTTCGATAATATAAATAAACGAGTTCGACATTACCGTACATGTCATTATCGGTGGCCCGCCTGGGAGTCGGCAGAGGGAAGAAAAAAAAACCCGCGAAACCTCTACAACTCAATTTTGGACGCACAGCCTGGTGAAAATAAAATGCAAAAAAATGGACGCGGCCTTTTTTAGTGTGCGGCTAATTGTTTTGGGTAAGACTGTGTAATATTAAGTCTTTACATATGAAATTGCCGTTTTCTATAGATAATCTGAAGGAAACTCAATTTTCAGTACTAACATTTTTGCATTTTTTTTGTAGGAATAACAAATCCGAATTATGTTATTTCTTTTGTGTATGAATAAGACAACAATAAGCTAACAGCAACATTAATTTAATTTTTGAAAAGTGTCAGCTGTAAAAAATTATTACGAATCTTATAATGGAAATGGATAGCATACTGTTTTTGAAGATCAAACTGAAAATAAAAACGAATTTGAATACGTAGATGTAAAACCTTGAAATTAACTTTCAAACAAAAAAGAAATCATCAAAATAGCTATTGAGTTACAAGAATTATGAATTCATGAATCTGTAAGAAAATTTCTGCAATTTCATAGGTAAAAACCTATTATTCAGCTGCGTCCTTTCGAAAGGATGATCGGTCGATCAGACCATGATTTTTTTTTCTTTTAGTGTTGGTAGTGGCTATGGTACGATTACTACTTATAATATAAGTATCCATGTTTTTGATATGCGTATTTCGGAAGGCACGTTAAACTGCGAGGCCATATTTGTGTCCAAAGTGCGGCGGCGGTAGGGCTCACCACCAAATACGCTGGGACGTCTTAATCGTTGGCGAAACCAAGTACCTATATACTAGTTTGGAATATGACTTGCATTTTAAAGTCCATACTCAGAAATACCTGTGTCACCCCCTCAGGGATTTATGTTGTGAGGAAGTGTACATTAAGTGCATTGGTAAAGAGAAAAAAGCAGATGCTGACAACTTGGGTTTCTTAGCGAATCCTTTTGCACAGTAAAAAAGGCCCTTCTCCAGGCATCGCGCGCGCACCTCAGATTACAGAGCCTTGCGCCCGCGCAGCGGTGGTCCACGCCCCTCCCCCCCCGCGACCTAACGAGCCGGGATTACGTAGAGGGGGAGGGGGGGCGATTAATTTGCCTACCGAGACCTACTGGTGTCTCGAACTTATTAAGCGGGAATGCAACGTACGCATGCATATTGAAACTTTGTAGCAGGTGCGTTTGGGATTCTGTGATTTTGTAAACAGGCCGGAAATATTTATAAGTATTTATTTTTGTGAGCAATGGATGAAGCTGGCGAGAGACACCTATGCCTAACAGTGGGTGGATGTGGGCTGAATGACGATGATTTATTTTTGCATAATGTGTAAAAAGTATGGGCATTGATCCATAGACCCAGTAAAATTAAATTATTAAATAATATAATATATCAATATTATTTTTCAATATTTTTCGTACCATTCATTTTATAGAACGTATTTCTTTAGGTAAAGTGTCTTTTGCGGGTAAAAAGCTGGTGTGCCAAGTGTGGACTGTGACTTGCATTTCACAAATCACACTTGGGAACACCTCGGTCTGGGTCCTCGATTGATGTCGGTCGTGATGATGTCTTCTACCGAATCTTTTAGTACGATGGTAACTTATTATTTAACGTTTTTTATTGATTTGTGCTTGTGTAGGTGGTAGAGCTGATGCCGGGATAGACTCTGGAGGTACGACCATCTTACTTGGAGACCCCCTCGAAGTTATTCGGGGGAAAGTAAGAGGACAACTCAAAGGCAAAAAACCAGGAGGCCCACCATGCCTGGGACCGATGGATGGCGGTATATCCATCTCTAATAGCCGGGCCTTATATGGAACAGACTGGTGATGGGCAGTGGCGTCACTGGTGCGAGGGTTCCGGCACCGCGCTCACCAACCCGCCTGCCCAGCGTGTATGAGTATGAGAAATTCTTCCAGGATGACCGCCGGGAGTGGAAAAGTCCTGGAAAGGCTTATGTCCAGCATTGGACGAACTAGGCTGATGGATGGATGGACGTTTTTTTACATCACTGTTCTGTAGAAACTTGAAACCCCATTGCCATCCCATAGGAACTGATTCATGAGATAATAAGAAACCTATGTCTAGAAATTTACTGTTGCAAAGTTTAGGTCTAGTGGCTTCAGTAGGTATACCGATATGGTGTGAACGGGTAACACTTAACTTTTCTGTAGAAACTTGAAACCTCATTGCCATAACATGGGATGGGAACGGATTTACGGGATAAAAAGTTGCCTATCTCTAGAACTTTACTGTTGCAAAGTTGAAATGACACATCAATTTTCTATAGAAACTTGACACCCCATTGCCATCCCATGAGAACTCATTTATGGGATAAAACATAGCTTTTGTTCTATTTCTGGTCTAGAACTACATTTGTGCAAAGTTCCAGCCCAATCGGTTAAGTGGTTACGGCGTGAAGGAGTAACAAATATACATCCATCCAAACTTTCGCACTTATAATATTATAGTGGTATGGTATAGTATAGTTTGGCATGGGGTTAGTGGGAAGTGGGATTGGGATGGGATAAAATGGACGATAATAAATTTAAAACGATAGTACAACTGTACTTTTATACAAGTCATCATCATCATCATCATCATCATCATCATAATCATCATCATCATCATCATCATCGTTATCATCATAATCATCATCCTCCTCCTCCTGCTCATCATTATCATAATAATCATCATCATCATCATCATTATTATTAATGACAATTTATAATAAGTAAATATTAAGATAGATTGTAAATAGATAGTCTAGGTCATAACCTGTCATGTCATGTACTTTTATTATATGTAATATGTCAATGTATATTTATTTTAATTAAGATACTCAACTGATGCCGGGTCCAGGTCGGACCCGAAATATATCTTGAGATTTCCTTATATTTGTTTATCTTATTTATCAGTATATATATATTTTTTTTTTAAACTTTAAAAGCTGTTATAAAACCACATACTCTGAACAATCTCTGAAGTAAAATACCTTCACAGAAAAAGATATTCAATTGTTAATTAAAGACTTTATCTCGTAGGTGGAAGGTCTATTTTAGAACGCTGCGCATGAACAGCTGTTTCACGAACGAAGCTGCCTCAAAAAACGCACGTATCTCGGTGCGTTAGGGTTCGCGCATTTTTATTTGGAACTCAAATATTTCCCAAACGCATTTGGTATGTTTCTTGGGGAAAATGGTTCAGTATGATCAGTAGAATAAGTGGTTTCATTTAAAGTTAGCAGTCTATTTACACCCGGTATGTACATAAAACCAATTATTAAATTATAAAATTTGAAATAAATGTAGTGTTCCTACAGGATACAAGATTTTGTCTCTAAACTGCAACATAAGCGAACACATAAATTAAGTACTTACTTACTTAAGGCTATCATCTGCCGAATTAAAGGATATTTCGTTTCATAAGATGATCGTTGTGTTGTAAGGAATTTTGGCACGACAGGTGTGTTTTATATTATTTCTAATTCCTTCTTGACTGGTCTTTTAATGAATTGAATGCTATTAAAATTAATGATTTTTTTCATGGGCGTGCCCCTGTTTAAATGCAAAGTAGTTTATAGCGAATAATTTTAGTTTTACTGACATTTTATTTTATTTATAACATAAATAAAACAGTCATAAATATCCGACGTAAAACTTTTTTTTAAGATTTGTTTTTTTTTCATGTAATTTGGAGTTTGGTATATGATTATTTGCTCTTACATTTATGACGAAACTTTCGACTATTTTTTCTTCTAATTTTGTAAAACTTGTAAAAGCTCTGAATTGACCTTGAAAAACTCGTTGTTGAATTATTAACCTGGAAGAAAGTTATACTTATTTATTGTAGGTACTTTCGGGGCAAGTACCCATCAAACAAAGGCCCATTACGTATAAAATAAAAACCGGTCAAGTTCGTTCACTTATTCCACGTGCAGTTATGGGTGACCAACTTATATCCAATCCAAAGGGTATAATTAAGTTTCTTTCTTTCTAAATTCTTTATTGCACAAAATAACAGTTAAATGTTCAATTGGTGGACTTAACGCTAAAATATTATTACATAATTAAATACAGGCTGTCTCAAAAGAAAGTTTATACTTGATAAGTTTACTGCGTGAACGCAAAAATACTGCATAGGTAAGTAATTTTTTCACTTTTTACTACATGTGTGTAATAAAATTTACTTGTCAATGAAATTTCAAGA
The DNA here is from genome assembly GCA_934047225.1 of Ypsolopha sequella. Classification (NCBI taxonomy): domain Eukaryota; kingdom Metazoa; phylum Arthropoda; class Insecta; order Lepidoptera; family Ypsolophidae; genus Ypsolopha; species Ypsolopha sequella. The sequence goes on along the minus strand of OW203988.1, from coordinate 2,492,174 downwards.
TTCTAAAACAAGTATAATAGATTTCAATTTGTATGATACTAAAGCCAATTCTGAGGGCTTTATTTTTAGTTTTAGTTCTGGCAAAATGAAATTTTCTTTATTGGAAAATAGTTCATAATTGTTATGAACAGAAACTAAATTACTTTGAAAAAATTTAAGTTTTGACAGCACTAAAGTTAAAATTAAAGCCTTCAAAATCGGCTTTATTGATTACATAAAGAGCAATTCTGCGGAGGCAGGAGTATGACTGGGAACCACCGTTAGTGAAAGAGATTATTTCGCTATTATTTCGTTTCGGTACGGAGGGACTATGTGTGAATGGTTGCTATATACCACTAGCCTCTAAGAGGGATTTATATGACTGGATATTAGTTTTGAAATACCAAACTACAATATAATCCTTTTAGGTGATTATAATCTGCCGGATACTGAGTGGCAGTTTTCACCCGATGATAATAATAACTAACACGGAATTTTGTACGAATCATTACTTACAATTTAAATAAATAAATAAATTATTTTTGCGTTGAATAAGAAGTCTGATTTTATAACATCACCTATGGTTTCTATGGTTTCAAATTAATAATTCTCTCACGGGGGGACGAAACGGGCAGAGACAGACAAGAAGTGAGCCGAGTTTCACTGCTGGGCACAGACCTCCCCTTATTGATACCGCACATCGCGGTCCTGCGCTGCTTCCGAAAATAAATATAATATCTATTAAAAATAATAATCGATAAAAATTATCAAAACAGTAGTACCTTGGTCGAAACTGGGTACCCAACTAAATTGATCTAAATGGCCACCCCAATAGCCAATAAACAATCCTCTTGTCAAAACGCAGACGTGATTCTGGGCCGAACTCCCATCGGCTCCTTCACCACCAAGGGTGCTTCTCAGTAGTTTATAATCCCGCTCTGTGTCTCGTTGGCACGTTTGCGGTACGACTCAAGGTGGGATCTGGAAAAAATGGGGATGCAATTATTTGAGTTGGTCGATAACCTAACTGCGTCTAGTGTATTGAAATTAAATGTTTTTATAATATATGTACCGTCAAGGAAATTTCCGCTGGCCAACTTTACGCTTCACGGGAAAATAATTAATAATAATATCTACACTAATTTAGTACTGGAGAGTTGATTTTCATCAATATCTCGATTTAAACTGACTTTAATCCTACCGTCACTCGGGAGCAAAAAAAAAGAAGAAAAATTATGTATAACATAATATTAATAAAATGTTTAGTTTTGACAGTTATTTTAAGATAACAGATTAGCGTCGGAATAGGGGGAGGAGCCCTGAGGTTGCAAAAAAATATATGAATTTTAGGAAATAAGCACGCAAACAACAAAGTTTTAGTCTTCTTTATTTATTCGACTTATTGAATTTCATTTCAATGACTGACAAAACACTAATAAAAAGCGTAAAATATAAGTTTATAAAGATAAGTTTTATTGCTTGTTATTTAAGATTGCTTTATTTTGGCTCGTACTGCTTGCTTTGCTTGTGCATATTTTATGCGGGAGAGCGGGCGGTGCTTAAGTCTGCATTTTGAATAGCATGGTAAGAGTGTTTAGCGCAATATTGCAAATTATTAATATATCCACAAATACTAAAAATACTGTAAAAATATTATAAAACGCACAACAGACATAAATTTCTAGGAAGAAGAAGGGAACAAATGAAACGGGAGACCAAGGTCCTAGATATTACTTTGAATAGTGAAGGAAGAAGTTGATGTCGTGTCGTACCAAAACGTTAAAACCTAGACCATATTATAAGACATTAATTAAAGTGTTAATAAAAGCTCTAAGTGTTAAAAAATGTTAGAGAGGAGAGAAGAGCCAGTTACTTGACCGACAAGAGCGTAATGTTCGATGGATGAGGAGGAAGAAGACATTCGGGACACAAAACGCAGCGCACACGTCACACTTACAATAGAATTATATAAATAAATGTATGAATCCCCACACTCGGTACACCCGCGTTTCACTGAGGTTTATTACGTCCCAACGCAATGGGTGCTGGTGAGCCCAATATCGCTGTACTTCGAGCAAAAATACTCGCATATTTTAGGGTGTACAGTTTTCCTCAGTGTTTTCCATCACCGTTCAGCAAGTGGTAAGTATTAGTTAATACAAATACTATGCACATAAATTCCTAAAAACTCATTGGTGCATGCCCGACCGGGGATCGAACCTAGGTCTCAAGATTGAGAGATTGAGAGATTCTACCGCCTGCATATGCAAATGCACATAACTCTCTAATTACGGCGTTAATGCATATTTTAGCCTTTTTTCCCAATCGTGCATATTTAGTTTAGGCAGCAGGAGGTACGTATAGGGATCTAGGTACGAAGACGTGTAGGGCGCGAGCGCAGTGGCTGAGTAAACTAACTGTCGTTTTGTCCAATGACGTCAGTTGATGTAGAGAGGTCGTTTTCGAAGTACAAATTGATACTGGGTGACAAACTTCACAAATTTGCGATCGAAAATTTGGAAAAATACTTAATTGTATATTGTCACAATAACTGAATGAATGAATGAATGAATGAATGAATGAATTTATTTCAGAAAGAAAGTACATAATGTAGTATTTTTGTGCGTTACATTATTATATTACTTAGGGCTATCTTAACTTACTTATATGTATATACATTTAATTTACTATCCTAAATAATATACTTAAATATATTAGACATTAATGCACATAATAATTTACGGGTATCAAGGGTCGAAAACTACACACCGTGCTAGTAAAAAACTGTTTGACGGTCATGTAGTTTGCCGTTCATAACCTTCAATTGGTTTACATTAAGTGTACATAGTATTTTAAATAAATAAATAAATAAATAAATAAACCTAATAAATATGTAATTACCAAGTTTGTACATAATCATTTATTTATAAGGAAGAACATATAATAATGTATAAGTACAGATATGCGTATAAATATTGTGTGTGCTGAGGACATCTAAATACGTAAAATTAGTTGAGTGTTGTGTGAGTGTGTGTGTATTTTGTGTAGTTTGGAGAAAGTAAAGTGATTTGAGACTGTATTTGATCCTGGTATAGTAAGTACCCTTATTTAATTATTTCTAATAACTTTTCTGTATTTGCATAATCTAAGCACCCTAGTATGTTATTCAGGGTTTGCTTTAGAGACCGTAGAGATAGCTTTCGCAATTCCGTAGATGCGCTTAGTCTGTTATATAGGAAGGGTCCCAAAAAACGACTAAAGGTTTGAGCAAAGGTGGTTTTGCAATGCGGTGTTTTAAAAACAATATCTAAACGTCTATCTTTGTCCGATAGCTTAGTTGGATTCTTGTGTAGGTTTGTTATGGCATCTCTAATGAAAAGTTGTCTTACTGTTAGGACCGAATTTTCATCATAAAGGTCTTTAGTCGGATACTTATATGGTTTGTAATTCATTACTTTTAGAACAGCCCTCTGAGCTCTTTCAAGTTTCAACATCTTGGATTTGTGTGTGCCACCCCAAGCAGGCAAGCAGTACGTTATTATTGACTGACAAAAGGCGTAGTAAACGCCCTTTAGCACAGCAGAGTCGCCAATGTGCCTTAGGTTTTTAAATACATGGATAAGTTTGCGCACGCGTCCTGTTAGAGCCTCGATATGTTCTGACCAGGAGAGGTTTCTGTCAATGATGACGCCAAGATATTTAACTGAAGACGCATTGGACAGAACATAACAGTTACATGAAGAGGCATTTATACAACCGTGACAGTGAACTCTGACAGAAAAGTCATCAGAGGGCTGAGTATGTTCACGAATGCTAAAGGTTAGTACTTTAGTTTTGTCCAAATTAAGAGTCAGTAAATTTTCATTTAACCAGCTATAAACTTTTGCAAAACCATCTTCAGACACCTTATTTAGCCTACTCCACGTCTTACAAGTAAAGACAATAACGGTGTCATCTGCAAAGGTTATAATTTGCGCTTGTTTTAGTTGTTTGCGACACAGACCATCAATATAGATCAGAAACAATGTCGGCCCAAGCACGCTGCCCTGTGGCACTCCGTATGTGACACTTTCTTCGGAACTTAGGTACTTCTCGACCGTCACCATTTGTGACCTATCTGTCAAGTAGTCAGTGAAAAGTTTAAGAGGTATTCCGCGTATCCCCATGTTTTCGAGTTTTTTTAGTAGAATGGGAACAGAGACAGTATCAAAGGCTTTTGCCAAATCTAAGAAAATGGCTGCGCATTTTTTTTTTGCGTCGATATTTCGCGATATGTGATCGGTCAAGTGAATAACAGCGTCAGCTGTACATCTTTTTTCTCTAAAACCGTATTGGTTGCCTGAGATCAGATTATATTTTTCCAGATAGAGTTTGAGCCTTCGATTTACTAGATGTTCTAAAATTTTGGACACAGTTGGTAATAATGAAATTGGTCGATAGTTTGAGATACTGCCTCTGTCCCCTGCCTTGTAAATCGGTACAACAACTGACTTCTTGAGTGATTTAGGAAAGATTCCCTTAGCAAAACAGATATTACATAAATGGGTCAGTGGTGAAGCAAGAGTGACTGCAGCTAGTTTAAGGAATGGAGATGGTATGCCGTCCCAACCTGTAGAGTTACTAGATTTTAACGACTTAATTACACTAACAACTTCCTGTTCATCTGTAGGTAGTAACATGAAAGAATTTGGTAGTGAGCCACAGCAGTTTTGCAGACGTGATAGCTCAGACTCTGTAGTATTAAGTTTATTGAGGATATTAGTTGCTAGTTGTTTACCCACATTTACATAATAATTATTGGCATGATCCAGAGTTGCTTGTTTTGATAACTTTGATGCAGCCAAATCAAAAGGATTATTTGTTTTTGTAGAATAGTTGCAAATTTGTTTTACTGTAGCCCATGTTTTTTTAATGTCTTTCTTATGTTTTTCTAGCTGTTGTTTCTCATAGGATCTTTTTAGTTTCTTAAGTAGATTGTTGCACGTATTTCTATATCGTTTGTAAGTGACTCTAAGTAAATCATTATTTTCGTCGCATTTTAGCTTCTGATGTAGTTTGTCCCTGAATTTCATACATCGCAGTAGACCTGGGGTTATCCAAGGCTTCAGTATTGTTTTTCTGTTTGATAGTGTTATGATTTCAGTGTGTTTATTTAGATAGAAAGATAGAGTTTCCAAGAATAAATCAGTTACAGTTATAGGATCAGTATTGGATAGTAAACTGATCCAGTCAAAAGTGATAAGATCATCTAGAGCTGCTTTATAATTAGTTTTCTTAATTTCGTTTACTTTTTTATACACATATTTGGTCTTGTTTTTAAATGATGTAATTACACAGCCATGATCTGTGACCGTAGTATCACAAACTATTGTGATCGGTTGCGTTTTGGTTTTTATAAAGCAATGATCCAAGCAATTGCCCGACCGAGTTGGAAATGTATGGCCGGGTAGAAGACCATGCATTGTCATATGGTCCAGATAGTCAGGGCTACGGTTATCGTTTTTACTTTCACCTATATTAATGTTTAAGTCTCCTATTAATATAATATTAGGAAACATTTTTAAGGATGACAGAAGTACATCGAGTGATTCCATAAAATCTTTGATTACTTTTATTTCAGGAGGTCTGTAAACACTAACTATGGCCAATTCTTTGCCAAACTTGGTAACAAGACAGGTGGAGTCTTTCATTTGGGGTTCGTAAGTTGTGCATTTTAGGTCATCCTTTACTAGAAGTACGACTCCGTCATTTTGATTGGTGTAGTTTTTCGTAAAGTATCGTTTATAATTTTTGAGAACGGGTGGGTTAGGATTTTTAGATATCCAGGCTTCAGTAAGAACAATGATGTCAAAGTCAATATTAATGCGCGCTAATAACACCTGAAAATCACTAAAATTACAGTTGACACTTCGGATATTTTGGGATATTATATTCAGTCTTTTATTTTGAGGGTGAGATGGTATAAACTTCATACATTGTTCGGGCTCCCTTGTCAAAAATGCCTTTCCGACATTGATAGTGTTATCAATATCCATTAAAACTTCATTTATACTTGTCATAGTACTCACTTTTTATATTTCCTAATGGATGGAATTTTACATCATCCATGTTTATGTATATAAATAGTATTGTATTAAGGCACTTTTGGAAAGAAGCATCTTGTAAACGTAATGTGTGTGAAGCGTAATTTGAAATCAGTTTAACTAATTCTCCTTGAGTGTATATTTGTGTGTGTATATTTGTGATGACGTGGGACTGTTGTGTGTTGTAAAATGTGTGTATATAAGTAAAATTATAAATTATAAGATAAGGAGTACATAATATATTTTTTCTGATAGTTATATGAACTGATAAATTATTAACTATATAACTTAAAAACATAGGCAAAAACAAAATTACTATTTTAAAAGCATGCAGAACAAACGAACAGTATGATATTGTAGCTCTTGAGACGGATAGTCAGTTCTTAAGAGACTCCAAATCCAGTTCTTTGTAGATTCGAATAAGAGGCTCTCCTTCATTTTTACGCAGATAAATATTTCCATGCGAGGCCCAGCAGAATTTATAACTTTCTGTTTTTGAAAACTCTCTGGCTAACGTAAACAGTTTCCTAGACTTGAAAGTTAGACTCTCAGTAACATAAATAGGTACCGCAGGACCGTCAATTGATAGTTGAGAAGTGTTAAGTTTATTGTCTTTGTTGTCTCTGTTATAGGACTTGACTGCACTAATTAAATTCTCTTTGACGAAAATGTTTGTGAGCTCAGTGATGATGGTCTTGTTCCCGCCTGACTTTGTGTTTGCGCGGTATACATTTTTCACATCGCGTACTTCAATAGGCACCTTGACACAGTCACCAGTTTTTTGTAAAAGGCTCAAGAGGTCTTTCTTTGTCTCACCTTTAGTAAAGGGAACATTACGAATTTCAATTGTAGTCGAGAGGGAGTTGCGCTCTAGAAGTTCTATTTTATGTTCAAGCTCTTGTATGCATTTACGATCAGCAGTTCTTTCATCTTCCATTGAGGTTAGTTTTAGTAATAATCCATCATACTTATTTGTTAAAGACTCCATGCCTTCAACCAGCTTATCATTTTGAATTTTCTACGCATTGAAACTACGCATCAAATTATGTATATTTCGTTGTTTTTGTAACGTCTTTAATTAAAATATGTATACAACGTGCAAAAGAAAGGTGTAACCATATTTGAAGAGCTTATTCAGTCAATGGTATAGAACAACTTTTAATATGAAACAAAACCTGTATCTCGAAAAAAAAATCGACTGTTTCATAGAAAAATGCAATGCCGCTCGGCCGAAATGAATGGAAGGGCAGTTTTTTTTTTTTTGAGATTTCGGGGCTGGCTCCATAGCAAAATTTGTTCCATACCATGGTCTGGATGAGCTCTTCAAATATGGTTACACCTTTCTGTTACACACTGTATAAAAATAAAAATGTTTTTTTTTTATTTTGCATTGTGCATATTTTGGGCATTTCAACATTTTTAGTGCATATTTCGGCCTTTTTAGTGCATATTTGCGTGCATATTTTGGCACTTTGTTAGTGCATATAATCCGATGTCTAATGATGAGTATTATCCAACGCTGACCTTCGTCTACCAACAACAAATACTTCGCATTCTTCACAAAATAATAACAGTTACTCTGAACCGAAACAAACAGAGATAAATAGTTTCAAGCTATTCGATGCAAATTTTTAACATCGGTCGCGGCGGAACGCTTGGAATGCCATATTAAACTCTCTGGTGTAAAGGACCGCCCTAAAATAGCTCTCGAGACCGTCTTAATAAGGGATTGGAGGTTTACTGTGTTTATTACTAGAACAGATGGTAGAATTATGCGGCTGCGTTGCCGGCCGCGATTTAGATGTTGATATGATCGGCATTTGTAGCGTTTGTCAACAATTGGAGATGCTTAATTTACAGTACTCCCAAAGTAATAATGCGCATACAAATCTATAGCCGAGCGACCGGACGTACCACGTGACCTTATTGATTGTATAGAAAGTGTAAGGAAATACGAACTTTGCCGAACAGTGGTGAAGATTTGTATGCGCATTATCACTTTGGGAGCACTGTACACGGGTAAGGTATCTGGCAGAAAGAGTACCAGAGATAAATCATTACCAAAATATAGGGCTGCCATCATTTAAATTGCCGACAGAGGACAAAAACTTCAAAAACCCCGGACATTAAGGTAAAATTGCGGTTTTTCCCCGGATACGCCTAAAACAAATATTCTTAAAAAAAAGAAGTTTTTCTTTAACATTTTATTCATCAAATATTTTTCATTCAACATTAATAATTATTCATTAAACAATAAATATGTTATATTGCCGCGCTGGAGTTGGCTTCGATGCGGTTTACGAACGAATGAATTATTTACTTAGACTTGTTTTTATTTATTGATTATCCTTCAATTAATTGTGGTTACGCCTGACACATATAGTGTCCGGGTTTTACCCGGATCTTTTTCCAAATCCTCCCCGGACGGCCCCCGGACGCCCTCCAAACTAGGACAAAACCGGGGAAACCCGGACGGATGGCAGCCCTACCAAAATAGTACTAAAGATAATAACTGCGGGAGAAAAGTGGATAACGTATGAGGTAAAGTAGTCTGATAAATAGTTAGTCTACTTGTAACTCAAAATGTAAACCCTGCTTTAGGGATAGCATTGTAAAGTAACATTATAACTATCGTTGCGGTAAAGAAATGTAAAATAAAAGTACATCTGGATCTGAGGAGCTCTGAACCAGGATTCTAACTGCTTACGGGGCGATTGGTCCACCAACTGAGCTATCCTAGTCTCAATTACACACCAAGCGAATTTACCCATGTCCCTTCGTTTAGTGCAATGATATATTAATATTTTAATAATTATTAATTAATCTAAATATTGTATGTTATTATTAATTATTATTACGTTTTTAATTGTACAGTGAATTGGATTAGTATGTAATGCTGTGCAATATTTTTGATAAATAAATAAATATAATATGTATATACGTAAGTACTCAATATTAAAAATGATCCTCTTGGCACCTAGAGTACGTAAGTATATTCAAAAATAGTCAAAGACCATAAGCCCTCCCTATATACCGTCACCTGTTACAGCATCTGGTAGTAAGGAAAACTCATTAGTCCGAATTATATTAATTTAAAAAGTGCAAGTCGGACTCGCGCACGAAGGGTTACGTACCATTATCTATAATAATACAGATCACGCCAAACTTCTAGTACGCTCGAAAGTTGTTCCTGCTGATGCGAATCGCCCCGTTTTTAGAGGGGACTAAAAGTTTGGCGCGGTCTGTACTCGTTAACTTGTAAAGCCTACTTAGCTGTGATAGTTTTCCTTTTAATTTCATTATGTATACTACTGCCGTGATTTTTTTGACGTTTCCCGATACAACCGTTTCGCTGGCAGGGGGGGGGACACTTGACTCTAACAAAAATTAACACTTTTAAGCTTAATATTTCGCAAAAGGAACCCTGGATCGAAACATGATCTTCTCACACCCCCAATATTTTTAAATTAGCTATCCAACGACATCCCAAACTAGGGAATAGACGAGAAAAAAAAAATCATCCCCACTTTACGTGTAGGGGAGGTACCCTAAAAAAAAAATATTTTTTTATTTTACTATACCACTTTATCAGCGTAATTAATATGTATACCCATGCCAAATTACAGCGTTCTAGTACTAATAGTCTCTAAGCTAAGCCACAGACAGACAGACAGACAGATGGACATGGCGAAACTATAAGGGTTCCTTGTTGTTGATTACGGAACCCTAAAAATAAAGGTTCTGTTAAAACGAATATGTAAGTTAAGCCATTAGTACGAGCTTACAAGTATTTCAAAATACCATCAGGTGGGATTTTAAGTCACTGAATAGTCGAAAATTAGTGATAGGTCCACAGCACATTTCAGGTTTGGCTCCATAGAATAATTTGTTCCAGTTTGTTCCTATCACCAGTTTTACTATGAACGTTTTAAGGGAAGACTTGACCCGAGCAGGACTACTGTGGGTTAAGACAATAAAAATTAATAATATTTTACTTAGTTTAAACATATACTCCCTCGTAAAAGTGCACATCCGAAAGTGGGTGAAACTAGATCTAAATATATCGACAAAAACAAAGTTTCTTTTTTAAACTTTTTTTTTTTCTTGAAAAAATTATCCACCTGGGTATCTTTGTATGGGACGCGAGCGCAGTGCCTTTGGTTAACCGCTCGTAGAAAATATTGTATTTATGATAGAACGTTGTATTTTTTTTTGTTACAAAGATAATGGAATAGGCAATGATAAATAGGAATAAAAGTGTAGTGAAACGGGGACATTATTTTGAAAAAATTTACTATTATTGAAAAAAAAGACGGAAAAATTAAAGAAATAATCTTTTAGGATATTATTTTTATGGTAATAGTAGTTGATTTTGTTTTGTTTTTGATTTGGTATGGGACGTCTATTTTTTAAGGATTATAACAGTTTTATTTCATTGCATTACTCGCGGTAGATCAAAAGTTATGACATATTTTATACATAGTCTCCACGGTAGGCAAAAATATTTTAAAACGTAAATTTACAAAACAAAGATTTTCTAAAAAAAAAAAAACATTTTTTTGTCGATAAAATAAGGTCTAGTTTCACCCCTTTTCGGATGTGCACTTTTACGAGGGACACACTGTATAGCTTTCCTTGTAAAAAGTATATTTTGTCCGCCCCAGAAGGACGTATGCTGAGTGACCAAAGTGACATACAGACGCGACGACCAAAGCTGACCAAAGCTAAGGGAAATGGCAAAAGTACCCGAATAGAAGAGTCTGTATGACTAGATTGATCTGGAAGCGGCGAAATAAGAAATCTTTGTCTTAAACCAAGCAGTAATTTTTCTTCGTGTGTTGTTTTAACGGTATGCGACCTCAACAGATTCTAAGAAAGCAATTTTTTTAAATGTTGCTTTAGTCTTTTTTAGACCATACGATCAGAACCCAATCCTGCAGAGCAACATGGTCTGATCACTGTCTTAGTGTCGGTCATCGCAAGAACCCGAGAAGTGTCCTCGATAGATTAATCGTCAGGAATGTGCGAGTTCCCACGGCTACGGTGGCGTTTTGATAAAGTCCTCTTCGCTACCAGCAACATTAAATGAAATTAAATTAAATGATTAACGAATTGAATGAAACTTGAGGATAAAACATGATTATTGCAAAACATGATTATCGACGTTATTCGTCGCGGAAGCGTCTTCACTCGTCCAGAGGAAGGCAGCCTGAATCTGCTAAAACTGGTCGACTATCCCGATCAAAAATAGTTATTAAGACTGTACCTGAGCCTAGAGCATGACCAACTCCAGTCTATCTAGGATTCGTTTGAAGAAATTCGGACTCTCCTTGTTTTGAAAAAAATACATTTAGTTTATTAATCTTTTCTCTAGGAATCTTACGTATAAACAATTTACTAAGATTTATACTTTTGTCAAAAAAAACTGTTTTGCACCCTCTTTTTTTTTGGTTTTCAAACGTTCGCTTGAAGAACGCGGTTAAGAGATCAACTTGATTTTTTTTTCATAAAATAGGTAATAGAAATATGAAGGTATATCACCTAAATTCAATATTTTTTTCCCTACAAAATATTTCAGTATTAGCTAAAAACACACCAATTTGTTGTTTCGCTGCGTGATCTCTAGTATTACGCGTCTAAGAAAAAGAGGCCAAAAAGCCAACATATAATCGCCTCTATGAAAAGCAAATAAAGTCTTTGCTATTAGACTTATTGTGCTGGACGGGTAATAAAAAAAGTTGCTAGAGTATGCCATGTTCTTAAGGTGAGCCGTTTTGCTATATTCATGAAATAATATGAAATGAAATATTACGTAATTAATGTACATGAAATTCATGAAAATGTTGTGAATGAAATTTATGTAATGTAGGACGTAGGTATACAGGTCGGTTTTAATGTAAAATAGAAAACAATATGACCCACTTAAAATATTACAATTTGGGCTATGTAGATCTTTTAGTTAAATAAAAACATCGTTTGTTTGGTAACCGACCAATGCAATTGTAGTTTATGCTACAAGGGCGAAAAGGAATAAATTACGAGGACGATTTAGCCGAGTACAAAATTTATTGCTATTACGCCCGTGTATCATATTACGTTTTTCAATGCATAGTGTGAGGAAATAAGACAAATACAATCTTGTGAACTTTAAATTATGATTGGCTCAAAAGGACTGTATCCAGAGCCGTTAAACAGTGGAAAAAAAAAGTAAAACATTTATGGTACACAGGAAAGGCTGCAGGTTAGCCAACTATTGTACATAAATAAAAAAAAAATAATAATAATAAAGCCCTAGGGCAAAATAATCGAATTTCTGTTCGGTTTTGATGCATAAAAAGTGGGCCTTTACGAGCAATTGCATTGAAAAAATATTTGTGTGCGGCTAATAAATCAGCGTTGTAACCGAGAAGCGTTTAGCAAATCGCGCCTCTTTGTGCCATAGTGGGCATACAAGGATTACAAGGCTGATTCGATTAGCAGGGTAACTCATAAAATAAGAACACTAATATTCTTACAATAGGGCTCAATTTCTTTTGCCAAAGTTCCCAACATATCCTGGTCAGTTGTAATGGTCTGAACTGGTATCCAGCAGTGGTAAGTGTAAAAGAATGGTCTTTATTATGTGAGGAATTAAAAAATGGGCGCGAGAATGTATACTTTTCCCTTTTGAGTAATTTGATTCAAATGTAGAGATATATTTTATATTCGTGATTGGTGTTGTTTGACATGTGTGCACCTGAGAAAGGACTCGAGGTTTTTGTTGGATAAAGTAAAGTGTAATATTGTATTGTAGAGTTGTATGTAACGTATGAGGAAACATTGTATAACTTGTTATACATACACGGCTATTACTAACATGCAGGTTAGTCATTAGAGAGCTATGCAAAAACAGAAGCTACCCACATATTTTACTGGTCATACTGAACACACGACCTAGATATGTAAATATATTATAAATACTATCTACAAAAGCAAAATAAAATTGACTCATTGATTCATCAAGAAATCTTCAAAACTAATATACATACATACATACACTCACGCTTGTCTCCCAGTGGGGTAGGCAGAGACTAATTCGTCTGCTATGATCCTGACACACCTCTATCACATCTAACAATCTAGTCATACAAGCTGTTTAAAACTATAGAGGCTACAAATTTGAGTATTGCACCAGCCAGTAAAGGATTTTTCAAGTTTGTCCTCTTTTTTTCAGGGCAAAAAAAAGGCTTGCGATCTTAAACAGGCCTGCCTCTTAGCGTTCTTAAAGGAAAACTATATAAATTAAAAGATGTGACGGATTAATTTACATGAAATATACCCCTCGATTTGCGTCATGTTTCGAATTCTTTCCGAAATCGTTCTCAAACGAGTAAATAGTCTGCGTCCACTGACTACAGATACTCGATATAACCTTATTACCTAATACCGACTCTCTTGAAGTATTTCAGAAAAACTAATTTGGCCTGGGGTCGGGTTTAGCTGGTAAGATATACTTAATTACTGTATAAATTAAATATACCTTTCATTTATGTCATTTACTTTTATCTATCTATCTATCTTCTATATAAATAAAAATGAATTGCTGTTCGTTAGTCTCGCTAAAACTCGAGAACGGCTGAACCGATTTGGCTAAGTTTAGTCTTGAAATATTCGTGGAAGTCCAGGGAAGGTTTAAGCGATGAGAAAATGTGGAAAAATTGCGAGGAAAATACTAAAAACGACAATTTTATTTTCCCATACAAACTGTTCTTACCTGTCAAACATTTGATGTTCGCCCCGTCGCGTCGGTTCGGTATTTTAGGAATAAAAACATGTAGATCTAGATTAAATAAGGGTTTGGAATCGATAACATATATCCATAATTGTCTGATTATCGCGTATTTAGATTTAAAACATGTAAAATACTAACATTATAATGACACTTGATTGTTGTGTTGGGTGCGTTCAGAAATATACTTTGAAACAGTAAAGTTCGCTATACGATCTAAAATTGGGTACTTCCCTAAAAATCAAATCAGCGACTCTTTATCAAATGTCAAAACGCCCCGATACTATGAAATTTGTATGAGGTTTTACCGGTTTTACCTCAGAATAAGGAATACAAATAGAAGCCTGACTAAAATAAGAACTGGGCATTAGCCATTGTACTCATCTAACGTAAATTACTCCTGTGTACGAGTGAATGAAACGACGGACCGCACTTACTTTATATTTTTTCCTGGTGTGTCACTAGTTTGAACCAAACAAATGTCAGATGGATGTAATTTGGATGTATTTTAAATATTATAATACCATCAAATTAAATATGTCTCATCATTGTATCGTTGTGTTGTAATATCGTTCGTTGCGTGCATCACATCTTAATTTGGTGGCATCGAAATGTCTATTGCATTTTGCGAAAGTTTACAGCTTCACCGAGAGAAATTAAATATTTTGGTGCTCTTCCTCTCAAAATTCGTGAAAGTGTGATTTATTATTGTTTGTGTTGATTGTTTTTTTAACATTGTAATAAAATGTCTTGTGCGATTGAAGGCTGTAAATCGCATACAGGAAGAAAAGAAAACAACAATGAGGCAATATCATTTCATCGGTGAGTTCTGATAGTTTTTATGTTAATAAGTTTCAGGATCATACCTAAAACTCAGTAACAATAATAGTAGTTCTTGTAAATCATACTCGTGTTCAATTCTACACCGATATTTGCCTGTTTTATATAGATTTTCTGCCGACTACGAGAGGTTATGTTTTTCGTATAGTGATGTACTAAAGTCCGTGTGGCAAACTATCGAACATTGGTTCCCGTGGCAGCCGTGCATAAAGGATAATAGATTAATGAGAGGTTTTCTTTTTGAGTATTAAAAAAAAAACATAGTTTCCCAGAACTCTGTAGATGGTGTTGAACTGACTACGTTGCTAGGTGCCAAAGCCAAAACGATTGAAAAAAAAAACATTGCGTCACGTCACGTCACGTCACATACGCTCGTTGGTTGATGACATGTGTGCTCAGCATATTATTTGCGAATGCTTTGTTATGGTCCGTCCAGGTTTAAAATGTACCATGGCTTGTACTCATTGCGCTTTACGACTTTCATCTTTAGGAAAAAGATGTATGCCTCCATTTTTATACAAATCCACAAGGCACAGACTTCTCTTCTTTTTCTCTTGGGACATTTTCTTTCTGGCTTAGAAAACTCATAAAAAGACTGCTAATTATTTTTTCTTTTTCCTTGTTGTTATTATTTATTTATTTTCAAAATGTCATTGTGATGTGATGTGACAATGACATTAATTACTTTTTTATGTACGTTTCGTTTTACGATCTCAAAATTACATCCAAGTGCAATAATCAAAAAATTATGTGACGTTCCGTTCCTTGCAGTAACTTACCAAGTTCAGCGCCATCTATCCAGCGACTAGGGAAGAGTAAAAAAAAAAAGAAAAGAAAATCCCTCATTGCAGCGCGAGTTAAAAGAAAAATAATGCTGAATAAATATCGCTATATTTTTTTGTTACAGATTTCCAAAAAGGGAAGAATTAAAAAGTGAATGGCTTAGACGAATAATTTGACCAAATTGGGCAATTAAAAAAGGGGTCATATTTGTTCGAAACACTTTACGTCGGATTCTTTTGGACCAAACGAATATTTAAAATGGAGACTTTTAAAAGCAGATGCCTTACCAACGTTATATTTACCAGATACAGACACATTGGTAACCTTTAAATAATTATGTATAATTGCATTATCAATCTTGTTTGTAGGTACGTGCTTGTACTATACTATAGTATGTTAACTCGATAATTTTTCAATTTTAGGCAACAGAACCAGTACCTATGGATGTCTGTGGTTTAAAAAAGTTCATACTTCTATGTTCGCAAATCGTTCTGAAAGGCCTGTTCGTTCACGTTACTGCCGTGATCGACTTCACGAAGAAATTCCGCAGATCAAGACATTTTCGTACTTAGTGGTTGACAATAAAAGTACTTTGACAGGGTAGTTCTATCGTGAAATGAATTTTGGGAATGCTTATTGACTTGAACTGCGCATAATTTGATTTCTTATTACAGGTTATTAGGTATTTTAATCGTTCATTATTTGTTATTAGTTTTTATTCAAGATAAGTTGATGTTTATTTGATAGAAATAAAAAAAATGAAATTACTTCTGTAGTAATTGCGCTGTCATCGCTCATCATTGACATAATATTATTATTACGAATCCTATAAGTCTATGATTATTATGATTTCGATTGTTGCGATTAATTCCTTCTTCCTTGATTGAACAAAGACGCGACATCAACGAACATCTATTTGATTGAGTTAAGAGGCGACTTAAAAAGTATCCACTTAAATAGTTTACGGTTGTATCTCTGATACAAGCTATAGCATTTTTTGTACTAGAAACAAGCACAATTTTGGACTTAACTTATGTACCTACCTGCCTACGATATAGTAATTTGTACTTAATAAAAAATATTATGCTAAACGAAAGATATCCTTTTATTAATTCCTTATTTACACAATATAACATGTGTCCCACTGGGGTAGACAGAGACCACTTTGCTATTAATTCTCTTGGCCTCCTTCCAAAGCAAGAGGATGTCATCAGAAAGGTCGGTGCCTCCTGCATTCTCTTTTTTTTTCACACTTTGATACGATATGATGTGTGGTAAGGAGATTGGTCGCGGTTCATTTCGATTTGGTTTATTTATCGTAGTCAAAAATCGACATTGTTACATCACTAGCAAAGCAACGAACTAGTGACAACCTACCCAATTAAGAAAAAACTAATACATATCCATCTCTCTCTAACGCACTAAAATGTCGTAAGAAAATCAAGGATAGGTGTCTGTCTCCGCGTATTATTTTAGCCAGGTTTCTATTTGTATTCCTTATTCTGAGGGTTTTACATTATGACTACAGTTTTCTGTGATCAAACTGCTTCCTTTTTTCTTAGTTTTTAGCAATTATAAAAATTGTCAAACCCTCGAAAAAATCCGTAAAAATATTTTAACGATTATTTTAGAAGATCACATTGGATTGTGTCAGTTATTTTACTTTAACAGCAGTCAAGTATCAAAATGCACGGAATTGCATTCAATTTATCTATTACCCGCACACATTATGTTTTTAACGCCTGAAAAAAGATTCAAAACTTGATTTATCATTCTGATACTGCTTACAATGCCGAGGAGAAAACGACCTAACATAGGTCGTCGAAGTCGATTGAATGTGCGCGAGCTACCTCACGCGCTGATCGCACTGATGACCAGCAAGAGACTGATAATGATAACAGTCGTATTGGTATGGCAGATTTGCGTTCTAGGGTGAATTACAATGAAGTGGATGATAGGCATAGAATGGAACGGGTTCGGGCACATCGATCACAACAGCAGCGAGCACGGGAAAATGAAATTGATCGATTCCGCAGACGCAATGTTCCTGTGAACCTGGCACGAGGAGCAATCTCCTACGATCCGGAAATAGATTATAGTGCCGACAAATCTGTAAGAATTGGGGAAATGTCAATCAATTGTCAACATCGTAAAGCTTTAAAATACAGCGGTGAATCTGCAGGATTATGTTGTGCTGGTGGTAAAGTAAAATTGCCACAATTAGTACCACCACCTGATCCATTAGAATTATTAGTGTTTGGGATGGTTGATTAATTGATTATAGGTGCTGAAACCAACAAAAAAGTCAGTACTTTGAATTTTTATTCATACAGACTCATGATCCGTGAAGGTGAAGTAAATCACATTTTGATGTTTCAACGGCTTTTTCATCAGTTTGCAGTTGACATGCATGTCAAAATTGAGACTGAACGATTGACGTACATCCGTTTAAACCAACAGCAGCTTCGATCTGAAGAGTACATTCATCTTCGCGATGCTATTAATGCTATTAATTTGATACAATTCAAATATTTTTTTAATAAAGATTATATTAATCAATCTTTACGGTAGGAACCATATTTTCTAAAATTTCCGCGATTGACACCTGAATCGGCAACATATTAATTAATCTAACAGTAAAGGCGAACCAGGCTTGCTAAAGATATCTTGACTTGGCTCGCCAGGACTTGACGGCGCGGCGGAAGGCCTCGGTGACTCGGACAAGTCTGGTAGAACCAGAATATTGCCGATGTTGTGCTCATGACTTTCTTAAATCTCATCCAAATCCTTTAGTTCTTCGGCAGTTAAATTAAAATTTCTGAAAATGTTATTCCTTTAGATGATAGACACAGATGATGATGATGATGATGATGATGACATTTTTGAGACGAACTTCGGTTTTAATAACAGTTGTTGTTTCACTCGATTTTTTTGTTCGTTAGCCCTATTAATTCGTATTATTCGGCTCAAACTGTGACCGCACTTTATACAAAACTTGAAGGTATCAGCGGTTATTGTGAAACATTCGTCGCATCTTAACAATTTTTTTGTGCGACTAGGACAGGTACTTCTGTTGTTCTGCCGTTCTATCCACTTTTTACAAAAGGGACAATGCATTGTTAAAAGTTAACTATAACTTCTGAAAAATAGTTTTGAAATATCAATTATATTTTCTTGGAAAGTTCGGTGACAATGACACTGACAGTCAGTGTTGCCAGGTTACTATTCTACTATTACGTTTAGTAATGTGCCGTAATCGATACAGACAAAAAAAAATAGGCTGGTAATATGTCTCATGCAAAATAATTATGAACATTAAGCTGGACATGTGTGCGTGATTTGCCCACTCTTTCCGCCCACTATGGAGCCGATACTTAGACTATCTGATGATGCCTTTATAAAGCTACCGGCTCTGAAATGCATATGGTTTAAATTAATATGGTTTATATTAAGAGGTAAGTGATACGAAGTTCACCGGGTCAGCTAGTTATTTTATAAAATATAAGTACGAGCTGAAAAGTAATCTACCTAACTATGAAAGAAAAGACGTAACTGGATAGTTTATTTTTATTTTTCTATATAGTCCCCTGCTAATAAAATGCACTTATTACATTTTTCAAATATTGAATTTAAGCCATTAAAAAAAAAAACGGTTTGTCGTCAAAATAGTCAGAAACCGCTGCCTTCATTTCGTCATCGGTCATAAACCTTCGTCCCCTGAGGTCTTTCTTGAGAAGTCTAAACAGAAAATAGTCACAGGGGGCTAGATCTGGACTATAAGGGGGGTGGTCAATGGTTTCGAAGCCATTGTCTTTAATTACTAGCTTTGTTGTGCGTGCGGTATGCACTGGTGCGTTATCGTGCAAAATCAGAATTCCTTTGCTTAGTTTACCTCGCCGTTTTTCTTTTATTGTCTCTCTTAGTTGATATAATAAGTTTGAGTAATAATCAGCATTCATTGTAGTTTTTTTTGGCAAATAATCTATGAGCAAAATCCCTTCTGTGTCCCAAAAGATTGTAGCCATAAGTTTACCGGCCGATGGACAGACCTTAAATTTCCGAGGCGGCTTCTCATCCTTAAATTTCCACTGTAATGACTCTTGCTTACTTTCCGGGTCCCATTGTCGAATCCAAGTCTCATCACATGTTACAATTCTAGAAATTATTTCTTCCTCTTTCCCTCGACTCATGTCCAAAAACTCTTTGCAACATTTGACACGCCTCTCCATGTCAAATGCAGTCAACGTTCTAGGGACCCAACGTGCACTAACCTTGGACATGTTCAAATGCTCATGAATTATTTCATTGACTCGCTCTTTACTGACGCCCACATCTCTAGCTATCTCCCACTGCTTCACTCGTCGGTCCTCTAATATAATTTTTTTCACCCTGGCTACATTTTCATCGGTGACGGCCGAAACTGGTCTTCCGCTACGAGGATCATCTTCGAGGCTCTCACGACCTAATTTAAACTGCCTTGACCAAAACTTTATAAAAAATTTGGAAGAACACGAACTGCCAAACACACGTAACATACGCTGTCTGATCTTCGAAGGCGTATTCCCTTCTTTAGTCAAAAACTTAATCACCGCACGCTGCTCGATTTTATCCATTTTCACTTTTTCTACCGACATGTTCGAAACAATTGTAGGAGACAAATAAACGTGATGCAATAAACAAATGAATATAATACATTTTGAAAATAGAATAATAAACGAATATAAATCCATACCAGCCAGCATTATTTTTGTATATATTTCTGACCAAGGTGATTACATGTCAGCCGCCCTACGTAAGCTCAAAATATAATTGTATGTGTTGTAGACGTTAAATTTAATAAGATCAATTGTGTATGACTTGCAATAAGTGTCTATGATATACACACATTGCAATAAGTGTAATATGATGTACACACTTTGCAAAATAAATTATTAATTCTCATACTCATTCTCATTATCCAAGGACTTCCGCAAAAAAGAAGTATCCTCTTCATGTACATGTTTTAATTAATCGCACATTTTCTCGGAAATACATAAATAAATAATAAAATACGCTTCACTTACTTTTTTGGAATTTTGTTTCGTTATATAGGTAGATGTGGACGAGGCGAAAGAGATGTGTCAGGATCGCAGCAGATGGAAATCTGTAGTCTCTGCCTACCCCTTTTGGAGACAAGCGTCAGTATATGTACGTATATAGAATGTAGAAAAATAACAAACTGTGAAAAAACGCTCAAGTAGCAACAATAATAGGGAGATAAATCTCACGGATCTTAACTTTATCTTAAGTTGAATTTTGCCAAATCAAAAAGGATTTCGTTCAGTATTTTTTTTTCTTTAAGACTAAATAGTTTTAAACTACCGCTACTTTATCAAGCCTCAAATCTAGTTTGTATTAAGTATGCCTACAGCTACAGTTATTTATTATTCTAAAAATCAATGAATAAATGATATTTCACTACAGGAGACAAGTTCTAGAAACAGTTTTTCTGAAGAATTTGTTATCACTATATTACTAAAATAATAAGTTTAGAGCCTTACCAAATCAGTATTGTCTAAAATCTTACTTCATTCGGAAAAATAATATTTAACGCTATATTGAACTTTAAGTGAAACATTTATAATAAATTTTCCGACACCACTTCATCATAAACAAAAGTAGATTGAAATTATATTTTTGCTATAGTAATTCTTGTTAGATTCATAAATTACACATGTGAAATGTAATATTCTGCACTATAAGCCACCAAATTTTTATGTGCACTACAATTATCCAAAATGAAAAAAAAAAACTGGTATTTTAAAAGCTTACATTTAGCAATTTCTATCTGTTTTATACGAGAAACAATCACGCGTTTTAAATTTCCAATGCCAACAATGACATCATTTTCAAAACATAAAAATTTGCCATTTTTAATCCTTCCTTTTTTGTAATAATATAAACTTTCACCATATTTTATAAAATATAGTTACTTAAAATAAAATAAGTTTAAAATGTTAATTGCATTAAGTTACGATCGAATCAATGCAATTCAATATTGAAAGCTTTAACTAGATTTCGTAAATATCTTCAAGTCTATTTCTGAAGTCAACCTAGAAGATATCTTGAAATCCGTGTTTAGAGGTCTGCAAAACCACGCTCTTAAATTAGGTTAAAGTTTGTCTAAACTCTAGTAAGTATTAACTCTTTCCTATAAAACACTTTTAATTTATTGAACCTTGAAGTATATCTCCAAGATATCTTGAGGGACATAATAGTTTTGGCTAAGACAACATCTGAAATCGGTCTACTGGCCTTCAATACCCTTTTCGGACATTTGTTTGCTACTTATTTGTGTTTATTGTTGTTGTCCTACTTTCGTTATGTTTATTACAAGTTCCAACTAATTTATTTTAGCAAAACAAAGCTGTAAAGTATATTACACAAAATAAAAAAAGTTTTCCTTTTATTCCAGTGGAGATTTTAGGTACTTTTTAAAATAAGAGTACGTTTACAGCAATGAAAATATAAAACCGAACTTGGAACTCTTAACTAATGGAAAAACCAATGTTTTTCTATTGAGATAGAAACTATTATTATGAAAAGTGTTCTTAAATATTTTATTCATTTAGTAGCAGTTTATATCTATAATAACTTAAGAGTGGAGTATCCACCATTCTTCTCTACTTCTAATGATAATTAAGACCTCTTGTTACGACATGACATTAATTTTCTCTGTTGCAGTATGAAATAAAGTATAACACATATCAACTAACCTTTATTCTGCTAAGACATACTTATAACTATGTTTTTATTAACGAAACATAACCCTCACAATAACTTTTTTAGTCTAATAGCTGTCTCTAAGACTGATACTGCAACAATGCAGCTATTTTTATAATCATCTAAATCATCCTAATGATCTTCGATAAAGATAAATAGCAAATGTCTATTTTAATATTTTCGCGTAATGCCATATTTATTTAAAACTTTTTATTCAAAACTAAGAAAAACAAACATTAGTTGTGCATTTGGGATCCAGACCCATCGCAACCACCTTAATGAATTTTTTTGTATTTACTATAAAGCTTACAAGATGAAAAATTATACCTATTTTATTAAAAACAAGTTAATCAATTTTAAAATTACAAGCATCAACTCAAATATTTTAAACTTTTTCCTTACAAAAGTACAAAGTATCTCTTTTCAGTGCAACATACTTATTCCCCTCCATATCTGAGACATCATTTTCATGTCCATCTGTACTCGCGGTTACTAAACGACCGCCCGTTACCGGTTGGGCGGGCGGCGCCCAGACGGCGCCTTCGTTGCCTAGCAACCAACGTAATGGCGCCTTAAAGGCTGTAGTATCGTCTACGATTCGACCAACCTTCGTTTCAGCTGCAAACACTTTTATAACCTAGCGATAAGGTGTAATTTGGAATGTTTAAATGGAATATAGTGGAACATTTTAGTGACCAGTATATTTTGAGCGATAATCGCAGAGTGATTGAAGGCTTTGTACGTAGATTTTAATAGAGATGACGGGTTTACTAGAAATGGTTTATTAATGGCTTGCAAGGGAATGCTTTTGCAGATAATTAAGATATAAACATTACATTGCGATGTTGTATGGTCTTGTGACGCTTATTTTCATTTACAATTAACACTAAACATTTATTTCTGGCAATTATTATTTGTATCATGACGAGTATCACAATAATATCAATAATATGTTTCTCAATAATATAATAAATAAATATATGTTCCTCATTTTTCGTCAAATTTAAGTTGAAAATATAAATTATGTCACGCAAAAACTATATTGTTGATGGCCGTAGATAAAGAATTTTGTACAACTGGACAAAATAATTAGAGATTAGGACACTCGTGCAGTCTATTACGAAACGAACGAACTCGTCTCCCATCAATGTGTCACGTAATGAAAAAAAAGTAAAATATTGTGTACCACATAGCTATTACTATGTGTTTCGACAATAAAAACGTTGCTAAATCGTACCGAAGCAGAATTGCAGCAAACGATGAAGTTTCAGGGCATTTGTGGATCTGTTCTTAGTTTAGACCTGAGGAGTGTTCCCTCACCATTATTTTACCAGATGATTTTCAGTATGTCATAACCATACATATCGTTCTAAACAACTTTCCTTAAAGGATATCGGGGGCGGTAGCTCAGGTAGAAGAACGCTGGCCTTTCAATCTTGAGACACAGGTTAGATCCTCGGTCGGACATGCGCCAATGAGCTTTTGTTGAATGTTGAATGTGTCAAGTGAAGTTTGGTAGATTTCTTCCCCATTGCTGTTATTGTCGCTCACCCGCACCGGCCGGGAATACCAAAATGTAACTTTGAACAAACCTGGCTTTCTTGCAATCTTAACTATTACTACTAGTTACATGGGAAATAGTGATTATCTACTTCGTCTGCTAGTCAAAACTATGACCTAATATAAATTTCAGATAGACTTTAAGGCATTTCCATAACCCAAATTAGCAACTCGATATGTGTTGTACAATTATACATCCATATGAGCGCGCATTGCAAAGTGGCTGTTATGTATGTATGACGATCGCTGCGACTCGGATAACACAAAATCGGAGAAAATGATACATTTCTCATAGACGGACGCGACAATATCTTTTGAAAAAACAATTTTGCGCCGTATTTTAGTCATTAAATTATCTAACTATCAGTGTATTGTTCAAAAATACCCAACGTCAATTTGAGGTGTATATAGATGCATAAAATCAGTAATTACTTCAAACTTCAGTAAGTCTTTTGTAAGCAGATATCTTTAGATATTTAAAGGTAAGAAAATAATTGATTTGTAAAACTTCACGGCTAGATATTGGAGATAAGTACTTTTTTATATTTGTATTTACTAACGAATTAAAAAGACGCAAGAAACGGCTTATCACAGCATTTTGCTGGGGGGACGCATCTTGAAAAATATTTGTGACCCGCGGACGCGTTACGTCTAGCGTCGGTGCATTGTTACGTTAAAACAGTTGGTTCTGACCGCGTTGTTGCAATGGACGCGGAAGGCCCCATACCATTTTCGACTGTAATCAGCTCACAGGCTGCAAGTGTAGAGAGATTTAATTATTATAATATGTATAATCGGGTCAACCGCGATAAATTTTTATCGTTTTACGAAAAGGGGACACCCGACGTTTCGAGACAGTTGCATGTCTCGTGGTCTACGGGAAACTGGCAAGTATGGCGAGGCGATTAATTTTAAAGACTAAAGTGTTTATGCGGGTAAAATGAAAATACTTCGGTCGTCACCTGCATCTCATCACTGCGCCTCGCCATACTTGCCAGTTTCCCGTAGACCACGAGACATGCAACTGTCTCGAAACGTCGGGTGTCCCCTTTTCGTAAAAGGTAAAAATTGATCGCGGTAGACCCGATTATATATATTATAATGTGTACGAAACGCCAGAGTTTAAAATTATAGATTTAATTATCTTTACTTCTTTATAACACGTCAAAACCTTCGAGCTATCATATTTGCTCTCACCAATAAGGACCTCTACTACCGCTCAATATCAACATTGGTACCGATTCGGTGAAGCACATCTAAACTTATTTGACAGGACTAAACTTAATTTAAACGTTCTGTCCTTGTCTTTTCGATAAAGAAAGAAAAAGACAGGACGCTTAAAATAAGGTTAGTCCAGTCAAATAAGTTAAGACGTGTTATGCCGAATCGATACCATTGTCCTTGATATTGGTTGTAAGCAATGCTATCGTCTCGCCTTGGAAGGTGATGCCGTGTTATTTTCAGCGGTTTTCAGGTATAGAATCAGTGGGTCTACCGCGTAATTCTCATTTTCATCAACATCAACTTGAGATTGAAATTCGACGTGCGTGCGACGACGCCCGCCTAACATGACATCTCTTTTGCACGCGTTGAATTTCGCATGCATTTGCTTGAAGTTGATACAAATGAGAATTACGCGGTAGAGCCCCAGTTCAGTAGAGATAGGCTCAAGCACGCAGGTTAAATGATGGAACATGAAGCATTTTACGGTCGCATTTATGTCGAACAATTCGGGACAATCTAACGATTGTTTTGATGGACCATCAAAGTCTATACCTACCTGCACACATCCATATAGTTTATGTGTAGTTATCGTAGATACAGACAACCATGCGTTATGTTGTGTCTCATAAAATGTGCATCTTTTATTGCGAAATTTTATAATAATGCTGAGCTTCTATTTATTTTTCGAGTTCTGTCGGAAAACTGATGCTTTTAATTTTTAAGGTTCCGTATCCAAATGGTAAAAAGAAACCATTGTGGTGAGACTCCATTGTCCGTCCGTCCATCTTTATGTAAGTTACAACTTTAAACAAGTTAAGTTAAATTACAAGTTAAAGAACTGAAATTTGGTACAAAATCTAATTGTACAAGCCCAATAGACTCAAGACTGTACATGAGCATAGACCCTAGAGTGGCCTAGAGCATGAACAACGCCAGACTTTTGAGGACACGTTTGAAGAAATTCGGACTCTCATTGTATTGAAAATAATATATTTGATTTATTGATTTTTTATATAGGGATTCTAGTTATAAACAATGTATTAAAATATATACATTTGTCAAAAAAAAAATGTTTTCTGAGTCTTTTTTTTGTTTTCAAAACATTCGTTTCAAAAACGTGGCTAGGAGACTAACTTGATTTTTTTTTCATAAAATAGGTAATAGGAATGTAAAGGGATTCTACTTAAATCCCATATTTTTTCCCTACTAAATATTTCAGCATTACATTATTTATATATTACATTAATTATTACCTGTATTACCTAAAAACACACCAATTTGTTGTTTCGCTGCGTGATCATTAGTATTAAGCGTCCAAGAAAAAGAGGCCCAATGAGCCAACATTTAATCGCCTCTATCAAAAGTAAATAAGGTATTTGCCATTAGACTTATACGTATTGTACTGGACAGGTAATAAAAAAAGTTGCTAGGGTAGGCCATCCTATAATAACTCTATCCCAAAATAACTTAAGGGATAGAGCAAATCAGGCATAGAACATCTATAAAAAGTTGAATCTAAAGTTTAGGATGGGGATATCAGGGGAGCCTCTCAGCTCCTTTTATGATGACGCTGTCGCACCCTCAGAACATTTATTTGGATTTTATTGTTCTGTGGTCGCACCTGACACACTCCGGTCGCACAGTCCAGAGACTTTATTGTCACGGCAGTTGAAGAATCCGCCTCCAGCAGCGACCACTCAACTGCCTGACCCGCCTGATGCCAATACTCCTCCCGAAGCTACAGCAGAGGATGTACAAGGTGGGATTTCTTTCTTCAGGAATGGTTCGGCCGGCGGTCTCGATGGATTAAGGATGTCTGGAGTGCATTTAATTCAGTCGACAGGGGCGCCTTGCTGTCACAAGTCAAAAAAAACATCCAGCTACAGTGCTACAGTCACCCATTGAAACTGATTTACAAGAACCCTTTAACACACTCCATCGTTGGTTGCCAGCAAGGCGACTCTCTCGAACGGGTAAATGTTATTTAAATCTTTATTTGTCTGCACATGAAACTTAACTAAAATCTTAAATAATATTCAAAAACTTAACTAATGATGACCTAAAATAAAAATCTAACAAAATAAACCTAAAATTTGAAATACTTATAATAAATAGAAAATGCTGTCCTGATCGCTGCCGTCGCTAGGAAGGGTGTCCAAAAGACTAGTGGCGTTACCACGTTGAATGGTCAAACTAATTATTCTTTGGCCAAAGTAGCTTCCAGCCCTTCGGTCACCTGAAGCGTCGACCAAGCGCGACGAAATTTCTTTATAAAGTCACCGCGCTGCTGAACCACCCCTTAAATTAGTTAAGTTTCTTGTTTATAAAATAAAAATATAGCACAAAAACAGAATTTATTTTCCTGCGTAAAATACCCAAATAAAATTTGGAAATAAAAACAAAATTCCTCAAAATTTTAGTACCATAACCATAATTTTATCTACGTACTACCTGTTCTGTCTAGCTAGATAATTCGCTAATACAACTTTATAATGATAATAAATTATGTGAAAAAAAGAGTAATATTATTTGTATATAATTTATCCCTGTGAAAGTTAGCCCCTTATCCTTAGTCCGAAGACATTTGCTTATAATTTTCGCTAAGGTACAAAATAAAATGAAAAAATTATTCAACAATGTGAAGTCAGAAAATTTCCATGCCAGTAATCGGCAGACGAAAACATTGCTAAACCCTATTTCAGTGAAAGTAAATTTTTTATAAAATTAGCCATCCGAATCGCAATCTGTTAACCGTCGCGTTGCACCACATAGATGACGTCTAAGATTATCGTATAATGTTACTTAAGACAACGTATTAAGGTCCAAGTGTGGGGGGTGCAGAGCAAGCTGGTAGTATCGGAGTGCGATCTTCCCCTGGGCTGCGCAGTGCCACGCTTGAGGGAGGCCGCCGGCAGCGTTTGCGCAGTGCAACTAAAACGTCTGGTGATACATAGTAATTTTTGCTATATAAGTTTACAAATTCATACCGGAGTATTCGTAAGTGTTCAAAAGGAATACACATTAATGTTCTTATATATTTTTTCTACCCCAAATCATTCAGTCGCGGAAGCCAGAAATTATTTTTGTGGAAAGGGTCATTGAAGTTTGTTTTTAAACAATCTGCGTTATATACTAATAATAAATGGATAATAATAAAGCCTCCGAAAAACAAATTGAATCCAAGCAAACAAACTATCTGAGCAGCGGCAATATTAGTTATTGAATAATTTAATATTAGTGTAACATCTACCGACAAAATAAATTAAATATAGAAAACTAAAATTTTTCACTACCACCTGGTTTAAATAATGAACCTACAAATAAATTACTGAACTTCCGAAAGAACTTATGAACCAAAAGTCACAAATAGGAGTGATGACGAAGCGAAGCGAGGAGGAACGTGTAAGGTTTACATGTAAGATAAAATAAAGAGCCGAGCGAAGCGGAGCGGAGAGAAGCGAGGTCTCTAGTTTTAACAGAATTTATGATATACAAAAATAAAATTTATTCGGAGATCTACGATAAAAATAGCTGACAGTAGTTTTCGAAATTTTCAGTATTTCATTCGGTAGTTTTCATTAGTTTTCGTATATTTATTAGCACAGAAGTTTTCGATAGATTAGTATTTAAAACAGTAACATGCATTAATTGAACATCCTCATTTTTAATTTAGTTTTCGGAGCTTTTATGACGACCAAATTAATAGTAAAAATTTGTGTCACACTGAATATTTTTTTCAAATTTTATGTAATATTAGTACTGCACTAAGGCCTATATTTTTTTTACCTGTCTGTATGTATGTTAGTATGTACGAACATGTATGAGGTACAAACCCTTTGTAACCAAAAAAAGTTAATACTGGCTGGTAAAGCTGGAATATTGATTAGATTTCAAGAAAAGAATCAATTTGATTATCTTTTTTTTTTTAATTGGAAGCATTTTGTCTGCAGTCTGTCGCAGGGCTGCAAACTCTCCTGATTTTCCAGGAGATTACATGATTTTTAGCAATGTCTCCTTCCCTCCTTCTTTTTTTGGATATTCTTGAAAATCTACTTAATTTTCTGGTATAGAAAAAAACTCCTTACAAGCTACCTAGTATGGAACGGACCATTCGTATCCCAGATATATCGAACATAGATGAGTGAATGTCACTGAATGAGACACAGCATATTAGATTTTGTAGATATGTGTGTTAGAGAATAAAAGCTTAACTAACAGACTTTCTTTTGCATTTTAAGGTACCTAGTGAACGTTTTCACTCGGGTGGTTGTGGAACGGTTGACAGAAAATTTTACATTTATCCGGGCGCTTAGAAACGCTACCTTAAAATACAAAAGATAGTTTGTTATTCAAGTTTTTATTCTTTAAACTAATGTTGTCCTTAACATACATACCAAATGTATTGTAATTCAACAGTTTTGGGAGTTTTGTCATTTTGTTTTCGTGAATTTCTCAACTACTATATTTTTCCTGTAATACTTACGTAAGCATATACAATGTGTAACAGAAGGGTGTAACCATATTTGAAGAGCTTATTCAGTCAATGGTAAAGAACAACTTTTACTATGGAGCCCAACCTGAAATCTCGAAAAAAAAAATCTGCCCTTCCATACATTTCAGCCGAGCGGCATTGCATTTTTCTATGAAACAGTAAAATTTTTTTTTCGAGGTACAGCTTTTGTTTCATAGTAAAAGTTGTTCTATACCATTGACTGAATAAGCTCTTCAAATATGGTTACACCTTTCTGTTACACGCTGTATATATTTTTTTCTTTTTTCTTCAGTCCACCAGTTTTGAAGATAAGGGGGCAACATAAAAATGTTTATGGTTTTTCAAGGATGTCTCGAAATAGATGCAATTAAATATTTATTTATTTATTTTATATTTAAGGAAAACTAACAGCACAAAGTAACTTAAAAATAAACAGATTGAACAATTTACAGCCAATTAAAAGTATCCACTAATAGAAACATATTAAAAAATAAAAAACACTTAAGCAAAAAAACAATAACAATAACTATAACAATATAGACAAATTATATATTTTTACAGTCAGCTCTTTAATACCTACAATTTGATACCCATGTTTTGTGCTTTTATAATTTTTATTTAATCTTTTTTTTCTGATTTTCCTTTGCGTTCATTTTTTTGTGGTTTTCAAAGATTTCTCGAAATCAGTGTCAGTAAATATAGTAAAAATAAATATTTTTATAAATAATACTTAAAATATACACTAACTACAAAGAATATAAAATTAAAAATCGACTAAATTAAATAAAAAATATTGTTTAAATCGTTTAAATATTTTTACAATCAACTCTTTATTATCTACAATTTAAAACCCATTTTGTGTTTTTAGGATTTTCTTTTGTATTGGAAATATTTCAAACAATTTTAATTTAATTTTTTTTTACTCTGTTTTACGTGGGCAAATTAATGCTATTTTGTGCCAAATTTCAAGTCTTTAACTGTGCTAAAGTGATAAGGCTGTGACATACGGACGGAGGGATAACGGAGTTTCACCAAAAAGGTTCCTATTTTACATTTTAGGTACTACGGAACACGGAACCCAAAAAACAAAGAAACCATATTTTAGATAGTAATATCAATAGAATAATAATGTATTAGACTTAAAACCAGAGTGTCTCGTGACCTCTCTCCCCGAGGACCCGGGTTCAGTGCCGCCGTCTCCGCGGTCTGCTGCGTACACTCACTAATTACTGGTCTGATAACATTCATATTTGAAGGAGACGCTCCTTGGACCGGAACGGGGATCTTTATCGCGGGAGAGTGGGATCCGACTGGAGTACACTGGGCAACGCTTGTGGCTTCAATTGCTGTTTAGCTCGGTGTGATTCAAACTTTAAATGAAAATATATACAGATGCTGCGGAAGCCGGAAACTGGGGATAGTACTCTTGCCTCTTGCATACGAACGGCATTTTGTGAAAAAAAAAACGGGTAATCGTGAAAAAAAATCAGTTATTTGTAAGTACTGGTATATATTTTTGTCGTATATAACTTTTCTAAGGAACAGCTGACTTTATTTCAATATTTTGAAAAATTTTAAATATTTGATCAAAATTCAAAATTATCAGCTCAATTTTAGCTCAGTCTCAAGCCAAGCCATTATTCAATGTCCTGGGATTTACACGTCTCAGAAATAAGTAGAAAAATATTTGTATCTATGCATGCGCTTAAACGCTTGGAAAAGTTTCTGCCATACTCTGTCAAAGTTACTCTTGTCAACTCCTTGTTGCTACCCATTCTGGATTATACAGATGTCTGCTATCCCGACCTCACTGAGGAACTTCTGAATAAGCTTGACCGTCTTCTCAACTTATGCATCCGCTATATATTCGGGCTGCTTAAGTATGATCACATCTCTGAATTCCGTGCCAAACTCAATTGGCTTAACATCAGGTACCGGAGAGATTTCCACGTTCTTACTTTCTTATATGGTATTCTCCATAATCCCAATTCCCCACAATATCTTAAAGAACGTTGTTTACCCCTCTTGTCCCTCGATCGTCTTCAACGACCCAGCAAAGCCTGGCTTCTTCGCACTCCTGAGCATAACACATGCATGTACACTAATTCTTTCACTGTGAGTGCAATACGCTTATGGAACAGCTTGCCGTTACACATCCGTGAAGCGTCGTCAATATCAGTCTTCAAGAACAAAATTAGAGAATACTTTCTTCTTGAGTTGCGGAATATTACTTGATTTCTTTTGATTCTTATATTATATAAATTGTTATGAGTAATTAATGAATTTTCATCACTATACATTTAAATATTTGTGTAAACTGTTTATGTAGTTTATGTATTTTAATATATACTATAACTTTGCTTTAAATGTTTATTAGGATGTAGTCCAGTTATTTATTATTTAAGTACTATTTTCATGATTATCCCTTTTAAATAGTATGGCACTACCCTCAACAATTTCTTCGTTGCCAAAGGTTAGTTGGTAGAAAATACAAATTAGTATTAAGCTCGCCTTTGTACGGTAATTTTATTCTGTGCAATAAAGAATTTTATTATTATTATTAGTATATCGTGGGCAGATCGTTGAATTGGGCAGATCGTAAAGTAAGAAATCGAAAATCTAAGGTGCGACGATGAGCGAAACGTGTAAATACATATGGGGAGTACAGCCCAGAAAGACGCATATTGTTCAACATCTTACGTACTTACAACATTCTGTTAACAATCGAAACGGGATATTGCAATCCTATTGGCTCTTCCAATCTTACGTACAGCGCCGCAAACTTCCCGAAGACCATGACTCTACAGCAATGAATATAGAAGCCATTTTGGTTAGGCCTACCAAAACATGTAATTTTGGAGTGGCGAATTGTATCTGTTGGTTCAGTCAGATGTGTTGACAGAAATCGGTCGCCTGTTATGAGTAGTCTGTAGGCTGTATTCGTCTACGGGGGAGCCGGACGAAGCGGAGCGGAGCGACGCGACCCCCTATAGTACTCGTATTAACAGAAATATGTATGAGCAGATCATGATTTGCCCGATTGTACGATGTGTCGACGACATATACACATATACAGATAAATAGGCGAAAGGCAGGTTTCTGTTCTTTTACCAAAATATTTAATATATGTCGTTTTATCAATTTTGAGAACTGTCCTAGCGACTCTACTGAGCAACCGAAAATATTTATAAAATAATCAATAAATTAAGAGGATGGCATACCCTAGCAACTTTTATTATTACCCGTCCAGCAGAATAAGTCTAATGGCAAAGACCTTATTTGCTTTTCATAGAGGCGATTATATGTTGGCCCTTTGGCCTCTTGTTCTTGGACGCGTAATAGTAGTGATCACGCAGCGAAACAACAAATTGATGTGTTTTAGCTAATACTGAAATATTTTATATGGAAAAAAATATTTGATTTAGGTAACATCCTTTCATAATTCTACTGCCTATTTTATTAAAAAAAATAAAGTTGATCTCTTTACCGCGTCTTTAAAACGAACGTTTGAAAACCAAAAAAATAGGGTGGAAAACATTTTTTATGACAAAATGAAATGAAAAATGAAAAAAGAAAGTGACTTTCATGATTTCTGCAACTGTAAGGAAATGGTTAAAATAAAACCCGGAATAATAAAGCGCAGCGGCATTAGATATATAATAATAAAGCGCAGCGGCATTAGATATATAATAATAAAGCGCAGCGGCATTAGATATAGAATAATAAAGCGCAGCGGCATTAGATATAGAATAATAAAGCGCAGCGGCATTAGATATAGAATAAAAGCACAGCGGCATTAGATATAGAATAATAAAGCGCAGTGGCATTAGATATAGAAATTGGAACCACAACTTTTTACAGATTTATAAGCATTTATAAAGTGTTCCGTATCAAAACTGCTAAAAGATAAGTCAATCAATTACCATTTAAGACATTATTTCATTAAAATAATAGTATAAATTGCTTACTATTAGATGACTTTGACTTTGAGAACTAAGGTAACATAATTGCCTAGAAGCAAAGTAAGTAAATTGCATAGTACCTATAACCTGTCTAACTCCAAACAATGATAAAGGACACTCGGTCACTTTTTGTAGTAGATTTGACTAAACTAATAGAATAATAAGCAAAAAGTACAATATTGTCTTGTAATAACAACAAAGACCGCCAAAACAAAAGCAATTGTTGGTTTTGGTAGGCAGGCTCCCACGGTGGTCAGTTTTGCATACCTGAGTATTTTTATTTTTTTATTTTACCGACATTGTACTTTTTATTTTTACTTTATTTAACTTTTATTGTTTTCTCGATGCCGACCTCTCGCAAATGAGTTTTCGATCGGAACTTTGTTAAGGAGAAGACGGATGGTTCAAATTACTTTGTATAGGGGTCCGTAAAAACAAAAATCTTTTTGTAGCGGAGAGCCGCATATCCAGCCAGCAGAGGTCTCTTAAGGTTTTTTAATAAAAAAAAAGCTGTGGCAACACACTAAAATAAGAATTAATATATGTTAATAAATATCTACATACGCAAATATGTTATAATTTTGCCCAAATATAAGCATCATAAGCATTGCGAATATTCGCGAGTAGCGTCCCCTTAAGTTAGGTAACCTAAATGCATGCAAAAAGTAAACTTTTCGAGATTTATAACACCGCTACAAGACCTAGTCTGGAACCGGCTAAATTAAATCCCTATTCTGAGAAATGTTGAGGAATCTGCCGGTTTCAAACCTGAGACCACCAGATCGAGTTTTAATTAGTAACCAAACGCATATTTGCACCCATGTTTAGGGTGACCAACCCTATGCCCTTGTTTTACAGTACAATCAATCCAAAATTAAATAATCTATCTAGAGTTCAAGTAAAGGTCATAATAAATACTATTCAATCAAAATTACAAATTCTTAAAAAAAAAAACTTAGCAATAAACAATATACAACAGTAACATTAAACAACAATATAAAATTTGCTTCTCATAAAAAATCAACATCGAAATCAACATTAAACGTAAATGACTTCTACTTCGAGCACAGTTACATGGTCCCGTATACTTCTACTTCGAGCACAGTTACATGGTCCCGTATACTTCTACTTCGAGCACAGTTACATGGTCCCGTATACTTCTACTTCGAGCACAGTTACATGGTCCCGTATACTTCTACTTCGAGCACAGTTACATGGTCCCGTATACTTCTACTTCGAGCACAGTTACATGGTCCCGTATACTTCTACTTCGAGCACAGTTACATGGTCCCGTATACTTCTACTTCGAGCACAGTTATACGGTCCCGTATACTTCTACTTCGAGCACAGTTACATGGTCCCGTATACTTCTACTTCGAGCACAGTTACATGGTCCCGTATACTTCTACTTCGAGCACAGTTATACGGTCCCGTATACTTCTACTTCGAGCACAGTTACATGGTCCCGTACACTTCTACTTCGAGCACAGTTACATGGTCCCGTATACTTCTACTTCGAGCACAGTTACATGGTCCCGTATACTTCTACTTCGAGCACAGTTACATGGTCACGTATACTTCTACTTCGAGCACAGTTACATGGTCCCGTATACTTCTACTTCGAGCACAGTTACATGGTCCCGTATACTTCTACTTCGAGCACAGTTACATGGTCACGTATACTTCTACTTTGAGCACAGTTACATGGTCCCGTATACTTCTACTTCGAGCACAGTTATACGGTCCCGTATACTTCTACTTCGAGCACAGTTACATGGTCCCGTATACTTCTACTTCGAGCACAGTTACATGGTCCCGTATACTTCTACTTCGAGCACAGTTATACGGTCCCGTATACTTCTACTTCGAGCACAGTTACATGGTCCCGTATACTTCTACTTCGAGCACAGTTACATGGTCCCGTATACTTCTACTTCGAGCACAGTTACATGGTCCCGTATGCTTCTACTTCGAGCACAGTTACATGGTCCCGTATACTTCTACTTCGAGCACAGTTACATGGTCACGTATACTTCTACTTCGAGCACAGTTACATGGTCCCGTATACTTCTACTTCGAGCACAGTTACATGGTCCCGTATACTTCTACTTCGAGCACAGTTACATGGTCACGTATACTTCTACTTTGAGCACAGTTACATGGTCCCGTATACTTCTACTTCGAGCACAGTTACATGGTCCCGTATACTTCTACTTCGAGCACAGTTACATGGTCCCGTATACTTCTACTTCGAGCACAGTTACATGGTCCCGTATACTTCTACTTCGAGCACAGTTACATGGTCCCGTATACTTCTACTTCGAGCACAGTTACATGGTCCCGTATACTTCTACTTCGAGCACAGTTACATGGTCCCGTATACTTCTACTTCGAGCACAGTTACATGGTCACCTATACTTCTACTTCGAGCACAGTTACATGGTCCCGTATACTTCTACTTCGAGCACAGTTACATGGTCCCGTATACTTCTACTTCGAGCACAGTTACATGGTCCCGTATACTTCTACTTCGAGCACAGTTACATGGTCCCGTATACTTCTACTTCAAACACAGTTACACGGTCCCGTATACTTCTACTTCGAGCACAGTTACATGGTCCCGTATACTTCTACTTCGAGCACAGTTACATGGTCCCGTATACTTCTACTTCGAGCACAGTTATACGGTCCCGTATACTTCTACTTCGAGCACAGTTACATGGTCCCGTATTCTTCTACTTCGAGCACAGTTACATGGTCCCGTATACTTCTACTTCGAGCACAGTTACATGGTCCCGTATACTTCTACTTCGAGCACAGTTACATGGTCCCGTATACTTCTACTTCGAGCACAGTTACATGGTCCCGTATACTTCTACTTCGAGCACAGTTACATGGTCCCGTATACTTCTACTTCGAGCACAGTTAAATGGTCCCGTAAACTTCTTTTTTTAAAACAGAACATGGAAAAAAATAAAGCTGAAAAATGGAACTGGTTACCCTACCCGTGTTAGATATTGAGGATTGTAAATGTTAGGGTTCAGTCAATGAACCAGAACCTCTATTGCGAAAGATTGGTGTCTGTTTGTCAAAACTCAGGAACAATTGAGCTGATGGAGATGTAGGCAGTGCTGTGCCTACAACTTTTTGCTGAAAAAGCACTGAGAATGTCAAGTACGACCAAAAATATGTCTGTGTAAAAAATAATTTGATGAGGTATAAACAAATTATTCAAATTCTCATACAAAAATTTGGTGGTTTTTCAAAGATTTCTCGAAATCAGTGCCAATAAATATAGTTAAGAGGCTCCTATACGCCTGAATTTTTCTCAAGATTCATACGAAAGGTAAAAACTGATTGTGAAGTCAACAGCTTATTATTTTTTTTTCATATATTATATTACTCGTATCTAGTGACATCTAACTAGGTATAATCAGACCAAAAAGCAAAATTTGATGAACCACCATCATAATAGCTGTCAGGATATCGTGAATCGATCGAATCGATCGATCAAAAGCATTTTGCTTGTGCGATTATAGTGCAACAATTAATAATAACTTTAGGCCAAAGTGATTGTGGGGTAAGTATAAGTATTAAATCTAATGGCAATGAAGTATTTGACATTTGACTTATTAATGTTGGAGTTTTATTGTGAGCATTAAATTTAACCTAAAGTGTCGCATTGTTCATGTGCAAAAATGACTGCGGATTAGATTTATCGTGAAACATATGCGATGTTTTAAGTAAAACGTAAATGCGCCATCAATTTAGCGTGATATTTGTTACATTATTTCACTGAAGGTTTAATTTTCATAAAATGTTTGTCATTTAAGCTTATTAATGTTCGTTTGTGTATTATTAATACAAAATTCTTCTTTTTCGAGGTTTTTCATATTTTGACACCCCTCGTAAGGGGACACCCCTCGTATGAGGACACCCCTCGCATGAGGACACCCCTCGTATGGGGACACCACTCGTATGGGGACGTCACTGGTATGGGGACACCCCTCTTATGGGGACAACCCTCGTATGGAAACACCCGTCGTATGGGAACACCCCTCCTTTGGGGAAACCCCTAGTATGGGTACACCCCTCGTAAAGGCACACCCCTCGTATGGTGACATCCGTCGTATGGGGACACCCGTCGTGTGGGGACACCCCTCGCGTTTTTATTACTATTTGCCGTGATAGACGCCATAGTAACATGTATTCTGTGACTGGCTACCTACAACGGCTGAAGGTGTAAACCCCTGTGACAAACGGACAGACAGCGG
The DNA here is from genome assembly GCA_934047225.1 of Ypsolopha sequella. Taxonomy (NCBI): domain Eukaryota; kingdom Metazoa; phylum Arthropoda; class Insecta; order Lepidoptera; family Ypsolophidae; genus Ypsolopha; species Ypsolopha sequella. The sequence continues at coordinate 2,454,447 of OW203988.1, read as the reverse complement.
AGGCTTAGTAATAGGGTCCCGTTTGGCACCCTTCGGATACGGAACCCTAAAATGCGTGTCCATCTACTGAAGCGTATGCTCAGACAGGTTACGTCAACGTTGACGGAACACGTGTGTCGAGTACGACGTACACTTTACAGATATTGTAAGTTTTATTTGTATTTTTTGAATAACGGGAGTGGCACAACTATTTAGGAATTGTTGTTTTCGGTCATGACTTAGAAGAGTCGAAATCAAACCATAAATCATAAGGGTTATTATAAGGGTTGTTGATTTGCTCCGCAACACGTCACAGATTTGTTAAAATACAGAATGCTTATTTCACAAAATAACATGAAAAATAAAACATATAAATAAGGATGACTTGTCAGTGTGTGTGGCATGGCAATATTGGCGCGAAACGCTAGTAACTGTGAACGCGCATCGTCCTTCCGTCCGCGTTGAGTTGACCGGCGGCGCCGGTACAAATATGGACAGAAGCTATATTGAAATAACGTTCATATCAGCGCGCACTGCATTACGACGTCGCAGGGTCTCCGGATTGCGCAAAATAGAAGAAAATAATACTTTCACATGGACGCGATGGACGGAAAAATAATTCCACAAATAATTTTTCCAAGCAATATTTTTGTTGTATTTTAGTGCAAGATTACCACAGAACATTTATTAAATGTTCTGAGAAGATTACCATACAAATACCATTAGTGATTTTTAAAGAAATAACCAATTTTACTTAATTTTGGTCTAAAAACGGCGTGGCTTTGAAAAATATTTTCTAGCCTTTTCATACGCGAGAATAATTTCCCTAACTTTTTAAATTTTAAAATTGTTTTTTATAATTTAACTAACAATATATATCTTTATCATAATTTTTAAACATATCTACCGCTAATTATTATCAGAGTGCATTACTAGGAATCAATCAGAAACAAATTTAAAAGCACAAATGTGTGTTGAGTGTAGTGTAAGTGTAGATATAACTAAATAAATACGTTGCAAAACCTGCTCCCTCATTAATACTAACATTCATATCAACACACATCACACATCGGACACATACACAGTACAGCCAAACACCAACTGTAAAACAGAAAACTGCATATACATTCTGGAATGTCAGCACTGCCCGGCATTCTACATCGGAGAAACTAAGAACGCACTTCACAAACGAATCAACCAGCACCAACACACCTCCAAAATAACAAATAACATTCTACCTATTCCCACCCACACACGCCTACACACCCTAACCACACCCCCGACACTTCATAGTCAAGGCTCAAGTTATTTACCTACACTCTCACGCGCGCATCTGGCTTGTCCGCACACGCTTGTGTGTGTGCGTGAGCTAGTCTAGGGCTGGCAGCAATCGTGTGAGCGTCGTCGCCCGAGAGGGACACAATATAAGTCAGCAACTTATGTGATTCTCTTCCTAAATTTTAGCGTAGTCCAATTTCTGGTTCCCCGTGGATTAATCAGTATTAAAAAGAAATATATATATAGGGTTATTATAAGGGTTGTTGATTTGCTCCGCAACACGTCACAGATTTGTTAAAATACAGAATGCTTATTTCACAAAATAACATGAAAAATAAAACATATAAATAAGGATGACTTGTCAGTGTGTGTGGCATGGCAATATTGGCGCGAAACGCTAGTAACTGTGAACGCGCATCGTCCTTCCGTCCGCGTTGAGTTGACCGGCGGCGCCGGTACAAATATGGACAGAAGCTATATTGAAATAACGTTCATATCAGCGCGCACTGCATTACGACGTCGCAGGGTCTCCGGATTGCGCAAAATAGAAGAAAATAATACTTTCACATGGACGCGATGGACGGAAAAATAATTCCACAAATAATTTTTCCAAGCAATATTTTTGTTGTATTTTAGTGCAAGATTACCACAGAACATTTATTAAATGTTCTGAGAAGATTACCATACAAATACCATTAGTGATTTTTAAAGAAATAACCAATTTTATATATATATATATTATATATATATATATATATATATATATATATATATACAAGGTTAAATTCAATTAGTTGACGAAATTTGAAACATATGTAGAACATGTCCATATGAATAACTTTTTTTAATAGGATAGTGAAAAATTCTTAAAATTCGTTTTCACCTTTCCATACTGGACGAGTCAGCTGATCGGAGCAATTTGTATAGGAGGAAGTGAAAAAAAGTTAAGAATTTCACTTAGCTCCCATACAAACAGTTGTCCATATAGACTTGTACTACTTTTGTTTTGAGTTTCGCCAAATAATGTTATTTAACCTTATATATGTATATAAATCGTTACGACCTGAATGCCCCGGTGGGTGTCGGATGTGTTCCGAGTGTGAACTTTGAAATGCAAGTCACAGTCCGCCCACACTTGGTAAACCCGCGTTTCACCTGCAAATATTACGTCCCAACGTGATGGGTGGTGAGCCCTATCATCGTTCTTCGGGCACAAATACACTCTTTTTAGGGCATGCAGGTTTCCTTACTATGTTTTCCTTCACTGTTCACAAGTGGTAAGTACCTATTAGCAAATACTATCTATGCACATTATGTAAATTCCGAAGAACTCATTGGTGCATGCCCGACCGGAGATCGAACCTTAATCTCAAAAACATAAATTTTGGAAAAAAAATGAAAACTTGTCAAAACATGGAAAGTTATAAATACTGATTTTATTGTTCCAAATGCGTTACTGCACGAAATTGTAAGGTTTGATCACGCAATTCTAATTTTTGAAAAAAAGTTTTCCAGGCATCCATAAACACTGCAATAACGCACCATACTGATTAAAAATCAGTATCGTGATAAAACTTTGTAACAAAACACGCGCGCAGCAAACGAGTGGTAATCGAGCTCTGCCTGACTCCAGATTTCCACTAACTTGCGGGGGACCGCGGGGGCCGTTAAATTCGCGCGGGGAGGTGAGTGTCGCTTCTTTACGTAGTAATACTTTATATTCTCTGCCCTAACCTTCGATCAGTGTTTCACCGTAAGAATCATCCCCCACTCACGGACATACAGCTCAGGACATGGGAGTCCTCCTTCATATGAGCACTTGGTGCACACTATGGCGACGGCTTAAACAAGCAACACTAAAATTATCATCATCATCATCATCATCATCATCATCATCATCATCATCATCACCATAATCATAATATATGATTATATTATATTATGATTATGGTGATGATGATGATGATTCTCCATTCTCATTAAGAGAGATTGTAAATAGTCTAGGTTTTATATGTCATTATGTCATGTGCTCTTCTATCATATATTATGTCAATGTCTATTTATTTTAATTAAAACTCAACTGATGCCGGATCCAGGTCGGACCCGAAATATATCTTGAGATTACATTATATTTGTATTATCATATTTATCAGTATATTTACATTTAAAAAAAAACAAAAAATATTAAAAGCTGTTAAAGAGTATTAAATTTTAAAAAATTTATAAATAAATACATGGGTGTTATAAATTACTAAATAAAATACGTAAAGTATACATACATGAATATTTTATTTTTGTATTATCAACAAAGCTTCAGTTTCATGAATACACACTTTATTTTACAAGGTCAAATAAAAAATTGAGTACAGAGTTTTGAACACACAATGTTGTACAAGGGCGGACTTATCACTTAAAGCGATTTCTTCCAGCCAACCTTTGGGTGGTGAAGAAAGTATTATTTTACGTAATGTGGAGGGGGATACCAATTTACAGAATACATAAATAAAAGAAGAATCAAAACCAATAAAGTGGATATACATAATGCCTAATATATAATATACTCCTATCCAACAAAACTTACACAATATATTTTATGTTTGATACATACATATCGTAGACATACAAATAAATAATAAAATAAAAAAAATAATAATAATAATCATAATAATAATAATAATAAAGGCGTAGGGATGTGACGACCCCATCGCCCTCTGGTATGTCCAGTACGTCCAGTGCAATCAGTCACCGCAGGGCGGCTTGTGGCGAGCCGATGGTGAGTGGCGACACCACGGACCCTACCTCCAGGGGACACTATCACACATGCGCTTACACACACACATACACACAGAAACACACCCCCTACCTCTGCGCTTGCCTTAACCAGCCGGCCAGAGTGGAGATGCAAGAGCGGAACCTATGCTCCAGGTTGGAAGTGTAAAATGTCATAACGCCGGGGGCACTTGACTGTTTGAAGGATCTTGCGCCCCGCAGACTCACCTATCGACAACCTTAGCTGCTTACATAGTGTTGCCCCCTGGCCGCCCCATGGTAGCTAGATAGGGGGCCCACAACGGCTATCCTGGTGGATAGTTATTAAGCAGCAAGTCACCATCTGCCATATTTAAATTTGTGAGAGATTTTCGAGGCAGATGTCCGTTATTTCACTCTATAGCCCTGTTATCCGGCCCATTTAGCATCCCATCCTCATAGCCCACTCCAAGTCGCTTCCTTCCTGGCAATAGTTTGGCAACTGTGGGGGACTATCCGTTAGTGTATCACAATGATACATTGAGGGAGAGGCCTCCATGGATGCAGCCATCTCACATCTAGATTAAATGGTACCAAAGGCCTCTTCAATGTTGGCTTCGGCCCCATGAATGCCTTTCAAATGACCGGGTCCCTATGGGCCCGTGACTGAAAAGTGTACCTACATAATAATAATAAAGGCGTAGGGATGTGACGACCCCATCGCCCTCTGGTATGTCCAGTACGTCCGGTGCAATCAGTCACCGCAGGGCGGCTTGTGGCGAGCCGATGGTGAGTGGCGACACCACGGACCCTACCTCCAGGGGACACTATCACACATGCGCTACACACACACATACACACAGCAACACACCCCCTACCTCTGCGCTTGCCTTAACCAGCCGGCCAGAGTGGAGATGCAAGAGCGGAACCTATGCTCCAGGTTGGAAGTGTAAAATGTCATAACGCCGGGGGCACTTGACTGTTAGAAGGATCTTGCGCCCCGCAGACTCACCTCTCGACAACCTTAGCTGCTTACATAGTGTTGCCCTCTGGCCGCCCCATGGTGGCTAGATAGGGGGCCCACAACGGCTATCCTGGTGGATAGTTATTAAGCAGCAAGTCACCATCTGCCATATTTAAATTTGTGAGAGATTTTCGAGGCAGATGTCCGTTATCTCACTCCATAGCCCTGTTATCCGGCCCATTTAGCATCCCATCCTCATAGCCCACTCCAAGTCGCTTCCTTCCTGGCAATAGTTTGGCAACTGTGGGGGACTGTCCGTTAGTGTATCACAATGATACATTGAGGGAGAGGCCCCCATGGATGCAGCCATCTCACATCTAGATTAAATGGTACCAAAGGCCTCTTCAATGTTGGCTTCGGCCCCATGAATGCCTTTCAAATGACCGGGTCCCTATGGGCCCGTGACTGAAAAGTGTACCTACATAATAGTAATAATAATATTTCATCATAATCTAGTGTTAGAAGTCAGTTTCTTATTTTAATTTTAGCTTCCAAAATGGAGCAACACTATATTTTGCAATGATTGGAAATTATTTTGGAGACATTTGGAAATGCATAAGGCTTAAATCGTTTGGCAAATTCAGTATTTACTTTTGGAACTTGAACTGTTTTTTATTGTTTTACTACATTTAGTTTTAGCGATAATTACTTTTAAGGGTCAAATCAATTTGTTTTTTATTTTGTGGCATAACTATCGCGTAACACGGACCAAAAAAACATCTGTAAATAATATTTGATGTAAAGCCTGACCAGGAAAATAAAAAACCTGCTCATTTGCTTTTATGATTGCAACACTCTGACAGCACACACGAAAAAATAACACCACACTTTGACAGCAATCGATATAATGACGTTTTAAAGTTGAGGTTGCCAGTAGAAAAAAATAGTTGAAAAATTAATTCCGCAATATGGCGAGGTTTTTTATTTTCTTGGTCAGGCTTTATAAGGGCGTAGCCAGGTTTTAGTTTCGGGGAGATTCGACGAAAAGTGCATGAAATAAAATTAATATTAATTATGTTTGTGAAAAATAGTTTGCAAACGCAAAACGTTTCTAGCAGCTGCTAGCAGAAGTACATTATATACATAGTAAAATTTGTTCTGTAGAAATTTTAAGTATTTTTATTTTTAATTCTAGTTTTTTTTATTTATTTCCTTCTTTTTTGCTACATTTTCGGTTTTATGTATACGTATTTTTTTTTCCTTGTTTAACTTGTATTATATAGTTTAGTTTAAAGCAGTTTATTTTTAACTAAGTAGTAGATTAGTGAGCAGAGGTGGTTAGCAGACGTCGTGACGTCATCACGAGACCCAACAAGGCTAGTCACTCACGACACTCGCTATATCTGTATATATGAAATTCAAAGTCCTGACTGACTGACTGACTGACTGATATATTAACGCACAGCCTAAACCGCTGGTCCTATAGACTTGAAATTTTGCATGTAGATACCTTATGTAGTGTAGGCATCCACTAAGAAAGGATTTTTCAAAATTCACCCCCTAAGGGGGTGAAACGGATGTCCGAAGTTTGTATGGGGAAACAAGATTAGTTAGACTATTTTTTTCGAGACTTCACAGGAGTACTCCTATACATAAATGAGTAAAGACGTGTTTCAGGTTTATGTCGCTTAGATTAAATTATGTTAAGGTGTGTTAATACAAAAACCAAAAAACAAATATTTATTTACCAAAATAAGAAAATCAAAATCATAATTACACAGCGGGCCCCGCACTAGTAAGTCTGTTACGCGGGCTCCCAGATTTACCAAACCATTTCGAGACTTAGGTTTAATAAGCCGCATCTTCGAACTTTTGGTCTAAAAAATCTCATGATGATGAATATTATTACGAAAAAGCTGCAACTTTCATTTGCCTTTGTGTGATGTCACTTGGGAAATGGCTATTTAGAAATGTGTCTTTGCTATCAAGATCATTTAAAAAATTTGCTGCCAACTGATTTGACAGAGGATGACAGATGAGTAGACAGACAGAGATAGACCACTTCTTTATTAGCAATTACACATCACAATCAGTATTATGTCTAAAATTCTCAAGTAACCGACAATACTTTAAAAATCATAAAAACATAATGATTAATTTATTCACCAAAATAATGAAAACTATGTCCTAAAATGGCGTATATTCTGTGAAAAAAAATTAAATAAATCTCTTTTTAAAATTAAACTATGGGAATTGCATGCAGTGTTTGCCTGTTATTGTATTTGCACTCTATATTTATTTAATGTTAATATAATTGGATGTCTTATAATATACAAGGTGACTTTTTGATCATCGTCCAAATTCATACTGGTGGCTTGGTAAGTGATCAGTATCATGGATCAATAACAATTTTGGTGAAATTTGTAAAATGAAATTTCAACTCCCCATAGTGATTCACTCGGGACTGGAACTGAATTTCTATGGGAAGCCGAAATTTCATTTTACGAATTTCACAAAAATTGTTGCTGATCCAAAATACTGATCACTTATCAAGCCTCCAGTATGAATTTGGACGATGATCAAAAAGTCACCTTGTATATGTAATATCTGTTGGTAAACCTAATAAATAAAAAAAAAATTGGCACTTGACCCGGGACTCGTCAAAACAGGGGTAGGGTTGTAATATTTAAACTTTTTGGGGAGGGTTTCAACCCCCAAACCCCCCCCCCCTGGCTACGCCCATATGTTATATCATGTAAAAACTATTTAAAAAAATAACATAAGAACATTTATATAAAAACGGCTCACCTCAATACGTGTTATGATCGGGAAAGCATGTGAGGCGTAACGTCGTTGCGTAAACGTCTTTACTCCCCCAGATGAAGGCAGTCTAAATCTGCTGAAACTGGTTGGCTTTCCCGATCATAACACGTATTGAGGTGAGCCGTTTTTTTATATAAATCATGAATTATCCTCAAGTCTCATTTAATTCTATAAACATAAGAACATAATAAGACATCGCCAAAATATCAATAAAACGGGGTCCTTGTATTAAAAATGTGAACCAGCCTAATCCGCTCTATATTCATCGCCTTCAAATATGTCGTGATCGTGATTGGCTAAAAATTATATGCGGTGTTATTTCTAGCTAATCACGATACATTTGAAAGAGATTAATAATGAAGTTTGACAATAAGAGGGCTAGACAACAAAGTAACCAAAGTCTTATTCCCTTAAGAATTCTGCCATATATTATAACAAAACCAAAAAAGCACTGTATATTTCGCAATATCATAGAGGTAGACGTAAGTGTTGTATGTAGAGGTGAAAACCCGCACCTCACACGACTCTCAAGGGGGAGGGGGGAGGGAAGTATGGGGGGGCGCTCTATTTACGTTTGGCTCGTCGGATGGCGCGAAAGAAATTAACCATCGATTGTAAAGTCCGTCTACTATGTTGTGGCACCAGCCACAGACACATCATATTTTTACGTTTTTCCCTATTTTTTGTCACCTGTTGCTGATGCAAAGTTTTGCTCTTTTAGACAGATGTAATTAGCCGAATGGTTTTTCGAATCCAATCAATTTACGTTTCATCTAAACAATAAATGTGCTTACTTTGATTTAATCAGTCAATTTATCGTCGCGCGACTTGTAGTATCCCTGAAACCCGTCAGTGGTGTTTCCGAGTGTTGATTCTCCCAGAAATAGACAACACTCGTATGCCCTCGTTTCAACGACGACTTTAAGGTCTAAAGCGTGATAAGATGTGATCCCTTTCACCGTACATTGTCCACAAATACGCACCTTTGATGGCATGTAAGAATAAAAATACCATGCACAAGAATTGTAAAATAGTTATTTGTGCAACAGGACAGCAAAGTTTTTTTTTTTGTTGCGGGTGCCGAGTTTGAATCCCGAGCAAGTGAAGGATTAGAATCCTCAGCGTGGTGAGGGATTCAAAGACACAAGAAACAAAATGTTTTCACCTCACTAGCGAGAAAACACACTATCTTAAAGACACTATCTTTTCAAACGAACTTATAACAATTCAATGGTTTTTAACCGACTTCAAAAAGGAGGCGGTTCTCAATTCGACTGTATGTTTTTTTTTTTTTCTTTTTTTTTTTTTGGCGTTGTTACTCCATAACTCCGTCATTTCTGAACCGATTTGAACAATTCTTTTTTTGTTTGAAAGAGTGTACTTCCAGGTAGGTCCCATTTCGGGTTTGGTCATGATCTGATGAAGGTCTTCAGAGATAGGCAGTGGAACTCCTCAGAAAATGACAGCATACCTCTCGAAATTGAGGTAATCGCTTTGTGCCTGGGTGCTGATTACAAGGTATTACTTGAAAATCATCATTCTTCCACCTGACCTTCGATCCTGGCTTCATCACCATATTCACCATAGAACTCCTCAACGGATCAGAGCACATAACTCGAGATTGCGGCAATCACTGCGTTAGGGTGCTAATTCAAGGGTATTACTTGGAGATTACCAGAATACCCACCTGACCTTCGATCCTGGCTTCATATCCATAGAACTCCTCAAAGGATGACAGCACATAACTTTGGATTGCGGCAATCAGTTTGTGTTATGGTGCTCATTGCAGGGCATTGCTTGAAAGGTGCCAATGTACCCACCTGACCGTCGATCTTGGCTTCGTCACCGTAGAACTCTTTAACGAATGACAGCACATAACTCGAGATTGATAGCAGGAACCAATGATCTAGATCATTGGCAGGAACCTACTCAAACATAGCTACTTATACTCACTTGAACTTCGTTTCATATTAAAACCACGTTTGCAAGAACTACCCATATTTCACAATTTAACCCAGCAACACTAAAAAATGTGAAATAAAATAAACTTTTAACAAAAAAATAGCAACCGACTTCAATAGTAACAGCAGTCATTCACTAAAAAGTTAATAATAATTCTATAAAGACCGATGGTACCGAAGCAACACTTTTGCAGACTTCTTTCTTCCTGAAACATTATGTTATCTAGAAGTCGGCGTATTTCCTACGATATAGCAACATAAAAAGCAATATAAGAACGCCGACTTCTAGATAACATAACGTTTCAGGAAGAAAGAAGTCGGCAAAAGTGTTGCTTCGGTACCATCGGTCTTTATAGAATTATTATTAACTTTTTAGTGAATGACTGCTGTTACTATTGAAGTCGGTTGCTATTTTTTTGTTAAAAGTTTATTACACCATATTAAAATATTGCACCTAAAATAAAATGTTAAGAATGTTAATTGAATCCCAAAAGCCGTGAAAAATCGGAAAACAAACCGATTGAAACCGAAAAACACAACAATCACGCGGGCGTTTTATTCAATCTATCCGTTTTCGGTAGAAGTTCATTTGTTTATACCACTGATCTCTAGAAATACAATACATGGACATGTTTTACCATGCAAAATGACAGTTCTTTTGTGTGCCGATTCAAAGCGAAAGGGAACAAAAATTTACATTTCTAGATAACGTCATTTTCTCATCTTTATCATTAGTTCCAAGTACGCTCACTTGAGTCACTGCAGCGATCAGCGCCAAAATGTCGAAAATCGAATTTCATCATTATCTGCTCGTTAATAGCCAGCCTGGATACTTGTAGTACTATAGAGGTCGGTTGTTTATTCTTCAGTTTACCTTGTCTATGGTATCCGACAAGCGGTGGGGATATTTATAGCTTCCCAATAATCCATATAGAATGAAAGAGATTGTCGCCATGCTGATGTTTGCTAACTCTCTTTCTCTTGAGCAAAGGATATGGAGCTTATAAACGATTCACAGCATTCTTAATTCGAAACACTTTTCTTCACTGAGTGAGCAAAATCGACTTTTGCTCACTGGTTTTAAGCAACAAAGGCGCTATTTTCGAGCTAGTGAGATGAAAACATAATTGGTGCTTGATTAAGTTATTGGCAGTACTCAAACTCCCCTCAAGATTGAAATTCCTAACAGACTGAGCTACCATTATAATACAATACCTATATAATTAATATATTCGTTACTTTGACAACACCAACTTCATCGTTATTAAAGAGAACAATTTTAGTAATGTTTATTAATTTAAGTAATTTAAAAAATTACACAAGAATAGTCACAACTTCACAGGCAGACTGTTCACGTATGAACTCCCGCTGTCAGGAGATACACTTTTAATAAAAAGCGTCTTGTTGCCCGATTTAGGATTTTGATCTACTTTACATTGGAACTACGTATGCACGGGGATCATTTCGGAATCAGGCCCCTTAGTGACGACCTAGAAAAAAAAACTGTAAAGCTTTATGTATGTCATCGGTTTGGTCTAAAATTCTAAATGTTCGTAGTGAGTTTGTGTACCTTAATTCACCGTTTTATAGTCTAGAAGCGTTCATAAACTTACATAATGTTTCGTCGAGTTTTTGACTGCTGTGATAGTGAAAGTTTTCACGCATACATGTCAAATCGATTATGTTTTAGTGACAGCGTATTTTACTATGCGTTAGGCAGAAAGATATAACTTTCCGCAATTCTTCTTCTTGTCGTGTAGTTAGTGGCCAACCAGAGGTCAGAGTTGTTAGTGGCCAACATGATGTCAGAGTTATTAGTGGCCAACCCGATGTCAGAGTTGTTCAAACCGACATTCTGACCCAGCAGGGACCAACAGCTGTACGTGTGTTCTGAGCCACGCAGGGATCCAGATGTTAATCCACTAATGGTCACCCATCCAAGAACTGTCCAGCCAGGCGTTGCTTAACCATGGATCGTAAAATCGTAACTGATCATACCTCAGAACCCTCCGCAACTCTACAAAGTAAGAAAGATTCCCCAATACGGCTATACGCAGTAAGTTAATCTGAAAACCCAAGACTCATAATTCAGAAGCCACTCGTCCACCCATTCGTAATTATTGGAGGCTGTTAAATAAATAAATAAATATTGATGGCGCAGCATTATGTGGGCTTAATCATTATAATTATTATAACAATTACGCGGCTAACGAGTATCAGACCGCGGAGGGTGGCCGGCGAAAGTTTGACGCGATCCGTCCGAGAAGCCGATCGATACGTAGAGGAATATACTCTACTTTATTTTTGATGGATCTGATTGATGGTTCTCAGTGGAAAGGCATCTTCAACACATGATACACAAATTTTTGTATTTTTATTCTACAATTTTTTTCTAAATCTCACGCTGCCGGTTTTTTATCGGGCCAACAAATTTATTTTTAGAGCAAGTAGAACATACACTTAAAAACAAATAGTTAACATGATGTTTCACCAAGTGCCGATAATCGCAAATAATCATAATAGTTAATAAATTAAGGTAAATAATAACCATTTCATTTTTCTGTACAACAAATCAGTGAAAGGTTTATCTGGTTTTTTCGTTTTTTTTTATACCAGCACCCGTAATATAATGTTTAATTGCGCTCGACGCAACTTGGTTGAATGAGAAGTGCAAAACACGATAATTTTGTGATTAAACGGTATTTCACGCTCCTCGCACTTGTATTTCAAGCGACATCATTATCTGCCTTAAAACTTTAAATTTGGTACCCACACGATTTTTCTCTCAAATCTAGTTCTTTAATTGTCTGTACTTACATGTAAAAATTTTTATATGGACGGGCAAACATATGCAAAAGCTTGGCCATAAACATTCTGTTTTTGACGGATCGTAACGTAATAGTAGAGCAACCTTCCAGACAGTGCAAACTCCAAAAACGCATTTTGGCAATCGTCTGCCCGTTATATGTTTTGGCATTTTGCATCACAATGAGTAACCGGCGCGATGAAATGGGGACCGCCTATAAAGATTTCATACGACATACCTTACACGATACAACCAAGTTGGACGTAAAGAGGAAGAAAATTTATGAAAGCATAATGACAAAAAAAAATACAAAGTGGAAATTGAAAATGACTGACCGTCAAATTCAATCTCTTTGATTAGTTGGTAATTTAACCACCTAATTCTATTTCACAAGGCACAATCGCGCTAAATTCTTCTTGAATTGTTATCGCAAATCGATAACTAAACTGTTATTAGTTGAAATGAAACGAAATGAATGTTGTGCCGGTTAGTGTATAAACCTAGATATAGCACGTAAACGTATTAGTTTAATTTGACAGAAATGTATTGACAAGTTTGTCTATGGGTATCGTAAGGATACTGGATGGATGAGGCTGGCGGAGAGACCGACGAAAATGGCATACAGAAGAAGGCCTATGTCTAACAGTGGATGTATGTGGGATGAATGATGATGATGATACGTAAGTTATACGTAAGAAGTATTAAGTTTATTAAGTACCTATATTTATTTTGTGAAAACTAGAAAGTTTACTAGTGGTTTTCATCTATAAAATGCAAATGTCATTGATAAAATGCGTAATTTCATACATGATACGCATTAAAAAAAAATATATCGAAAGTAAACGTTTCGTGATCCTCGTATTATGTTTCATCTAAATACTTTATTTGTAATTGTGCAGAAAGGTCAAGACAAAAAGTCAGACAAAGAGACATTAAAATTAATAAAGCTTTTCATTTCCTCAAGGTTTTTTGAACAACAATGCTCTAGTCATCAGGAAATACACTCCCAACTTACAATAATACTCCCAAGTTACAATAATACTCCCAAGTTACAATAATACTCCCAAGTTACAATAATACTCCCAAGTTACAATAATACTCCCAAGTTACAATAATACTCCCAACTTACAATAATACTCCCTAGTTACAATAATACTCCCAACTTACAATAATACTCCCTAGTTACAATAATACTCCCAAGTTACAATAATACTCCCAAGTTACAATAATACTCCCAACTTACAATAATACTCCCTAGTTACAATAATACTCCCAACTTACAATAATACTCCCTAGTTACAATAATACTCCCAAGTTACAATAATACTCCCAACTTACAATAATACTCCCTAGTTACAATAATACTCCCTAGTTACAATAATACTCCCAAGTTACAATAATACTCCCTAGTTACAATAATACTCCCTAGTTACAATAATACTCCCAAGTTACAATAATACTCCCAAGTTACAATAATACTCCCAAGTTACAATAATACTCCCAAGTTACAATAATACTCCCAAGTTACAATAATACTCCCAAGATACAATAATACTCCCAAGTTACAATAATACTCCCAAGTTACAATAATACTCCCAAGTTACAATAATACTCCCAAGTTACAATAATACTCCCAAGTTACAATAATACTCCCAAGTTACAATAATACTCCCAAGTTACAATAATAATCCCAAGTTACAATAATACTCCCTAGTTACAATAATACTCCCAAGTTACAATAATACTCCCAAGTTACAATAATACTCCCAAGTTACAATAATACTCCCAAGTTACAATAATACTCCCAACTTACAATAATACTCCCAAGTTACAATAATACTCCCAAGTTACAATAATACTCCCTAGTTACAATAATACTCCCAAGTTACAATAATACTCCCAAGTTACAATAATACTCCCAAGTTACAATAATACTCCCAAGTTACAATAATACTCCCAAGTTACAATAATACTCCCTAGTTACAATAATACTCCCAACTTACAATAATACTCCCAAGTTACAATAATACTCCCAACTTACAATAATACTCCCAAGTTACAATAATACTCCCAAGTTACAATAATACTCCCAAGATACAATAATACTCCCAAGTTACAATAATACTCCCAAGTTACAATAATACTCCCAACTTACAATAATACTCCCTAGTTACAATAATACTCCCAACTTACAATAATACTCCCAAGTTACAATAATACTCCCTAGTTACAATAATACTCCCTAGTTACAATAATACTCCCAAGTTACAATAATACTCCCAACTTACAATAATACTCCCAAGTTACAATAATACTCCCAACTTACAATAATACTCCCAAGTTACAATAATACTCCCAAGTTACAATAATACTCCCAAGTTACAATAATACTCCCAACTTACAATAATACTCCCAACTTACAATAATACTCCCAACTTACAATAATACTCCCAAGTTACAATAATACTCCCAAGTTACAATAATACTCCCTAGTTACAATAATACTCCCAACTTACAATAATACTCCCAAGTTACAATAATACTCCCAAGTTACAATAATACTCCCAAGTTACAATAATACTCCCAACTTACAATAATACTCCCAACTTACAATAATACTCCCAACTTACAATAATACTCCCAAGTTACAATAATACTCCCAAGTTACAATAATACTCCCAAGTTACAATAATACTCCCAAGTTACAATAATACTCCCAAGTTACAATAATACTCCCAAGTTACAATAATACTCCCAACTTACAATAATACTCCCAACTTACAATAATACTCCCAAGTTACAATAATACTCCCAACATACAATATGTAACCGCTGGCTACAGGAATGCAGGGCTGATGGGATTTGACACGGGAGAATTGTGGGAAACAATGTGGGTGCACTGACCTTGTTGTTTGTCTGGATTGTTGTTTTCGATGTTTTGGGCCGACGAATGCGCTGCTTGGCGTCACTCCTTGTTGAGTTGATTGAGCTGGCGCCTGTGCAGGGATGTGCTGGATATCTTGGTTGGAGTAACGTGAACACTACACTGGTATATAACACAGAATACGCGAGATTGGTTGTGGCGGCGCGAATGTGTGCACACACGTATCGTTCGGTCGACGGTTGCGGCGAAAAAGAGTGAGTGAACCGCGGGTTGGCGCCAGCGCGCGAGTCCATTGTGTCGCCAGGTGGCGCCAGCGCTGCGCCGCGAAAATTAGTCATGCACATGCGCGAACGTCACGCTGGTAGCGTGAACACAATAATACTCCCAAGTTACAATAATACTCCCAAGTTACAATAATACTCCCAACTTACAATAATACTCCCAACTTACAATAATACTCCCAAGTTACAATAATACTCCCAAGATACAATAATACTCCCAAGTTACAATAATACTCCCAAGTTACAATAATACTCCCAACTTACAATAATACTCCCAAGTTACAATAATACTCCCAACTTACAATAATACTCCCTAGTTACAATAATACTCCCAAGTTACAATAATACTCCCAAGTTACAATAATACTCCCAAGTTACAATAATACTCCCAAGTTACAATAATACTCCCAAGTTACAATAATACTCCCAAGTTACAATAATACTCCCAACTTACAATAATACTCCCTAGTTACAATAATACTCCCAACTTACAATAATACTCCCAAGTTACAATAATACTCCCAAGTTAAAATAATACTCCCTAGTTACAATAATACTCCCAAGTTACAATAATACTCCCAAGTTACAATAATACTCCCAAGATACAATAATACTCCCAAGTTACAATAATACTCCCAAGTTACAATAATACTCCCAAGTTACAATAATACTCCCAAGTTACAATAATACTCCCTAGTTACAATAATACTCCCAAGTTACAATAATACTCCCAAGTTACAATAATACTCCCTAGTTACAATAATACTCCCAACTTACAATAATACTCCCAAGTTACAATAATACTCCCAAGTTACAATAATACTCCCAAGTTACAATAATACTCCCAACTTACAATAATACTCCCAAGTTACAATAATACTCCCAACTTACAATAATACTCCCAAGTTACAATAATACTCCCAAGATACAATAATACTCCCAAGTTACAATAATACTCCCAAGTTACAATAATACTCCCAACTTACAATAATACTCCCAAGTTACAATAATACTCCCAACTTACAATAATACTCCCTAGTTACAATAATACTCCCAAGTTACAATAATACTCCCAAGTTACAATAATACTCCCAAGTTACAATAATACTCCCAAGTTACAATAATACTCCCAAGTTACAATAATACTCCCAAGTTACAATAATACTCCCAACTTACAATAATACTCCCTAGTTACAATAATACTCCCAACTTACAATAATACTCCCAAGTTACAATAATACTCCCAAGTTACAATAATACTCCCTAGTTACAATAATACTCCCAAGTTACAATAATACTCCCAAGTTACAATAATACTCCCAAGATACAATAATA
The DNA here is from genome assembly GCA_934047225.1 of Ypsolopha sequella. Lineage (NCBI taxonomy): Eukaryota > Metazoa > Arthropoda > Insecta > Lepidoptera > Ypsolophidae > Ypsolopha > Ypsolopha sequella. The sequence continues at coordinate 2,437,388 of OW203988.1, read as the reverse complement.
CTCCCAAGTTACAATAATACTCCCAAGTTACAATAATACTCCCAAGTTACAATAATACTCCCAAGTTACAATAATACTCCCTAGTTACAATAATACTCCCAAGTTACAATAATACTCCCAAGTTACAATAATACTCCCTAGTTACAATAATACTCCCTAGTTACAATAATACTCCCAAGTTACAATAATACTCCCAAGTTACAATAATACTCCCTAGTTACAATAATACTCCCTAGTTACAATAATACTCCCTAGTTACAATAATACTCCCTAGTTACAATAATACTCCCAAGTTACAATAATACTCCCAAGTTACAATAATACTCCCTAGTTACAATAATACTCCCAAGTTACAATAATACTCCCAAGTTACAATAATACTCCCTAGTTACAATAATACTCCCAAGTTACAATAATACTCCCTAGTTACAATAATACTCCCTAGTTACAATAATACTCCCAAGTTACAATAATACTCCCAAGTTACAATAATACTCCCTAGTTACAATAATACTCCCTAGTTACAATAATACTCCCTAGTTACAATAATACTCCCAAGTTACAATAATACTCCCAAGTTACAATAATACTCCCTAGTTACAATAATACTCCCAAGTTACAATAATACTCCCAAGTTACAATAATACTCCCAAGTTACAATAATACTCCCAAGTTACAATAATACTCCCAAGGTACAATAATACTCCCAAGTGACAATACTTTTTTCCAAATTTTTTGTATCAGTTCAAATCTTAAACACATGCCTGATGTGAACGTACCTGAATCTTAAAAAGTTCTTACAAAACCAAAAACTCAAGAAACATCAAACGCTACGATCTGAAACTGCTTCCCAAAAGTCACTAATCGCAAACACATGTTCATGTGATAACAAGAAATCTAAAGGTAATATTACAACTCAAAAAACAATTGAAAAACTAATATTCTAAATTAAAATTACCTATGAACTAACCAAATAAGAATATAAAAATTTAATTAAAACTATCTAAAGCTAAAATAAATAAAAACCTTGTCAAGGTTGTCGCTGCCGTATGGCAGGGTGCCCAAGTAGCTAGCCACGTTCTCGCGCTGTATGGTCAAGCTAATGCGTCGGACAAAATAAGCTCCAGCTCTTGGGTCATCTGACACGTCAACCAAGCGCGACGAAATTTGTTGACCCCATGGCCCGAACGTTTCCACGTCAAACGGCACAACCATACAACCTTCACATGAGAGCTGTAAATTTGTGCCGCTTTTTGCGCTCAGCCATTGCCGCCGCCGCGCCAGCCGTGACAGCACAGCAGCGGTCGACTGGACATGGGTCGCAGCCAGGTCATACACATCCCACGCCAGGGAACGACCGTTCTGCCAAGGAATTAACTTCATGCCGTATGGCCTCTTTAATTAGAAAGAAAAAATATATATGTTATAATATCATTAATTCATAACCGAAAACAAAAATACCTTTACCTGCCAGTAACATTGATAGAAAAAAAACATCGTGATAAAACAAACGCACAACAAAACTTACAGGACACGTGCAAACGTACATACCTCCCAGACCCCAGTATCACAAAAAAAAATACTTGTGTATACTTTTTACAAATAAAAACGAATACAGTAAACAAATTCACGAAGTAAAGCACGTGCGTAAAGCCAATAACCAGAATTCGGCATCCCACACAAAGACAGTAGTTCCGGCCAAACCTTTTTTTTTCCACCCGGAAAGAATTAAGGTAGTTCAGAAAAAAAAGGTAAGAATCTACGGTCATTCATTGATACCTTGTGCGATGGCATGAATGGACGCTACCTGGGGAATCGGTTAGCTAGGTTGCAACAATTTTAAAGTTAATTTCGGTACAGAAGACAGAAAATGCTCAATCACTTACATATTTGTGTACAAGATTATAATAGAGATTTTAAAGACCTCCTCTGTGGCTGGGTGGTATAACGCTCGCCTGTTGACCCAGAGGTCGTGGATTCAAACCCCGCGGTGCTCACTAATTTGTGTTCGGTCTGCGTGCTTCAGAAGGCATGGATGTTGGTACATTTGAACTTACGATGATAGTGTTCACCACCCATCACGCTTGGGATGCAATAATCGTCGGTAAAAATCGAGTGTACCAAGTGTAGACTGTGACTTGCATTTCACAGTTCATATTTGGAAACTCCTCTGACACCCCCTCGGGTATTCATGTCATGACGATATATGTTTAAAGTATTATAGAGCAATCCGTGGATTTTGGTTTGTGTTAGAAAACTTAACATTAAAAATATGAGCAACATTACGTAAATAAGAGCTTTTTTATATTATTATTATTATTATTATATAATCAATTATAAATTTACACAAATAAGGTACAATAATATTAATAAACTTGGTATCAAGATATATTTCGGACCCCACTGGGCCCGGCATCAGTTGAAATTATAAGAGTTGTCGGATGATACTTCCAAAATCTCAGTATTTCGCACGAAATACATACTGTAGGTATGTGCTTGCTGGGCAATAATCCAAAAATGCATCTCTTAAAAGGCTAGTGACAAAGCTCCCTTCCTTCGTCTGTGGATACAGAATACACCGGAAGTCAAACAAATTGCTCTTTGAAACCGTTATCGCTCTTGCTTGGCCCTTAGTTTCGACTGTGAGAAATATTTGGACTTTCTACTTATATTTGTAATTTTTCTTTGTCGTCTACTTCACAATTGTTCCGACACGTATTAGTTCGTTGTTGAATTATTTGTGGGTATTTTACAAACTGTTTGTCTGTTGGCGGTAGAGCTAGTAAAAAAACTGAGGTTTATAAGTTATGTCAGTCAATGCGCAAAATTATATTTAAACAGAAGTTTGCAACTGAACAAAAACGTTTTCGACGAATCACCCAGCACATTTTCAAAATCAAAAGGTCCATCCAATACAAAAGAATAAATAAAATAAGTTAGTATCTACGTAACAAACAATAGTCTATGATAGACGTACGCATCAACTAACGAAAGTCGCGACTACGTGAAAGGTCAATGCTACGACGCGGTGGTCTACGAGCGTAGCGGCTCGTAGCCGTTAGATGAAAGCCTTCACTACGCTCTTGTTTGGAAATTTATATACCTACACATTTTCATCTTCTCTACAAACGTATCTGTCATTGTAATTATATTATTAGCAACACAGATAAGTGGAAATAAGTTTTTATAGTCATTTCGTTATCAGATTAAATTCCGAGGTGGAAAACGACAAGTATGTTTATCATAGATTTCCTTTGATTATCAACGCAGCCTGGCGCCTTCGGCTGATTACTGGCGCTAATCGAGCAATTGACGCTAAACCTACTAATTACAATCACAATAGCCGGTCCGGCTCGTAAATTAATCATCGTGCGAGATAAATCAGACGCGTGCAGGAGCGGAGCAACCGGAGACTATTTCGGTGTAGGCGGGGCGCTGAATCACCGCGCGGTGGCAGTCGCGCGCCGGTCGCGAGCGAGAATAGACGTGTCGGTGCCAGCGAGTGAGACGGCGGCAGAACGTCGCGGGGTCGGAGCGAGCACGCTGCGGCGATGGCGCGATGAGGCCGGGCGGCGGCGCTTGCTGGGCCCTGCTGGTGTGCTTCACTTTGGGGCTCGCAGCACCGAGAAGTCGCTACTGCGAGCGCGCCGACGTCGCCTGGCGCGCCTACCGGGCCCCGGCAGCCTTCGAGGCGCGCGTGCAGTCCCTGGCAGGAGACAGCTTCGCCACGGTGCAGGTGCGGCGCGTGCTGCGCCGGCAGGGCCACTGGCCGCGGCGCGACCAGGTGCTGCGGCTCCGCCTGCCCGCCCTGGATCCTGACGCGTGTGCTGGACGGTTCGAAGTTCCCGTGAAAAATAGACGAAATTACATCATATTCGCGGAGAGGAAGGGTCACACCGCTGTGGCTCTCGGCCCACCGCTAAAGAGGACTAGAAAACTGCTGCGGAGGATACGCGCAGTCTACGCGAAGGGTTACAGTGAGTGTTTCCAGTGATAATTTTGTGTCAGGAGCTACAAGTGCAGTTGCATAGCGGTATGATACGAGCCGCTCTTCGTGACCACGTGGAACTTGCAGACCTACTTCGGATCCTAAATTGGAAGATTGAAGGATTTTTCCAAATTTACTAACCCATAAATCTATCGTTTCATGATTCTTTTCCTGAGAAAATATACATCAAACAGTTAAGACTAAATCTGACTTTGTTGAAAGAAACATCACAGATGCTTGTATTCAGTTTCCTGAATCGAATTTATTCATTATTTCATCGCTTCAATTGATAAACTTCAGTCATCAAAAGCATGTAAAGTCAAGATTGGGAAACTATTCAGAAGTCAAGTTCTACGTGGGTACGATGACGTCGTTGCATGCCCATATTTTTAAGTGCTAACTCGTATCAAAATTGTTGAAATAAAAGCAATATCGGATCATAAAATTAACTTTCAACGTGCCTTTTAACAACTTGCTCAAACTAAAACTTTGCGAAACAAACAGCAAATACATGCCTTTACAACAATCTTTGATCTAAAGAACCCATTAGAGTATAAAGTCCCAATAAAGTTTAACAAATACACAATAATAGCAGGTGTATTGTAGAAACAAGCCACCATTATAAGTCCATTTTAGGCTCAGGAGTAAATAGTTGTCGAGACGCGTACGACCAATGACCTTAATGTTACAGACTATGCAGAAAACTTGCAGATACGAAATCAGCAGATTAACTGTTAATGTTGCCAAATACAAACCATAAGATTTACAAGTTCACAACACAATAATAAATTTGGAAATAAAAGTAAGTAAGAAATATAGCCCCGTAATAAGCTCTAATATCCAAACTTTTAAAGTGCATTCAACAGAGTTCACAAGAAAGATGTTTTTAATTAGACCTGCGTTTAACTGTTGTGGTGGTTAACGAACTTTTAAGTACTGAAATTAAAAGATCTTCAAATAGTTTCTCAAGGTAGGCAAAATATTTTCATTTGGGCAACGTGACAGTGTTATTAAAGCTTGATATTTCCATCTTCATTACGAATGTTCATTAAGCTCATCATTATACGCGAGAGTACCAAATACTTTATATTCTCTGGTACCAGGCAGCAACTTGGCTAAGGAGGTCGACTTACCAACCAGACCTTATTTATGCACCCTTCATAAACGCTCAGATGCATAAGGAAACATAGCAAGCGCTTTTATGTGCACACTTTACGTTGTAGATGAACCCCTTGAAGCATTACTTGTAATTACTTTGAAACAATACAGTACCTTATACCATGGACGTATTATTTGTCCGTGTTTATACTTAGAATATTACGTAGCTGGTAGATAGTCTAGACACACGGTAGATTTGATGATAATGGTAAAACAAAGAAGATAGCAATAAAAGTGGATTCAATTACTAATAAAATTGGCAGATATTGTCTGCAGAATGATACATTACACACGGTAGTGTGCCGAAAAAACATAAACATTCATCGAGTTTTTCAACGCCTCATTACAAAAGACAAGGAGCCGCGATAGATCGTTAACTATGTAATAAATATTCACACTGTGCTTCTGTGCTGTGACTCAGCTCATAACACTTGTATCGAAAAAAATATGCCAACGAGCTTGAAATGTTCGGCGACAAAAATCCTAAAACTGTAATTAAAATAATACTCAAACAATGAGTTTTCGATACGGAGAACGCTTCATTGGATGCGGAAATTAGTGCGGTGAAATCGAAAAGAGGTCATCCTCCTATAGTCGTCATTGTAGGTGTTTCGTTCAGAGCTGGCCTGGCAATTCGCTTCGGTCTTCAATGGCGGTGACGTCACAGGACACGCTCTGGTTGCGACCTGTCGCTACTCAAATGTAGCGTTAACCTTTGTTACGTGAATCTTCTCTTTGCTGGGAACGTCTATGATTTAATATCTTATTGTTTTTTGGCACCTGCTCGTCTAGTTTCTGTTTCGACGGGAAGTACTTCATTAGTAGAGTCAAAATAAAGTTTTAATGCTTCAACATTGATAACATCTCATGAAATCATTGTATCTTCATTATGTTTATTTTTATACAAATTGAATTACTCTGATAAAGTTTAAATCCAGTATACATAATTTTTAGAGGAGTTTTTCAAAACTTTTCAATGGGTACTTTGAGAATTGTGTGAGTTGTACTATGTTTTTGTTGGCATGCCTACCACTCCAGGGTAGTTTGTGATTTGCCATGATAATTATACTACCGTGTTTATTACTTTTAGTGCTTATAGTTGCCTTTAAATTTTTAATAGCTGTCTTAGTAGTATCGTTACGCACCGACAAATCTCCATTATTTCTGCTACGGTCTGCCGAGTTCACTGTCGTATTTTTCTATGTATATATATGGTTCTGTTTCTATATCTTCAACGTGTTTCTTTATTTTTATTTTTTGTTTTATGTCTAATACTACATGATAGCTTGGAAAATTAAAGTAAAAAATTAGAAAAAGTTAATTGAATTAAACAAGCTTTTTTATAATGTTTGGACTGGTTTTTTTCACTGACATTCTTTACGTTAGAGGTATTTTCTTCAAGAGAACCTATTCGCATGAAATTATTGCGTTCTGTGTAACCTAATACGGCAATCGTCAATAAACATTTGATCCTAATTGGTATCATCCTTGTAATATTTATTTTTTTCTGTCTGACAAAATCTTCAAAGATCTGAAACTCTACCACAATCATCAATGATAATATTAATTATGTTTTTAGGGTTCCGTACCTCATTATGGATGAACGGCAGGAATCACTTTTTGAAGTGAAAACTTCTTTAGGCGCGTTGAGCAATTTTTAGCAGGGGAAAATCTTATGGGTTCGCGTCTTCGTCACCGACATACCAACCAAGTGGCATTGCATTTCTCTATGATATATAGCTATGAATGACATGAAACTTTAAATGGATAATTTGACAGTAAATTTTTCACTTATGTCGACAGTCTCCATGACTGCCTTCCCTATGTTTTTTTCCGTCTCGCCTGTGTCAAGGTCCTTTTTTTAAGGAACGGATTGAGGTATCAAGTTGAAATTGATATTAAATACTAGGATCTACTGTAGTATAAAATTCATGTTTATCTCACTAAAATCTCACTCACTAACTGATTATCAAAAGGCACAAGTGAAGGAAGATATCCGAAAATAATTTCAAATTTGGTACAAGTGAGTTCTTTTGGTACAATGAGAGGTCTTTTAGCACAATTGAAGGAATAAATCCGAAAATCATTTCAGATTTGGTACAAGTGAGTTCTTTTATTACAAAGAGAGGTCTTGTGGTACAAGTGAAGGAAGATATCCGAAAATCATTTCAAATTTGGTACAAGTGAGTTCTTTTGGTACAATGAGAGGTCTTGTGGCACAAGTGAAGGAATAAATCCGAAAATCATTTCAAATTTGGTACAAGTGAGTTCTTTTGGTACAAAGAGAAGTCTTGTGGCATAAGTGAAGGAATAAATCCGAAAATAATTTCAATTTTGTTACAAGTGAATTCTTTCGGTGCAATGAGAGGTCTTGTGGCACAAGTGAAGGAATAAATCCAAAAATCATTTCAAATTTGGTACAAGTGAATTCTTTCGGTGCAATGAGAGGTCTTGTGGCACAAGTGAAGGAATAAATCCGAAAATCATTTCAAATTTGGTACAAGTGAGTTCTTTTGTTACAAAGAGAAGTCTTGTGGCATAAGTGAAGGAATAAATCCGAAAATCATTTCAAATTCTACGTGCAGTGTATTTTGCAGTTTCTTTCATACGTACGTAATTAATGATATGTTTGTATTTTTTGTTCAAATTATTTAGTCTTCAAAGTTACTTGATATGTCTTTACGGAACCCTCGGGGCACAAGAACCACATGCACTTGACCGGTTTTTTTTTTGTGTACATAGTGCACCATGGCTGACATGAGGTTTGGATTCGGATGGGTGCCACAACGTCCATCGCTCGAGGACAATGGGTTGATAGGATTACGGCCACAATGACCTTGTTATTGATCCGAACATCCGCAGACCGACAGGCAGTGGGTTCGAAAACTGCCAAAATGTATGCTACTAATACTAACTTATAACAAATAGTACTTAGTGAACTAACTGATGTCCTAGTAAAAAGAAGTAGTAGCAATTTTTTGCGTTGATGTATTAATGTATAGAGGAGAAAAAGCTAAATAACAATATTATAAAAGTGACTAGATATGGTAATGATAATTATGATAATTAGATTTGATTTGTGCACCAAAGTGCATTTAAGGATTATGAAAAAATAATATATACAATAATCTTCAAATAATCAATAATAGTCAAAAACAAGAAGGATTTTCGCGTATGTCATGAATTTTGTTAAGGCTGTACCTGAGCCTAGAGCATGACCAACTCCAATCCATCTAGAATTCGTTTGAAGAAATTCGGACTCTCCTTGTATTGAAAAAAATATATTTGGTTTATTAATCTTCTCTCTAGGGATCTTACGTATAAACAATGTACTAAGATTTATACTTTTGTCAAAAAAAAACGTTTTGCACCCTCTTTTTTTTGATTTTCAAACGTTTGCTTCAAGAACGCGGTTAAGAGATCAACTTGATTTTTTTTTCATAAAATAGGTAATAAAAATATGAAGGTATATCACCTAAATTCAATATTTTTTTCCCTACAACATATTTCAGTATTAGCTAAAAACACACCAATGTGATGCTGCGTGATCACTAGTATTACGCGTTCAAGAAAAAGAAGCCAAAGAGCCAACATATAATCGCCTCTATAAAAAGCAAATAAAGTCTTTGCCGTAGGACTTATTGTGCTGGACGGGTAACAAAAAAAGTTGCTAGGGTATGCCATCTTCTTAAAACTAGGGTTACCTCGTCCCGCTCCGCTCCGCTTCGCTCCCTTTGTTTATTTACACTTTAACTTAATAAGCTCCGTTTCTTTTCGCTCGTCGTTGCCCTATTTGACTTTTTGTTGAAATATTACTGCATTTTTTCATCTTTCTGTAGGCTTTAAATTTTTTGCCGTCGGTTAGCGGGTAATCTTCAAGATTATCCGGCTAATCTTGAGTTTATCATCAAACCTAACATTAGCTGTGACACTGACAATACAGTTATTAATTTTTGTCTTTTGTAAAATCATATTATTAGTATCAGAACTCACAAAATTAAATTGTTTATAACTCTTCTTCATTTCAGCTGCGTCGCCGTTTTTCAATGTTGTTAATCTGTAGTAAACTTTTTATTTAAGGGAAACTTGATTTTTTGTAAAAATGTTATTTTTAGACTAAAGATCTTTCCTTATTTATTTACGAATAATTTGGCAAAGTGGGAGTCAGACTCGCGCAAAAAGGGTTCCGTACCACCACACAATACTGACACTGAAACCTAAAAGCTTTACGGTAAATAACAGCAATAAAATTTCATACCAATTAAATAATAATTAGTTACACAAAACATTTCACAAAACTTAAAGGAAAATGTACCGAAAAACAGCGAATTTATCATTTTGACCTTTGCTGAAAATGGGCCATTCCGCTCAGCTGCCATATCAATGCTTTAGGTGTTTGTGACGTCCTGATGGCTTTGATCTCAATGAAACTTTGCGCACATCTTTATATATGTTACCCTTCCCCCTACACTCCGACCCATCTCTCATCAATAGGTGCAAGATGGCGAGATATTCAAAAAGCGTGGAATTTGTGAATTGGTTTCAGGTAATAACTGTTTACCATGAAACGGTAACTGTTTATCTATAGAAAAGTATACTTATATGTACGTATATAACTTAGTCTTTACATGAACTACGTTTTTATTTCCAGTGTAGATAAAAATTATATAACTTGCTAAACTTTGCATAAAACTATTCACGATATCCTGACGGCTGTATAGAGACGTAGTTAGTTATTCACGATATCCTGACGGCTGTATAGAGACGTAGTTAGTTATTCACGATATCCTGACGGCTGTATAGAGACGTAGTTAGTTATTCACGATATCCTGACGGCTGTATAGAGACGTAGTTAGTTATTCACGATATCCTGACGGCTGTATAGAGACGTAGTTAGTTATTCACGATATCCTGACGGCTGTATAGAGACGTAGTTAGTTATTCACGATATCCTGACGGCTGTATAGAGACGTAGTTAGTTATTCACGATATCCTGACGGCTGTATAGAGACGTAGTTAGATGTCGCTGGATAATACTTATGATAAAAAAATATGAAAAATAAGCTGTTGACTTCACATTCAGTTTTTACCTTTTGTTTGAATCTTAAGAAAAAACAGAAGAATCTTCCGTATAAATGCGAAAGTGTGTTTTTTGGTTTGTCCTTTTTTCACGGAGCAACGGTTGACGTGATTTTTTTGCATAGAGATAGTTTATAGGCCGGAGAGTGACATAGGCTTTTACTTGACTTTTTATCCCGGAAATATGCAAACTAAATCAGCACAGGCAAAAGCTAGTAATTGTATAATTTGCATTGTATAATAATATTAATAATATAAGAAGAATAACTTTCGAATATTCAAAAATATATATATACAATATTATCCCGTCCCACTAACCCCACTATCCCATCCCATCCCACTAAGGGTTTTTAAATATAAATGCGAAAGTTTGGATGGATGGATGTTTGTTACTCCTTCACGCCGTAACTACTGAACGAATTGGGCTGAAACTTTGAACAAATGTAGTTCTAGACCTGGAATAGGACATAGGCTACTTTAAATCCCATAAATCAGTTCCCATGGAATGTCAGTTTTCTATATAAAACTGATGTTACTCCTCCACGCCGTGCCTGTTAAACCAATTAGGTTGAAATTTTGCACAAGTGCAGTTCTAGACCTGAAATAATCAGTTCCCATGGGCAATAGGGTGTCAAGTTTCAATAGAAAAGTGTTGTTTTATTCCTTCACGCCATACTTGCTAAACCGATCTGGATAAAACTTTGCATAAATGTAGTTTTAGAACTGGAATTGGATATGGGCTAATTTTTATTCATTAATCAGATAATTCATTAATACCTGTCTTAAAATCTGTACTTAAAGTACCTTTCAATTTTCTTACTGCTGTAACCTATTCACTAAGATCTATAATTTACTCTAGACGCGCGGATTGAATAAAAGATCAAAAAATAATTCCGTTGAAAAATAATTCCGGTTAGAAATGCCGCACGGCGTTCGGCCTCGTAAAAGACACTTTACCTGGGGATCAAATAAGAAGTCAACAAATAAAATCTAAACCAGAATCAGGTCAAATACGTACTGAAAAATATTGACAGATTCGATAGGACTACAAAAACGAAATTAACGCGGGCGAAGCCGCGGGCAAAAGCTAGTCTTTTCCATAACCCATGTTTGCTCCAGTGTCCGCGTCGGTAGTGGGTTATGCCCACTGCCCAGGCTGTCTGTCTAATTTATACGTGGAGCGGAATTTTTATTTGTCACATAATGTCGCCGCGGTATTTTCGGTGTTTCCAATTAAATATTAGGAGTAGAGAACTGTGGCGAGTAGCTGCTCGCGTAGCAAAAACCTTTATCTACCTTTTCAGTTTAGATTTAGGAAGTTGTTGTTGTTTTGTTTGATAAGTGTGTGTTTAAAATAAATGTTTCTTTGAAATCAACACCAAAATATTTTTTCATAACCAAAAAAATATTTAAACACTAGAGTTTATAAGTAGTTATGTATTTTTATCTATAGATATAAAAGAGCTCCACAACGCACAATCTAAACCGCTGAAGACAGAAACACCAGTGGCGTGCACAGAACTTTTTGCTGGAAAAGCAAGCAATTGGTCAAGTTATTCTTGACCAATATAATAAAAATAATAAAATAAATAAAATGTAAAAAAATTTAAATATCACTTTGAAAAAAAAAAGTTTGTATTGGAAATTTTCACTTTAGGGTAGACATTGTCTACATACAATATTTTTTTTTTCAAAGTGATATTTAAATTTTTTGATATTTTTTTTTTATTGTTATTCTTGACCAATTGCTTGCTTTTCCAGCAAAAAGTTCTGTGCACGCCACTGAGAAACACGTTAGGAACATGTTATGTTCTTTAAGAGTTCTTATTATGTGTTTCTTTTTAAGATTTTTAAGAATTATGGCGGTGGAACTTTTGTACAGCGGACAAATCCACGCGGACGAAGTCGCGGGCGCGGTAGTTATTTATTTATTCTCTCACTCTGCCGAGCTTAGATGAATTTTGCTGCAAGCATATTTTCAGCATAATATTAACTGACCTAAGTTACATTACAGTTCTTCAGACGTTTAGTATATCATAAAATCCATAAACTAAACTCTGCCCTGAAATAAATTGTCTAGCGTTTCGTAGATAGGACGTCATAAAACTGTAATGTTCCGAAGGTAAATAGAGCCCGAAAATTCATGAAAAAGTCGGCCCGTGACTCACGTGTCGTTGACACAGACTATAAAACTACAGACGGGAACAAGTGTATTTTTTGCGCTTTCCCGCCAGTCAGACACGCGCGCTTATTCCTGGAGCGGATCCATCCATTCCGTAACTATTATACGTATCTCATCTGCTGCTAGTCTTTTTATCAGTTTAACGGGACACCTGACGCTAGAACATCAACAGGTTGGCTGGGAGAATTAACTTCAAGTGATAAGTCCACTTTTGTAAAAAAATATTCAAAAAATTCAAAATTCAATATTCAAAATATGTTAAATGACTCTGTTTTTCTGTTTTAATATGTCATTCTGTACAATGAAATTAATTAATTAATAAATTAACGGGACACCTGACGTTAGAACATCAACAACACAAATAAAATAAAAATAAAATAAAATAAACACCAGGTTTTCAAGGGTTCATTGGAAGAAACTAGCTATTTCCTCATATTGAAGAAAATATGTTTAATTTATTGATCTTTTATCTAAGGATTTTACTTATAAACAATGTACTAAGATTTATAGTTTTGTCAAAAAAAAATGTTTTCCACCCTCTTTTTTTTGTTTTCAAACGTTCGTTTCAAGAACGCGGTTAGGAGATCAACTTGATTTTTTTTAAATAAAATAGGTAATAACAATATGAAGGGATTCTACCTAAATCCAATATTTTTTTTCCTGCAAAATATTTCAGTATTAGCTAAAAACACACCAATTTGTTGTTTCGCTGCGTGATCACTAGTATTACGCGTCCAAGAAAAAGAGGCCAATGAGCGAATATATAATCGCCTCTATCAAAAGTAAATAAGGTATTTGCCGTTGGACTTATTGTGCTGGACGGGTAATAAAAAAAGTTGCTAGGGTATGCCATCCTCTTAAGACGAGAGTGCCTTCGGCGAACAGCGGATTTGCTGTTATAACCCGGAGACTGACTTTAATAAAATTTAAAGTCGCGTGCACCGAAATGCGCGCAAAATGATTCAGAATGAGTCTGACTTCGAGACAAAATTAATTAAAATTAAAATATATTATTAATTTTTTCTATGCAGATTTTATTAAACTATGCTTTCTTGCTGTCAGTTTAGTCAGGGATGTTAAAAATGTTCGCATTCGCATATGCGAATGATTCGCATAATTTTAAACATTCGCATTAATTGGTTTCATGAACAGACGCCCAGCTCTCCCTTTGTAAACGATTTTAAGGCGCTATAACACTAAAATATTAGCACATTTTGAAGTACCTAATCTTATGCTAGCTTCTGCCTGCGGCTCCCCTCCTCCGGGTTGATTCAGTTTTTGTTTTTAGTTTCTGTATTTTCCTACAGGAAACGTGCATTTTCTGAAATAAAAAATAGTCTTTGTCATTCTCCAGCCCACAAACTATCTATAGGTGTACAAAAAATAACGTCGATCCGTTGCTCTGTTAAAGAAGCACAAACCCAACCAACAAACACACTAGCAAGTGAAAGAACAGAGCCTTAAAAATTTGTAAAAGTTTCAAAAATTGGAATGGTCTGAAACAAAATGTCAATGTTACGGGATGTGAGACAGCACATGATGTAATTTTTATGAAATTCTCAATGTTGGCATGTCTTCAGGCGCAGTTCAATAACTTGATAAGTTGGCATCTTGTCATAAAACACATGTACGAAGTGAACTATACGTCATAATGATGCATATATTATCATGAGGACAATACTGACATTCTGCAACTGTCAAAATAACATGGTTATTAATTTACTTATAATTAACATTGATTATAATAGTTATATGTCACCAAATACATACGTCAATTCTATTTATAAACAATTATTGGAAAGCCTATATGCTTATAACTAATCTAATGACTTTATTTTGTACTAAATGGGTATATTAATAAGAAATAAGGAATAAAAAAAAAATTCAGTGACAAATACTTCAGTGATCATCACTTAACTTAACGCCTAAAATTTTAACAATGACAAGATGTTTCAATTTTTAAACTGGACTTCCAGCAAAAGTTTTCTATGAACCATTTTCAAAAGCTCAATAATTTTTCACGCATAAAACAACAGGCAAATCCAAAACTTACATAAAAAAACTTGAAAATTTCTTCTTTAACATCAGCCGTAAGAATGGAACCTGCGGTAGGTAGGTTGTGCGCCGACGCAGTGACAAACTGCAACTGTAATTTCCACCTGCAGAGCATTAGTGGCCACCCGCGACTCTGCGCCCGCGCCGCCCGCCGTAATCAGACCTCGAGTCAGTGCGCCACGCACACTGTAGACTCTGGCTGATGGCGTCTCTTGCAAAATTTACCTGAAAAACTTGCTAGTACCTAATTCTACAAAATATTTACACTATGCACGCATTCTTGTTCCTCAGAGGGATATGCACAGAATAAAGACCTCGATCTTTTACGATCCTGACACACTGCATTCGTTTCTCCCAATTGAGTTTTAAATATGAAATATTAAATTTGAAATATATTTATTTATGTAATGTAGGTATAACATACATTATTACAGGTTGGTTTTAATGTAATATAAGTAATTAAATAATCTATGTGTATCTGTATAGGTAATAGTTTTATGTAATAAATAATAATATGGGGAAATACACAAGGAAATAATAAAGGTTGTGTTTACTTAAATTTAATAATTTATTAACAAGCTAGGTATTATATTCCAGACTAACTTCACCCGGACTGATTTAGTCTTCACTTTTCCAGGATAAAAAGTAGCTTATGTCACTCTCCGGCCCATAAACTATCTCTATCCAAAAAAATCACGTCGATCCGTTGCTCCGTTGCTGCGTGAAGGAAGGACAAACCAACAAACACTCTTACACATTTATAATAGGGGTACGGATGCTTTTGAATTGGCCAATTATTATTTTTATTAATTTTTAAGAACAAATAATATGCACATAAATTCCGAAAAACTCATTAGTGTATAGGATTGAATGTGGATCCCAAGATTGAGAGGCTAGCGTTCTGCCCCTGAGCTACCGCCAAAAACTGGTCATATTTGTTGAATATGTCAGTTCCAGTGGTCTCACTTATCCACATAAAACGGCGACGGCCGATACCAAAGTGTATCCGTAGTTAATATCATACGGGAACAAAAATGTCTTAATACAGGAGACACGAAGCGTGGTAGAGCCATTAAACTGAGCACATACTCTGTACGGTGAAGGACGCAGGAATGTTTAATTAAACGGTTTTATTTCAAGAATGAGAATATATTTATAAAGTACCTACATACATCATTTAAACTTATTACAGGTCAATTTTAATGTAACAATTACTCTTATAGTAAAATTTTTATTTTAGATAGTAAATACTTGAAAATAAACAATACAACATATTTAAATAAACAATACAACATTTTTTAACATTTTTTGTAATACGACTACATATGTTTTATTGTTTTTAAATTATTTACCATTGCAAATAAAAATAAAGATTAAAAAGAGCAAAATAAATATATTAATAAATTTATATTAATAATAAATTATATGATAATAAATTTAAAACAGGAAAAAAAATATAACAAATTCAATTAAAATTTAGGTTTTCTTGTATTTTTTCAAGGAGTTCATGATACGAATCAAATTAGAAAGTTAATATATTATCCATTATCCAACCATACAATAAAATTTATGTTTTCAGTGTCTGACAGCGATTCTTTTGCGTGTCGCTAGTGGCCTGTTTTCATTGCGTCCGTCCTCCTCTCAATATATTTTGAATAAGATTAGCTAGCAATGTGAATCACTGAGGATGTTTGGCTGTCGGTGTGCACGAGCTAACTAAGTGATAGTACTAGGTCATATTTAATTAGCTAGCAATGTGAATCACTGAGGATGTTTGGCTGTTGGTGTGCACGAGCTAACTAAGTGATAGTACTAGGTCATATTTAATTAGCTAGCAATGTGAATCACTGAGGATGTTTGGCTGTCGGTGTGCACGAGCTAACTAAGTGATAGTACTAGGTCATATTTAATTAGCTAGCAATGTGAATCACTGAGGATGTTTGGCTGTCGGTGTGCACGAGCTAACTAAGTGATAGTGCTAGGTCATATTTAATTAGCTAGCAATGTGAATCACTGAGGATGTTTGGCTGTCGGTGTGCACGAGCTAACTAAGTGATAGTACTAGGTCATATTTAATTAGCTAGCAATGTGAATCACTGAGGATGTTTGGCTGTCGGTGTGCACGAGCTAACTAAGTGATAGTACTAGGTCATATTTAATTAGCTAGCAATGTGAATCACTGAGGATGTTTGGCTGTCAGTGTGCACGAGCTAACTAAGTGATAGTACTAGGTAATATTTAATTAGCTAGCAATGTGAATCACTGAAGATGTTCGGCTGTCGGTGTGCACGAGCTAAGTGATAGTACTAGGTAATATTTAATTAGCTAGCAATGTGAATCACTGAGGATGTTTTGCTGTCGGTGTGCACGAGCTAACTAAGTGATAGTACTAGGTCATATTTAATTAGCTAGCAATGTGAATCACTGAGGATGTTTGGCTGTCGGTATGCACGAGCTAACTCAGTGATAGTACTAGGTCATATTTAATTAGCTAGCAATGTGAATCACTGAGGATGTTTGGCTGTCGGTATGCACGAGCTAACTCAGTGATAGTACTAGGTCATATTTAATTAGCTAGCAATGTGAATCACTGAGGATGTTTGTCTGTCGGTGTGCACGAGCTAACTAAATGATAGTACTAGGTCATATTTAATTTCTCGGCGTCAGAAGAATGTTTACATAGTGTTCTTACTTTTGAAAATAAAGTTCGTTACTTCATTTCATTTCATCTTATTTATGGTAAATTTTGATGAGCAATCTTCTATATGTTATACTACGCGTATGTCTATATACGTGATCCTACCTCCGGTGCATGCAAATGATAGCAGCAACTCTTGCGCAACGAAATGAACCAAGTTTCTTATTAATTCGGTTAAATTTTAAACTCCTCCAAATGTCGAGGCTGTGCGCCGGCTTTTTGACATTTAGGATTAATTACAGGGTGGGGTCGAAAACGAATCTCTTTGGTGAAATTTTTTACTTTTACACCTCATAACCTTATTTCGATTAAGAAATTGTATTTTGTCTGGACAGGGTTTCGACGACCGTTATCGGAAGTCTGGTAATTCCTTGCTTCGTAGTTCCGCTCTAATTTTGAAAGCTACTAACCAAGGGTGGTGTGATTTATCCTTCGGTTTTTTGAAACAACATCAACTTTGTCAAATTAATTTAGTCTAGTTCTTCCTCTTTTCCTTTCCATCATTATTTGTTTTGTCATTTTAGTAATTTTCTTTTATATTTATTTTTCTTCACAATTTCATGTCGTCTCAAGTGACCTTGCTTCCTTTCCTTCCTGTTTTATATGGTTTCAATAAACTATATATAGGTCGCTGTAAGATTGTAAAATAATTTCTTAAGTGAGATTATAATTTCAATAATAATAATAATAAAATTCTTTATTGCACAAGTTAAATTGAATCCTTTTTCTCCCGATCCCAAAGGAATATTCTTAAACCCTTTCTTATCGTATATCTACGTCACACAATGAACCAACAGTCCAAATGTCATGTTCCTAGGTCTAGCTGTTTGGTGTGGACGTTGATAGATCTGTCAGTCAGTCAGGGTTTTCTAGCAGATAACATTTACGTACGGTTAACATTTTTTGTATTTTATTTCACAAGTAGTTTTATGGATTTGTAATTAAATCTAACAACAGTGGGCAGGTAATTGATTATAAAAACCAAATGTTTAGTTTTATACCCATGTCGTGTCACCGGTGTCTCAGATCTGCCATTAATTGTTAATTGAAGCTCAGCAGTATTGATTACTGTAAAAGTTATATATATCTTATGTTTATTTATGTACTATAAAGCTGCTGCAAATTGCAATGTGTATCTATACGTACATAGCATATAACTATATTTATCTTTAAGTTGTTACTTCTATGCGTTATTTAGAAAAATATAAAATCTTTATAAACATAAGTAAGCAAAGAAAGCGTGTTTATAGTTGGTATGTATCGTAATACATAAAATAACACAACTTCGCTAGAACATAATAAATTAATATTTAACTATTGTGGTGTTGTGCCATAAATCTATTTTTTTTTATCATTATCAATTTTAATTTAAAATTACGAAAAACAATCGCTGTGCGTTTGGGAACGAGACCCGTCGCAACTATCTTAAGGAAAATTACTTTTTAATTATAAAATATCGAAACTATGATAGAAATAAATTTCTATGTTTGAACGCTTGGCGATTTATCTATCGCAAGGAGATATAAATTAACATTATATAATTGCAGTATAGGAACGCAGAAAGAAAAGTAAATCTGGATGTGAGGAGCTCGTCACATCCAGATTTTATTTTCTTTCTGCGTTTCCATACTGCAATGATATAATATTAATTAATAAAATATCGAGCTAAAAATGGCCTTTCACAAACTACTATCGCAACGACATATATCCCGGAGGAGAAGCCAGAGGTGTTTCCGAGGATAAACTATAACTGGAATAGCTAACACTTGCACACCATCTTTTCACTCACGATTTCACGTCCCAACGTGAGCCTGATCGCCGTACATCGAGCACAAACAAACGCTTTGTAGGGTAAAAAAACTATAGAATCATAGAATCATATCTTTATTCATGAACATAGGTAATGTTAGGTTGGTACAAATTTTTGAGCGCTATGTTCTACCGATAGGCGCATGAATACATTAATATTAAAAAACATACACAAGCAGCATGCTTCATAATAACTTAAAGTAGACAAAGTCATCTTAAAAAATAAAATAAAATAAAAAATAAATGCTCAAATGTCAGGAGGAAAAATAAATACACTCAATTACTTCACACAAAGAAAAACATTAATGTCTAAACAATTCAAATAAAATAATTATTAATTATGGTATGATTGAATGGAAGTATCATTCAGAAAATCATTAATTTTATAGTAACATTTGTGAATTAACAAAAGAAATAATTAACTATTAGCAACGTTTACTTGTTTTCGCTATTAAATCGACACCCAAGTCCATGACTCCACTGCTAATTAAGGATCAATATGACAGACTTGTCAGTCGGATCGAGATGTCCTTTGAGGCGCCAATCCTTAACTGGAAATGTGGTTTTTCTTGCGTACTGCGGGAAATTAACTACCTAACTTAAACTAAAGATGATTATCATTTGCAAGGCAGTTTTGTACATTGACGTCAATGAGAAAAAATTTGTTATTGGTGAATTTCAAGTTTATGTATGTAATGCAGCGCTGATGATTGGCTCATATCAACTAATATGTATTTTAAATTTTCGCATAAGAAATGTTTAAACTACAACTCTATAATTACCCATTTTCATGAGGTTTTTTTTAAACAACTAGAGAACGTTTCTTGCAACATTGAACATTGATACTAATAGACAAACGGGGCTAGTTGTTCGAATCGAGTTTCCCATAGATATAAGGAAATAAAGATGTCTCCCTAGTAGGGCAGTGGAAGTTTAAAAACCCAATCAGAAATTGACAGTCCAGACCACCAAACCCAAGGCCAAAACCAAGGACGCAATAGACGCGACAGGGAAAAGAAAGGAAAAGATGGCATAAGAAAGGAAAAAGGCTCTCTGCTAAAAATTGTACATGAGAAATTTACAGGTATCAGTCAATAGACTGACAGACAGCTTTCATATGTTCCAAAATGTTTCGATAGACGTCAACTTTGCCTTAAACACCGTCTAACTTTATAATTATAACATCGGTTACGTAACAGAAGTGGTCCGCACTGAATATTATTTTAGGAGTTCACAGACCGAATGGCTGTAGCCTTCCAGCCGCTCGACATCAAACCTTCAGCTCATTAGCTGTAAGTTCAATTTTGAATGATGAGGAAGATGAGAGTTGTGACGTTCCAAGCGTGAAAAGGCGTCATGTGTCGCATATCACTCAGCGCGTCGTTTCCTTTGGACAATAATAAAGTAAAAAGTTTGAGAATGCGTTCGGATTTGGATGAAGATTCGGCGCTTGAGTTAAGTGTTGTGAAATCGTAAGGAACACCACCTTATCGCGCGACTCTAGAACTACCATAAAAAGTTTGTTGTTAACCTTTTCAGGCAACATAGATAAGTAGTAAAATGGTGTTCATAGATATTATAATTGGGACTACACGGCATTGAGAAATAGTTTTACTTGTGGGTACTCATAATATGTGCCACACATGAAAATAAAGCTCCATATATTTTTTTTAATTTTAAAATTTTTGTTCCTGTTATTTTGATGTTATAATTAGTGGAATTCATTACTTGACACCTTCTACACCTGGACAGTTAAAATTTCTTCAAGAATTGGTTAAGG
The DNA here is from genome assembly GCA_934047225.1 of Ypsolopha sequella. Classification (NCBI taxonomy): domain Eukaryota; kingdom Metazoa; phylum Arthropoda; class Insecta; order Lepidoptera; family Ypsolophidae; genus Ypsolopha; species Ypsolopha sequella. The sequence continues at coordinate 2,416,639 of OW203988.1, read as the reverse complement.
AAGTTTACAGAACCTGAGTGAGAAATAGACCCCTACACCCAGCTACCCAAGAGCATGGAGGATATTGCGGCTATGTTTCTTGAAAGGATGAGTGACTATGAGAAGAATCTACATATGCCACAAAAGCTCCTTAAAATTTATCTACACTGGCCTTTAAGTTTGCACAATTTAAAACATTTGTGTGTGAATCACTGTCCATGCTAAGATCACAAGTTGAGCTACTAGCCCTTGGCCTAGATTGGCATGAAATGGTATCAAGAAGAAAGTTCCTCTTATTCCATGGCATTCCTGAAACCACACATTAAGATCCTTTAGTAAAAGTCTCAAAAGTAATAACTGACCAAATGAAGTTGACAGATCAATATACCAAGGACATAGCAGAGGCTTTTGGACGTTTGGTTAATCCCAAGAAATCTCAAGCCATTATTTTCGGTAGCAGATATATGACTAACCTTCTCAATCAAGCGGTAATTCCACAAGTAGTTTATTACGATATCTCTATTATCTACACAAATCTGCAAAAAAATCAAGAGTCATATTCGATTGTAATTTGACGTGGACTGCGCATATTAATGAGGACAGCAAGAAAGTCTTGGCCACATTTCATTCCTTTAAGCGCCTCCAGAAATGTATCCGCTTTGAAACTAAAGTTCGCGCAATCTTTACTTTTGCCTATCATCAACTACACTGGTGTCTGTTTCCTCAATGCCAGTCAGGAGCTGCTTGATAAACTTGAACGTTTACAAAATCTGGGAATCAGGTTTATAAGAAAATATGATCACGTATCTCAGTACCGTGAACAGTTAAAATAGCTTCCAGTTAAACAGCGTCAGTATTTTTATGTCCCTTGTTATCTTTTCAACATTTTAAAGAGTCTTGCTTCTCCTCCAAACCTCCGCTATCGTTATGAGTATATCTTCCTTGGAGACAATCAAGTCAGGTCTCACACAGCTCACTTTTAAAAACAATTTCTCATAACACCGGAACTCCCTTCCTCACACTATCAGGGATAGCCCTTCCATTGGTGTATTCAAAAGGAAAATAAAAGAGCACTATCTTCGACAACCTATCCTGTAGGTATATGTATAGGTATATCTGTATATTATGTACTAGCTTTTGCCCGCGGCTTCGCCCGCGCAGATTTAGTCTTTGTGTAGTAATTTTTATAGAACGTATTTAAATCTGGTTTGCAGTGTTTTTGGTGCAATTATTTGATCTCCAGGTAAAGTATTTTGGCGGGGCCTATTACCTATTAGTTTTTTTTTTATTCATACTTAAAGTACCTCTTTATATACTACATTAGAAGTTCTGCCCTCAGCTGTTAACACGACCAGGCTGCTAGGTGAGCTCACTCTCGAGCAGGCTACGTAAAACTGGCCGTGCAAAAAGCATTCCCCCCTAAGATTAATTCCTGCTGTTTTCAGTGACTGACCCTGAGACTGATTAATCGTCATTGCGAAAAGGAAAAAATGTAACCCTAATAGGATCACTTGTGTGGCTATCTGTTTGTCTGTCTGTTACAGCCGATTTGCTCTGGCACACATACTTTCAAGAATTTTCATGTCCATTATATTAAATGTCAAAATCGATGCCATTTTCATAAATAACGTCCAAGAAAACCATAAAAACGACACTCATATTGATATTTACACATTGCAAAATTTCAACCCCATCGCACCCCAACAGGAAATGATGTTATTTCACGTTCATTGCGTTGGATTTAGAAATTGTTGTTGTTTTCGTAATCAGCGACCCGATAAACCATACAAATGATACCCATGTTGGTTTTCAGACTTGGTCACCCCATTTCTCCCTTTTAGGGGTTGAATTCTGGAAAAGCCCTTTTTCACGTCCACCACGTTGGATTTTAAAATCGTTGTTGTTTTCGTAATCAGCGACCCGATAAACCATACTAACGATACCCATGTTGATTTTCAGACTTTGTCACCCCATTTCCCCCTTTTAGGGGTTTAATTCTGAAAAAAACTGAAACACGTGTTTACTCATTTATAGATAGGAGTACTCCTGTGAAGCCTCGAATAAAATAGTCTAACTAATCTTGTTTCCCCATACAAACTTTGGACCCCGTTTCACCCCTTTAGGGGTAGAATTTCGAAAAATCCTTTCTTATTCCTTGTTTACATTACAAAGGGAAGCTCTGTGCAAAATTTCAGCTTTCTAGGTCGAAGGGTTTGGGCTGTGCGTTGATGAATCAGTGAATGAATCAGTGAGTCAGTCAGGACTTCTCTTTTTATATATATGATATATATCATTCATTTTGTATTTATTTACTAAATATGTATTTGTATATTTATTTATACTATATAGGCACTTGCATGTAAATTATATGTAGTTTATTATTATATATTTAAATATTAGGTATCAACTATAATTTAATCTTGTTTCTGTATAAGTGCTATCGCGCACAATATGAATATCTTAATTTTATCAAATACCCCTATCACCCTTGGTTTGCTGGAAGAAATATCATTATTGAGGTTAGCACGCCATCGTACATAACTTTTATCATGTAATTTAGAATTAAGTTTCCTGTGTGCATTAAAAATAAATTATATAGTTTATGTTATTTATAATTTATAAGTTTACGTATAAAATATTTAATTAATCTGTTTAGTGTGACGTACCAAAGATGAAAATGACACGAATCCAAAACCCACTAACTTTTCATCAGTTCAATGATTTCAATCTCAACATCAACTTTATTCTCTTACTCAGGTATATCCGCAAATAAACCTTCCATTTTAAGTAAAGCCTTCTGCTTTTCAGAACAAGGTTTATTTTCCCTCGGCGAGTAGTAACGGAGCCGCGACCGTTTCAAGTATGTGTTACAGGAGTGATGAACAGAAAAACTGGTGGACTCCATATTTGTTGGTAACGATTATGACCCTCCGAATGAGGGAACTTGAGTTCGGTTTACTTTGACTACGGAGATTTGTGGCTTTGGAATCTGATCTTTGCTTCGATTTAAAACACAAGGAAAAGTCGGAGAATGTTTAATTACATACATATCTACATATCACGTCTGTCTCTCAGAGAAGTATGTAGAGACCACAGATTTCCATCTGCTTTGATCCACACACACCTCTTTTGCCTGTTATACATCCATCAATCTAGACATAAAAGCTCTTTTATTCCGGGTGCCTTTGACTTTGCCTGTCTTCAGTATGTCGCTCATTTGATCGGCCTTCTACGGTGGCCCGATGGAATTTTACCTTCCACTTACGCACGAGAGACAGCAGACCGATATCAGACTGAAAGAGTGGTTACGAGCAATTGCATTGTCATTCATCCGTTACCGACTTCCGTTGATTTTGTGGAAGTCCTTTGACCAGACCAGCAGACTCTCACTTTCTGGGCAAAAGTTCTCGATCATAGGTCAAATTGACGCTATTTATCCATCAGGCACGGTAGTGGAAAATCGTAAGGCAATTGTGGGATAAAAAAAATAAGCAACTTTAGTACATAAAGTTCGTGACATGACGGGAGTGCGGGCTAGAACATACATGTCAGTCTTGCCTATCTCGTAATAAATTTCTATATTATGGACAGTGAAACTTTTACAAAAACCTCTTAGAAGATCTGCGACAAAGTTCTATTATGGCATTTTATAAAGCCATCCGGTCTAGTGGTTCTAACTATACTATATGTATTACTATATTTAACATTGTTTTTATTTGCTCTAAATAGCAATTAACGTCTACTTGTCACCAAGTTTTTAATAATTTTCTTGATTCTCTTATAATCTTTCACGTTTTCTCTCATGTTTTCCTTACAGCCACAGTTTTCCTCATTACCTTTATCTCTTGTCGTTGCGCACGCGCCGCCCTATTTGTCATTTGTCCTAATACGTCGGACCTCGGCATGTCAGTGCAGTTCGATCGATAAATCCTTTATAGAGTCATAACTCGCTGTGTCGGTATTGATCACTCGGGTATGCCGATAGAGATATATCACCTGTCTTCAAGTTCACTCAGGTTTACTAGGTTGATGCTTTGATTAAACTGGGTGGTTCGTTTATAAGTTTTCTTAGCAAGTAATTTTATATCACAGTTTTTTAGATTCATACTTAATATTAACAGCTACTCACGATATATTAGTCAGATTTCGACGAGGAACGGTTGTGTAATTCTGTTTGTCTCTGAAGAAACTGTATTAGTACTACAAAACTAGTCAGGCGAAATCTGAATAATACTACGTGAGTAGCTGTTTAATTAAGTATGAATCTAAACCACGAGTCTTTAAGTAAAAAAAAAATAGGTATATCGGTCAAGTGCTAGTTGTAACCTACAAATTTTATGAAGTAAAACTGCAATATTAAGTTAGTTGAGTATTCCGGGACGACACCCTAGATCATAAATCGACGTTTTCAGTATTTGTTGCAAAACGGCTCATCTCAATCACTATTTTTGTTCGGGATAGTCGACCAGTTTCAGCAGATTCAGACTGCATCCTGCGACGACGACGTTGCGCCTCGCACTGGAAATTACAAATTCTACTAAAGTAACTAAAGTGGTTTAAAAATGACAAGTTTAATAGCACCCCATTTCTATATCTTTAAATATAAAAACAATAAAAAATACACTTCTGCTACCTTAGGCAATGACACCCCACATGCCAGGGCAAGAAAAAAAAATTGGCTCAGTAATTACATTTTAATGCAATATTCGGTTTTGGGTCAACATTTTAAACAACATATCAAAGTATCAGGTCTCTATCTCATTCCGTCTAAGAGCTAGAGACCCGCGACATACAGATGAAGAGACGGACAGCGGAATGACATTAATAGGGCTCCGTTTTACCCTTTGGGTACGGGACCCTAATTAGATGTTTAAATATTATACTCACGCCTGTCTCGCAGAGAGGTAGGTTTCGCTTCTTCTACAATCATTAAACGATCCAAACTTTTCTATTTCGGATGCTTATGACTTATTCCTTCTTCAGTATGTCGCCAATTTGATCAGCATACGTTTAGTCGAGCCCTATCTTCAACTTGCGCTCCTTGAAGAACCATAGAAATGATCAGAACCCATGGGGCTTTGGGGACACTTAATAATCCAGCGCGAAAATTGTCTTTTGGTATGTATAAATTAAAATAATTACTTACAATATTAATAATTTTTATTTGTACATAACTGATCCTTTTAGAAATAAAGGTTTTATTATTATTATTATTATTATATACATATATTTATCATATCTCGGGACTGTGTAATCCTGGACCTTTGGGAAGCGTGCCTAGGGCCGAAACCAACACGTAGAGGCCTTTTAGACAGTTCAATCTAAATGTGATGTGATAGCAACCGATAATTATCCTTGTACGCACTGTAGAAGTGCACCCAAGGACAACCCCCTGGTATATAAGGAATGGAAACAAAGGAAACCAGACTATTGCGTTAAGGTGCAAGTGGACTGAGTAACTGGAACTATGGAAGGAACTATGGCACCTGCCCAACCTATGTTAATAACACGGAAAAATGAGCAGGCAAAGACTCACCAACTCAATTAAATGGGCCCCCTAAACGGTCACTCGCATGGAGAGACAAGACGAGAGTCAAGAGCCTCTCCACTCTGACCGGCCACCCACGGCAAGGTTGAGGTGGGGTTTCAGTCCCTCGTCATTGTTCAGTCCAGCCGACCAACAAAGGCAAGCCGATGATGAGGAACAGGGCCTTCCACCGAGGGAGCACGTTCAGGTCCGTGGGGTTGCTACTGCCCAACAACTCGTCTCAAGCTGCCCTGTGCTCATTGCCCTGTAAGCGTTGTAAGTTTTAACACGTTGTCCATCCACTCATCCACCTCTCACGTGGCCTGATGTTCGGTTTGGACGTAGGGTTGGATTTTGAGAGGCTTATTATTCTTATTAATAACTAATATAAGCAAGATATATTTCGAGTCCTTTTAGACTCGGCATCAGTTGCATTGACAATAGACATGACATTATAAATATAAAAGACAATATTTTTTTTGTTAGTGTGTGTTAATGTTGTTTGTTAAGGCCTGACCCAGCACTCACAGATTTTCAGCTCCGCACGTAGGAATCTTCATTCATCTGGTCGCTTGGTGCCTACTTTGGACCAGGCCTTAACAAACAACATTAACACACACAAAAAAAAATGTCTTTTATATTTATAATGTCATGTCTATTGTCAATGCAACTGATGCGGAGTCCAAAAGGACTCGAAATATAGCTTGCTTATATTAATTAATGTCTATAATTTACAAAAAACCACTATATATATATATCAATATTTATAAAGAAAAGCCGAATGGTAACATTATATTTTATTATCTTATTAATAACAATTTTTCAATCAGAGATAGTGGAAGACGGAACTGAGGAGTGAGCAACTGTTTCTGAGGGGCTTCTTGCTCTGCTATAGATTCCTTCCTTCGTCTCGCACATCAACCAGAATTAAAATATGTATAGTCTACATGATAGCAAAAACAAACTTGTACAATTTCCTGTAATTGTGCTACTACAAACCATAAATTTGTAACGACCTGACATGACATACATCAAATCATCATCAGATGAGTTATGATCGAATTATAGGTATTCATCATCATCAAAATTAGCGCCTGGACATATTATTTGGATACTGGTTAGCAGCAGGTCAATTTTTGAGTGATATGGATATACTATAAGAATTTATCGATTAAGACGATATCTAAAAGTTTTAGCGTCCATTTTACTCCATATGCGAAAAAACACCCAGTGCGAGTGGTACGGATTCGTGGAAAAGTAGCAAAAAGTCGGTTTTTTATTAATATAAAATGCACTAAGCTGTTTTGTCAAAAAGATTTTCAAAGACACTTTACAAATACATAATATCCACATTTTGAATGCAATTTCACAGTGAAATTAGTTAGGATTTCAGAATTACTGGAAAAAATAAAACAATTTAGAGGTTTTTTCGGAATAAAATTCTATCGAGAAAATTTCATCCAATCGCGTGTTCCTTTAGTGAGAATCTTAATTAAATACTCATAAATAAACAAAATAAACATTTATCCAAAAATTAAATACGTAGATGACGTTATAGTGGAGTAAATGGATTCGGAAAAACCCCATTTTTTTTTTGGTATCACCTTAAAGGCACGTCTGCCCTACCATTACAGCGCCCCCAAGCAACCCTTTGATATACAATGGTGTCTGTAGCCCCATGAAATATGAGGCTTCAAAGACTAAATGATTACTCGGATTAATTCGTTAATCGAGCTGGTCAAGCCGAGCTGCCATCGAAGTATTTCACTCACTCATTCATTCGAAATAGATTGATTTAATTCCAAAAAAGGGATCTAAGCTTTGGAAAAGGTATAAAAGTAGGTAAAACACAGGATTTCGTTACGCAAAAAGCGAGTGATTCAAAAAGGAGACGTGTGTCTGATGTTGTGTACAATACATAAACATACGCCTACAGGTTGAAAACAATACTACGAAACCGATGAGTCAAAACAAGATACTATATCCGTAGACTAAACAAACGTAACTTAGAAAGGGAATGAAAAATGGTTTGAAGTCATATTGCCAAAACAAAAGAAAACTATAACAGAAATAATTTAATCCGTTGAGTTTTCACTAGTGCTAACACCATAGATAGCGGGTAAGATCGTAGCTCAAATCCATTATGTATACCCATTATCAAAATCACATCATTATTAATGATTGCATTATTAGTAATGATATGTTAATAGAAAAGAAAAATATATGGTTCTGGCAAATGATTAGCAATATATCTGCATTGTTTTTCATAATTTTTCATAAATAATTGACAATACGTTACGGAAACCAACTCGACATTAACCTTTGTTTTTTTTCTTCTTTTAGCGCATGAGTTCATGCAGTCTACGTTATTAGGAGTGATGACAACTTAACAAAACGAATGTCGCTGCACCTAGTCAACTTTAGAATTTATACTCCGTATCATTTTTGCATTTTGCAAATTGGACACCTTGTCACAGAACATGTTTGTTACCGTCGGCATAGAATATTGTAATACTTAGTATATGCCGAGAGAATACCATCTATGGTTAAAATTTTTCTGATCCTTTTATCATCTGTGTGTACTATAAACAATGTTAACTCTGTTGATTCTCATTCCCTCTGAAACAATAGATTGCAGTACAGATCTCAGCTTGGTTCTGGAGGCACGGCAGTGAGTCACTGCCAGCGACGCCAAGACGAGCCAAAGGAAGCAGAGCACTAGCGTCTTTGATTAATCAAAGACTAGCGTACCATTTTTCGAAGCGTTTTGTCGTATTTTCGAATCCACATAGCTTCGGTCTGGATAATACTAGAGTCTAAATTTATCAGCATAAGATGTACTTAGCACAATTATACTAGAATAAGTTTCATTTGTCTACTTTTCAAACTTTGGGTTTTATTGGATGGATTGACGATGGATGTTAAGAGTTAGGGCTTGTAGAGTTAGGGGCTTGGCTCTACGTGAGTACACGTAACTTTTTAACAGTGAAAGCTTTAGGAGTCTTGGCAACCTAGTTTACGTGAAATGTCCAGTCTCATCGTTGGAAGTCAGTATTTACATTTATTTTTCTCTAATTTAGAAACAAATCACGAAAGAGGCTATACCAACAAGCACTGTTTTCGAGCACTGTTTGCACTCCTCACAGTCTCAGTGTGATCCCAACAATATCTATCAGGAATAGATTAAAACGATTTATGTTAGCGTTTACCATAACTAACCAGGATTTGAACCTTTGCCAAGACCGCCGATTTTAGACGTGTAAATATAGATCTTACAGTTTAGGAGATATATGGAAATAACAAGAGTTAGGTGCTATGTCTGGCACACATAGTTTATAATTTTGCTTTCTTTTTCTATAAAGACGTTTATGAATTGGTACCAATAACGTCAGTGTGTATAGTGTATACTATAGATATATGTATAATAAGTAATAACTTAAATAACAAAATATTATTTAGAGTGCATTACAAACTAGAAAAGATCAATTAGAAACAAATTTTAAGTAAACAAGTATTTTTAAAACATTCCTCGGACCAGGATTCGAACCCGCGACCTTTTGCTTACACGGCAATTGCGCTACCAACTGCGCAGTCCCAAATACTAGATCGAGGAAATTACTTGAAATTTGTTTCCAATTGATGTTTTCTAGTATTACACTCTAAATAATGTTGAAAGTACCCAAAGCGATGGATTTCAAATGAATGAAAATACTTGCAAAAACACATTAGATAAAATATACGAGAGATATATTTCAGCCCGGCATCACTCACAATGAAGTAAAAAGAAAAAAGTTTTTTTCTTATACTATATAATATCTCACGTATATTTTATCTATTGTGTTTTTTTAAGTATTTTCATTTAAAACTATAGTAAAAGACAAAAAAGTCAATTTATGCATAATATTTATTTATATAAAATATATGTAATTCAGAGTTCAGAAATACATAAAAAGAAAAAAAAAACGTCACGACATAAATCCTCGGGGATGGTGTCAAAAGTGTTCCAAGTGTGAACTGTGAAATGCAAGTGACAGTCCACACTCGGTACACCCGTGTATCACTGACAATTATTAAATCATGCCGGTTTCCTCACGATATTTTCCTTTACCGTTCAACAAGTGGTAAGCAAGAACAAATACTATGCACATAAATTCCGAAAAACTCATTGGTGCATGCCCGCCCGGGGATTGTACCTAGATCTCATGACTGAGAAGCCAGCGTTCTACCGCTGAGCTACCGCCACTGCTTTTATAAAAAGAAAATATTACAATTAATTACTACACAAAAATCAAAACAAATAATATCAAAGGAAAAGTGTAAGTATGTCAGTATATTTATATCGGAACACTATGGTATAAAAGTGTGTGAAATGGGCCAGAACGCGTAAATATGTAAACAGTCAGGTCAATGGTTCGGAGAAAATTCTCGGAAAAGTATATTTGGAAATTAATTCTGTCAGAAACTTGATTACGATTATCAAAATGTGAACCAAGTGAGAATGAAAACTGAAGTTTACGTAAGAAATCGCTTTGAAACACTAATATCATTTGAAATTGTACTAATATAATTTGAAATACTAAAATAATTGAAAAAAAATGACATGATTACATTAGTGCTATTCAAAACCAAAAAGATTTGTTCTTCTTCATACTTAGATTTAATCAATATTTCCAAATGCGGGACATTTCTCACAGGAAAATATCATTAGAAATTTTCTTTTGATGCTACGGAAGATGGAACCGCGATATTCTCAGTTTGTTTATTGTTATACGCATTCTGTGAAGACGATACGAAAGGTGGCGCCAGAAGCTGCAATATTCTACGAAGATTTGACGTTATTTAACGCTAGTATATTGATAGATAATTCTATGTTTTATATATTTGTGCAAAAATTTTGGAAAAATTTACTTTTACCCAAAACAAAGCATTTATTGCTATGTTTTCCGTGAGTATTTACGCAAGAAAGCAACCTTTTTTTATTTAGCTTATTTGTATGATTCCCACCGCTGGGGAAATACCCGTCTTCACAAATCCGCACTTCCTTGCAATTTTTCTTAAACTATGAGTACCCCTACGACACTAGATTCTCTTGCCAGCTCTTTTATGGAGTTCTTTCAGATTGTGACCGAAGCATTAACTTGGCAGGTGTAGCCTAGGCCAAAATGAGAAAATTTAAGCCTGCCCTGAGCAGTTACACTTATCGGGTGGGGGGGGGGGGGGGGCATGGGTGTCAAAGTACGCTCCTGCCAATGCCGCTCCGTAAACAAAAAATACTAACGCGTCAGGATTTCACGCAAGGGCATATTTTGTATCATTTTCGTATAAATTAAGAATTAGGAATTCAAATTAGTATTTTATTAATCTCAAAAAGTAACTATTCTTTACGTAACATCTGCTTGAAGAGAAAATAGTCTGTCTCCATTTTTTTGTTTGGAAGAGCAAAACATGAAATACCCCCTCCCCCCCCTGAATAACTTCTCAGGACAGGTCTTAATCTGCTCATTTTGATCTAGACAACACCTGTACCAAGTTTCAGGCTTCGGTCACTATCTGAAGGGTCCATGTCAAGAGAACGTCGTTTGTATGCAGGGGATATATTTTAAAAAAAGAACAGGATTATTGAAAAGTTAGAGTAATACAGACAGTAGACTCTTTTTTAGAAGTAATATTTGAAATAATGTAAAAAATATTAAAATTATTAAAAAAGTATTTCCCGTTATGGCTTACATATCGCTTATATATCGCTTACAGTTACAAACTAAGGTTAATAATCTACAGATTTTTTTAAATCAAACAGACATTTTTCTTTCGACCAATCTTTACCTTTAATTTTGAATACAGTAATAACAAAATACAGTAACTCGTTTTTCTTACGCTATTTTTGTTTGTAATGCATTATAAATTTTTATTGTACTTTACATTTCTTTCGAAATGTTTATGCATATTATTGTACAGTAGCCAGTTCGTTTAATTATTTATTTATTGTTATTATAACTAAATATATGATCAGTGGGTATAATTTCAAACTTCTTTGGATTCTCTATAACTAACAAATAATTACATTTTAGAACAAACACTACCAATTCTTAATTCTAGCAGTTTTAAGGAGCTTTTACAATGTACATGAATAACAGCCCTTTTTACACAACTGCCCCAAAAAAAAGGAGTGTATTGTTTTCAGGGTTCATATATGTTTTTTTCTTTATTCCATCATATCTTCTGAACGCTTTAACCAATTTTTACCATCCGCATTGGCACTGAGTATAAAAGTATTTAAGAAAAATAAATAATAAGAAGTATTAAAAAAACGACTCCCATAATTTCAAAATGAACTTGGTAACGACACCCAGTGCAGTCGGGGGACATACAAAACAACACGTATCTAATGTAGAGCTTTGCTCTGTTTGCACTGGGTGTGTCGTTACTAAGTTCATTTTGAAATTATGGCAGTCGTGTTTTTTAATATTGTTTTTTATTTTTTATTACTATGGTATATTCGTAATTTTTTAATACTTGACTGATGACGGCCCACTAAGGGCCGAAATGTATTTCAAGTTTTCAATTTTCTTTTATTTATTGTATATATTTCAAGTTATATTGTGTAATTATAAATAAAAAGCTAATTAAGGCATACTATATATATTTATTAAATTATTATTTATTGCAATTTTATATTTTGTCTAAAACGTAAATCTTCATTTACATACTTGGATTAATTTGTTAATTAATGTTGTGTTTGTCACATTTAAAACTAAATTAACTATTTGCCAGCACAACAATTCATATAAACAATCTGACAGCTTGTCAACTATCATTTATTCTGTGAGCTTGTACACTCAGTTATATACTTTTTAATTCATAATTATATTATTATACATGACATATTCGAAATTAAAAGGAAGGTTAAAATCAAAGCATACGGAAATTATAGTAATATGGTATTTCTAAAGCAGAACAAGTGTACCTACAATGTATGTGTTTCATTTTTACATACATCAAACCCTTTTGTAGTTGGTTGATCATATAAAATATTATACGCTTAAAGTGCCTATATAAATGTTTAAATGGGCTGTAGGAAATTGCCGCTTTGTTTTAATAAAAAACTACTGCAACTGTCAACTTGATGAGAAAAATGTTTTAATTCAACGTAGGCTTAAAATACTTTTTGAACAACTGCTTTTTTGTTTTCCATGTTTTCCATGATCTCATCAAGTTGGCCTCTTCCATCTTCATTTATCAATATTAAATAATGTGAAATATACTTTACTTAATTATATTTTTATAAATTGTTAATGATTAAATGTTATCAATTTATCATTGAATACTGAATTGTAAGTTTTATTCAAGAAACCTGAAAAACATAAATGACACTAAATTAAAAATAATGCATAAAAAATTTACTACGAAGATTTTTCTTTTTTTGTGTTATTAAAATTAAAATCAGATAGGCAATATCCTATACTTACATTAAATTCCTCTTTATTATGTACGTAGGGCGGCTGATATGTAATCTCCTTGGTCAGAAATATATACAAAAATAATGCTGGCTGGTATGGATTTATATTCGTTTGTTATTCTATTTTCAAAATGTATTACATTCATTTGTTTATTGCATCACGTTTATTTGTCTCCTACAATTGTTTCGAACATGTCGGTAGAAAAAGTGAAAATGGATAAAATCGAGCAGCGTGCGGTGATTAAGTTTTTGACTAAAGAAGGGAATACGCCTTCGGAGATCAGACAGCGTATGTCACGTGTGTTTGGCAGTTCGTGATCTTCCGAATTTGTTATAAAGTTTTGGTCAAGGCAGTTTAAATTAGGTCGTGAGAGCCTCGAAGATGATCCTCGTAGCGGAAGACCAGTTTCGGCCGTCACCGATGAAAATGTAGCCAGGGTGAAAAAAAATATATTAGAGGACCAACGAGTGAAGCAGTGGGAGATAGCTAGAGATGTGGGCGTCAGTAAAGAGCGAGTCAATGAAATAATTCATGAGCATTTGAACATGTCCAAGGTTAGTGCACGTTGGGTCCCTAGAATGTTGACTGCATTTGACATGGAGAGGCGTGTCAAATGTTGCGAAGAGTTTTTGGACATGAGTCGAGGGAAAGAGGAAGAAATAATTTCTAGAATTGTAACATGTGATGAGACTTGGATTCGACAATGGGACCCGGAAAGTAAGCAAGAGTCGTTACAGTGGAAATTTAAGGATGAGAAGCCGCCTCGGAAATTCAAGGTCTGCCCATCGGCCGGTAAACTTTTGGCTACAATCTTTTGGGACACAGAAGGGATTTTGCTCATAGATTATTTCCCGAAAAAAACTACAATGAATGCTGATTATTACTCAAACTTATTAAATCAACTAAGAGAGACAATAAAAGAAAAACGGCGAGGTAAACTAAGCAAAGGAATTCTGATTTTGCACGATAACGCACCAGTGCATACCGTACGCACAACAAAGCTAGCAATTAAAGACAATGGCTTCGAAACCATTGACCACCCCCCTTATAGTCCAGATCTAGCCTCCTGTGACTATTTTCTGTTTAGACTTCTCAAGAAAGACCTCAGGTGACGAAGATTTATGACCGATGACGAAATGAAGGCAGCGGTTTCTGACTATTTTGACGACAAACCGTTTTTTTTTTTTTTAATGGCTTAAATTCAATATTTGAAAAATTTAATAAGTGCATTTTACTAGCAGAGGACTATATAGAAAAATAAAAAAAAACTATCCAGTTACGTCTTTTCTTTCATAGTTAGGTAGGTTACTTTTCAGCCTCCCCTCGTAGGTCTTGTTCGTGCAAGGAAATAAAATTGTCTTGGCAATATCGTGTGGTGTCTTACAGCATGTACCAATATGGTGTCTATTTATTGTTACTTAAAAACAATACACATCAGTGTAGTTCTATCTTTGCCACTAGATGGCGCTACGTGTGTCTTCATCACGATACCCTTTACAATGTAATTATTAGTTCGTGGGGTGTACAATTAGATGGCGCTGTACATCGAGTTACGTATTGAACGTGGATGAAATGTGCTTGTAAGTATGAGTGTGGACTGTGACTTATGCCGGCTCCTCATTGGCACTGAGTATTTTAGTATTTGATGTATTTGCCCATATAACCATGTATAGAGAGCCTATGAGGGCCTATTTCGTGTATTCCTTTTTGTTATTTGCTGTATTTGCCAAATACGCGAATACCGGATACGCGTTTTCGTCCTGTTGTCGTTTATTGGAAGATCCAAATACTGCAACACGAATAGGCGAATACGCCAATGAGGTGCCACCTTTACACCTCGCACTGTACACCCGGTAACACCGCTGACACAACGTAAGGCTTTATTGTCGTGACGATGACTATAACGGGTCTAAATGGACTTATCTTTAAATTAAACCATAACCTCTACTGATCATACTGATCATTTTTACAAAAAAAAAAACACATAAATTAAATAAATTATTATGCATCTCTCCATACTAACTTCAAATAACGTTATAGTATTTTCAAACGCTATAGACGTTATCTTCAATAGATAACTTTATTAAATATACAAGGTGAATTTGTGAACATCGTCCAAATTCATACTTGAGCCTTGGTAAGTGATCAGCATCATAAACCAATAACGATTTTTGTTAAATTCATAAAATGAAATTTCGACTCTCCATAGTGATTCACTCAGGACTGGCAGTGAATTATTTTTATTAAAACTTCAACTGTTGCCGGGTCCAGGTGGGACCCGAAATATATCTTGAGATTACGTTATATTTGTATTATCATATTTATTAGTATATTTACATTTTTAAAAAAACAAAAACATTAAAAGCTGTTAAAGTGTATTTAATTTTAAAAAAATTCTATATAAAAGCTATTTCAAGATCTACTTAAAGTCGGTATAGCTGTTTACCAGAGTGTTTGTAGTTACACCAAACTACTATGCGACTATAAGTATACCAACATCTCGTCATTGCATTATTTGAGACATCACGATATATTTACGACTCAGTATTACTGGGATCGATCATGCATTACCTATAGTTTATTGATGTAATGTCAGTGTAATATTGTATAATTTCGCTATTTGATTTATGATGTGCTAAGTGTATCCGCAAATATGTAGGTGGAGGTCTTAACTTGAAGGAATCTTGTTGGAATTACTTTGAATGTTATAATGTTTGAATAAAAAGCTCTAGGAATTATGAGCTTTAGTAATAAAACTCAAGTTCAAAATCAATGTAGATGAAGCGTATAAGGGTAAAATGGTGAAGGTCCAAAATAGTTATTTTCTGTTTTTTATTATAATGGGTTGTATTTTTTAAGCTCTTTAACAATATGTTTGGAAAGTTTTTTTAAGTAAAGAAAACACAATAAAGTGAAATATTTCTAACACAGATATTTCTATTCCAGACAACTCCTACGGCAAGATTTAACTTTAAACTCAATTATCTCTAAATGTAAAAAGCAGCGGATTGTGTCCGATCTAAAACTGTACATTTTATTTAAGAAGGTACTCCTTAATCAATGGTGGCCAGTTCAAAATAATATGTCAGTCAGTAATGGTGGCCAGTATAAAAATAATATGTCAGTCAGTAATGGTGGCCAGTTTAAAAATAATATGTCAGTCAGTAATGGTGGCCAGTTAAAAATAATATGTCAGTCAGTAATGGTGGCCAGTTAAAAAAAATATTTCAGCCAGTAATGGTGGCCAGTTAAAAATAATATGTCAGTCAGTAATGGTGGCCAGTTAAAAAAAATATTTCAGCCAGTAATGGTGGCCAGTTAAAAATAATATGTCAGTCAGTAATGGTGGCCAGTTAAAAAAAATATTTCAGCCAGTAATGGTGGCCAGTTTAAAAATAATATGTCAGTCAGTAATGGTGGCCAGTTAAAAAAAATATTTCAGCCAGTAATGGTGGCCAGTTAAAAATAATAATGGCGGCGCATTATCGCTTACGAATTAATTTAATATTTTTTATTATTCCGGTCAAATAAGCATTACCTCATCGTTAATAATGAATGGCTAATAAAATATACTAACAACTAATAATAAACTATTAAAAAACGTAATAATATATAATGAGAAAACAAATTATACTTCGTTAAAAAGTTTTACCGGAAGTGACGTACAAGTTTTGAACATGCCCCCCCCTCTCCATACGAGATGTAAACAAAGAAGTTTTCACTTGAAAAATTCATTGCTTAATGTACATAATCTGCTTCAATAGTTACTATTTATTTTTTTCCACCCTTATTTACACCTTTGTAATATACGTAAGCGGTAAAATTTGTTTGTTTGTATGTAGGGTGTTATCTCTGAACCGATTTTAAAGATTTTTTCACCGTTGTACTCTCATACCATAGGTTATAGTTTGTTCCTTAGGGACGTAGCCATGTTCTTTGTATTTAAATTTAAAAGTTATCTTGAATTAAAAACACTTGTACTTATAGTTTCACTTTATTTATGTTAACTCCCAACCGGTTTCGGATTTTATTCCATTTTCAAGGGAAGATGTTAATTAAAATATTTCACTGACTCCAGGCACTAGCTCTGAGCAACGTAAACAATGATAATAATCATATTAATATAATCATATTATTATCATTGTTTACGTTGCTCAGAGCTAGTGCCTGGAGTCAGTGAAATCTTGAAAATGGAGTTACATCCGAAACCGGTTGGGAGTTAAAATAAATAAAAAGAAACTATAAGTACAAGTGTTTTTAATTCAAGATGTGTTTCAAGTTTCACCAAGTGCCGACAATCGAAAGTATAAATATTTAAAAGTTATGTTATACCCATCCCATCTCCAGAAACCTACCCTTAGCGCTCATCCTTGTTGTGAGACGCGTTAACAACGAGCATACAAATTATGATTACAAACCAAATGCACTCATTCCACACACCGTTCTTCCGTGTTTGCATCGCGCAAGTCAAAATAACAAGTGCATTACACACATTGGCTATTTCCAATCACGTCGTTGAGTAGAGTGTAGAGTAGAGCCCATCTATTTATACCAGTCGCTAGTTGAGTGGTCGACTAGTCATCGAGTGTGAGTAAGGGCCATTGTTTCAGGATTCCCATCTGCCTAGGAATTATGTGGACGATGGAATTTCTACAGCATTTTATAATAAAATTAACCCGAAAATTTGTGCACTCCTCTTTAGAGGGTTGAGAAAGAAACAAAGGTCGGACATACCTCCTTTAGAGGGTTGACAAACAAACAAAGGTCAGACATACCTCCTTTAGAGGGTTGACAAAAAAACAAAGGTCGGACATACCTCCTTTGCTACTTCCACATCTACATATCAATCGAGTGCACTGTTATATATATTTATATCTTTGACTTGGTTCTTCTTTATTATGTCGACTATTCGGTCGTTTTTGGGGTTAATGTCACCCTGCTGTCCGTCTGTCTGTCTGTCTGTCCGTCCGTATGTCAAGTCTGTATGTAAAATAATTTAATCATATTTTATATTCAATATTCGGTTTTGGGTTCTACAAAACATGTAAAAATTTCAGGTCTAAGAGATAAGTAGTATATAATAAATGTAATAAAATTATTTTTCAGGGGGAAATGATACGTCATGGAAAAGGAGCCGAAAAAATAATAATTTTCTTACCCTTGCATGTGGAGTATTATTGTCTAGAGCTTATTGGATAAAGTATAAATATATTTTCAATGCAAGTGCTCGTAAAGGCCCACTTTTTATGCATCAAAACCGAACAGAAAGTCGATTATTTTGCCCTAGGGCTTTATTATTATTATTTATTTACATGGTGGCTAACCTGCAGCCTTTCCTGTGTACCATAAATGTTATACATTTTTTCTACTGTTTAACGGCTCTGGATACAGTCCTTTTGAGCCAATCATAATTTAAAGTTAACAAGATTGTTTGATTGTTGATTTGTTTTATTTCCTCACACTATGCATTGAAAAACGTAGTATGATACACGGGCGTAAGAGCAATAAATTACTCGGTTACGTCCTCGGGTCCGTCAAAATTGTTAGTTTTAGACCATTTTTGTAACGGGAGTTAGGACTTTGTAATAATTTCTGTATATTATGTACCATATGCTTTATCTAAACAACTAATACTGCAAACACCGATTTATAATGTAGTTTTAGGGTTACGTCCCCGAATACTCAACCAACTTAATTTTGCAGTATTGTGTCAGACATCTTGTGTGTAATGATAATTTTGCAATTTTTGTTTAAATTTCATTTAAGTACCTCCATATTAACTTATTTTAATGTTACTGAACCCTCAGGGTGCGAGTCCTACTCGCTTTTGACCGGTGACCACGGATTTAGAACAGATCCGGTGACCTTTTTACATGAGCATGACACTTTGCGATTAAACAGTATGTCACGCTCCTCGCACTTATGATTCAACTAAGTCGCGTCGCGCGTATTAAACACTATGCTACGGGTACAGGATAAGCTCTATAACTTCTTATGGTCCATAATTTATAATATAATAATACTTACTTTTCTCTATTTTCATCAGGCTACTCTTTGACCAAAAATATTGGACACTTACAAATCCAAAAAAAACACACAGTTGACAGATAAAATTTACTTACAGTAATATAATGCCAATTTATCCTTTTAGCTAGGATTACATTGTTTTATTAATTTTTGATCCATCTGTTTCACAATTACCCATCGATTGGGATTCTTTTTTTGTAGCTTTTCAATATTATGTAATCAACTCTTTATTACCTACAATGAGCGTTTTTCCTTGTGTCAAATGTAGTGTTAAATAAGATTCCTAGATGGCACTGTCGTATCTTTAGCAACAGAATCAAGGACAAAATTTGCACAGATTCCAAACAAACTTATAACCACTTTGACATTGATTGCTACGAAACACATTTTGTCTATGGTGACATGGACAGCGACATCTGGAGGAAAGCTAAGAAGTAAGAAAAAAAAGCAACGAGAAAAACGCTCAGTATGTTAATGTATTTGTATTATACAAATATAGGTACCCATGTCGAGATTTTAGAAAAGAAAAAAAAACGTATCTGTATATTATAGTAACAAAAACTGTAAGCACTTTTAAACTTTTCCAGTTTGCGACGTTAAAAATTTTTTTTTGTCGTTGTGAGGACAAGTGAATGCTACTTTTATATCTAAGTTCAACTCTAGGTAGCGTTCCTAAACGCCTGGGTAAAAGTAAAATTTAAACTGTCAAAGTAATTTTACATTTCTGACAAGGTTATTGTACTGTACGTTTTCACTCGGGTGGTTGTGGATCGGTTGACAGTTAAATTTTACATTTACCCGGACGTTTAGGGACGCAACCCTAGAGTGCAAAGTGCATGACAGCTAAAATGGCGCTCAATTTGTATGGCCCTGTAACATAAACGGAAGGAAGGACAGACTCTCCTCTCACCACCGGTCCTTTTTTAACTTTTTGGTACGGTACTCCAAAAATGCACAGCCTGGCTTACATTTTGTCCTCCCATTCCCCAACATTGCAAAAGTTGATATCCTTTGAAAATAGCTTCAGTTCAAAACCGGATAATGAAAATAGTAGTACAATGTACAATTCAATAGTTGTATGTTTTATACTGTAATACATACCTACAGTAAATTTATTTACGACCTTGACGACGTCCTTCAAGCCGCTAGAAATGACCAGTCATCGTGATACTATTAACCGTTATAATTCTCAATATTGCTTGCACAATAGTAAGACAATCAATTGCAGACGATATCGAAGCTCGGATACATCTAACAGTTTAAAACAGTAAAGAAAGGGCAATTTTCAGCAATTTTATACAACAATATCTCCATCAAGCAGCAACACTGGCGCCACGCGCGTGCCTTGCTCGCCCACGACTGCCGACCCCGCGCTCTTCTCGGCGTGATGATAGATCAAAGAAGATACTCTTTCTAACACCTCCGTAAAGTATTTATAGATTTACTGAGCTGAATTGGTGTAACGTAGGTATTATAGGTAGCAGTTTATTTGTGAATTAGAATATTGGTCTCTCTCCTTTTATTAGTAGCGATTTCGTACCCCCAAAGGGAACCACTGGTATGAGTCAGTATGACAGACATAGCTATTAGAGATATAGATAACCTTTTCATCAATCTCTTATCTCGTTGGACTTTTATTGCATTGGTTTTCGATCCCTCAGAAGTCAGGATTGACAGGATTGTTGGGAATAAATATATTATACTATCATACAATATACTTCGTGGTTATAGCTTCATAAAATATTAACAATAAATACTCCATGGTTACAGCCTTATACTACTATACAAATTAACATTGAATACTCCATGGTTACAGCCTTATACTACTATACAAATTAAAATTGAATACTCCATGGTTACAGCCTTATACTACTATACAAATTAAAATTGAATACTCCATGGTTACAGCCTTATACTACTATACAAATTAACATTGAATACTCCATGGTTACAGCCTTGTACTACTATACAAATTAAAATTGAATACTCCATGGTTACAGCCTTATACTACTATACAAATTAACATTGAATACTCCATGGTTACAGCCTTATACTACTATACAAATTAACATTGAATACTCCATGGTTACAGCCTTATACTACTATACAAATTAACATTGAATACTCCATGGTTACAGCCTTATACTACTATACAAATGAACATTGAATACTCCATGGTTACAGCCTTATACTACTATACAAATTAACATACTCCGTGGTTATCACAGCCTCATACTACTTTACAAAATTCATATTGCTAGTACTACGGATTAAAAAGGTACGGCCTTTCGAAGCGTGTTTTAAACTAAATCCCACTGAGTGATCATCAAACCCCGATCAATAGGAGTACACCCCGGTGACATTGGACCTTGGAATTTGGTACGAAGGAGGTCTTCTGGCTCATTGAAGGAATCAATCCAAAAATCATAAATTTACAATAAAATGTGGATAGATATTTGACTAATTTATAGATATTTGTGGTTACGTAATAATAAGTTAGTATTTTTTGTTGAAATTATTTTAAGGCTTCTAATTTATTTCATATACCGGTACGGAACCGGGCATAAGGCCTACTTGCACTTGACCGGTTTTTTCATGATTAAGTTAGATTTTTTAACAGATGTATGTATGTATATGCAATACAAAAGTGCTGTGCTACGCATCACTGATTAATCATCGATAGTCGATTCAGGATCATACAAAAATATTAATACCAGATTACGATCGTACGAAATCATTGCAATGTTACACTATGTTTACAGTTTAGTCAGTTTACAAATTATTGTATAACTTATACAACTTAATTTATTTTAAGCTGTGAAATTTCTGCCATCTAACCTAACAAAAGTATAATAATTATAGAAACAAAATATTTTTTCTCAAGTCTTTCAATAATAATAATAAGATTCATTTATTTTAAATAAAGTAACCTATATTTCTACAAATTAATATTAAAATAATAAATATGAATTATGAATATCTTTCTCGAATTTTCCAAACGTTACTCAATTTAACCCGCGCATAGGAAAATCATGCCTATTACAAAGCAATAAGAATTTCAACGGGAGGCAACTTACGTCTAGACAAAATAGACAATAATTACCACCGCGCAGACGCTCACGGCCGGCGCGCGCGCTTCCGGTTGCGAAAAAACGAGACACAACATCACTGTCACGTGACCCAGTACCGAGACAGTAACGTAAAACCCGGTAGAGATGAGTTCGGACGTGAGTAGATGTCGATCACATAGATATTGAAGACAAGAAGTAGATGCACAAGGAAGCTTGCTTGTACTTTTTTCCGGAAAAGCAATCAGAAGGTCACGTTTGATAATAAAAAAAAAAGAAAAAAATTTAAATGACACTTTGAAAACAAAGTTTGTATGACGCCAGGGTAGGTACTGCCTACAGTGAAAATTTTCATACAAACTTTTTTTTTCAAAGTGTTATTTAAATTTTTTTTTATTTTTTTTATCGTCAAACTTGACCTTCTAATTGCTTTGCCAAAAAATTTTTTTCTGTGACTTTTAGCTATGTTGTAGGTACGGACGCCAGTATGACAAGCTACTTATTGGCAGCTCTTATAAAGATTACAATGCCTCGTCATAACTGTTTAAATCGTTTTCAAATAGGGAGCTTGAAGTACATCGTAATATGACGTAAAAATATACATTACATTGCGAGTGTGTGAATACTAAAGGAATCAAAATGGATCTAAGTAATCTGACGTCAGCAGGTCATTAATCAAACAATTGAAATTATTTCCCCCCATAAATACGTTTAATTATTTTTTGACGTAATTATTTGCAGACCTATTAAATAAACATAATGTTTAATATCGTATGAACAGTGGTCAACCTGGTGTCGGAGCATGTCGATAACGATGCGAATACAAATTGGTACAACACTAAAACAACAACTCAATTACATATTGCAGTAAGTACACACACAATAAGTATGTAACTAGTATTACAGTATTACTAGTTACACATTTTTACTTTATATGTAATATTAGCAATATTTGTAACTAAGAAACCACATTTAAATAGTTACTTTAAATAACAACCAGATGAAAACGAACATTTACATATACGAATATCTATCTATCTAAATATCTATATTTCTATGTTTAGATATACAAATTCTCGCTCACAAAAACAATGCTAATCAAATCACAAATAAATGCATAAACGATCGTACATAGGATTGCCAAATGGTATCCAAAAGGAGGAGGTCATGTCATGTCCTCCGTTTTCACAAATTGTCCTCCCTCACCTACAGAATGTTCTCCTTTTTAAATTCACGCACGACATACAACGACACCACTTATGTTACATGTGTCACTATAGTTAAATCAACGGTCGTCATACGTGGCGTATAATACGCCCTGTAATCTTTTTTTTACATTTTTTCTCTATAATTCTATTCAGGCCTTTAAGACAAGCTACCTGGCCCCGTAGCATAATGTATAATAGCGCGCGACGCAACTTAGTTGTATTACAGGTGTGAGGAGGTGCGACTCCTCGTACCTGTGATTCAACTAAGCCGCGTCGCGCGCTATTAAGTGGACACCTGACGCTAAAACATCAACGACACCAGGTTTTCAAGGGTTCATTGGAAGAAACTAGGTCTCTCCTCATATTGAAGAAAATATATTTGATTTATCGAGCTTTTATCAAGGGATTCCACCTATTTATACTTTTGTCAAAAAAAAAAAATTCCCCCCCTTTTATTTTGGTTTTCAAACGTTCGTTTTAAAAACGCGGTTAAGAGATCAACTTGTTTTTTTTTTATAAAATAGGCAATAGAAATATGAAGGGATTTTACCTGAATCCAATATTTTTTTCCGCACAAAATATTTCATTATTAGCTAAAAACACACCAATTTGTTGTTTCGCTGCGTGATCACTATTATTACGCGTCCAAGAAAAAGAGGTCAAAGAGCCAACATATAATCGCCTCTATACAAAGCAAATAAGGTCTTTGCCATTAGACTTATTGTGCTGGACGGGTAATAACAAAAGTTGCTAGTGTATGCCATCCTCTTAAACATTATACTATGGGGCTTGTTCGGGGTAGCTGGGTGATTGGGGCCCCTAGGCCCGGGTTTTATAGGCCTATAGGAAAAATCCGGGGCTGCCTGTTACTCCAGCGAAAAAACACTCATTGAGAGAGGGACGGATTCGGGGAAAAGTAGCAAAAACACTCATTGCGAGAGGGACGGATTCGGGGAAAAGTAGCAAAAAGTTGGTTTTTCATTAATATTTACCGTACTCAAGTTGCTATCAAAATTTCATTTAACTAGATTCTAGGCTCTGTTAAAATCCATAGAATAAAATATAATCGCAGTCCATAATTGATGTAATTCCAAATTGTCAAACCAAGAGAAAAGGTTTCGAAAAAGGCCTCATTTCAATAAATATTTTATTAAAATAATAGCTTCTTACTGAAGTAGGTATGCAACGCAAGCTCTAAAAGTGTCGATTTTTTTTCCGTAGCGCCTTAAAATACCAAAAAGGATTCCTAACCACCGTTAGCCTTCAAAACAAGTTTAATCCCATCATATTCATCACATCAGTAAAGGCACTTGAGTCAAAATAATCAAGTGCAGACATTAACAGATCATCGGACAAGTACTCGGTGCGGCGCGTGCGCACTTTAGAATGGTTGCTAGTTGATAATATGCATTATAAACAGAGCCGATTGAAGGTTGAGATTGAGAGAAAATAAAATAGTTCTTTATTAAGTTAACGAGGACCCGTTATGGTAAGACACGTGAAGATACATTACAAAGTACGTGTCTATCTACTACGTGTCTATCTACTACGTGTCTATCTACTACGTGTCTATCTACTACGTGTCTATCTACTACGTGTCTATCTACTACGTGTCTAATTAACAAGCGCAGATGTGACTCTTTTAACAAGTGCTCTAACTTATAGGGTTATTCCCAGAGCTCCAGAAATTTCTTCCCACGGCTCCAAAAATTCAATTTAATATTTATTATTGTCATAATTTTAGTCTCGTCGGCTCCAAAAGATTAACTGTACATATATTTCTGTACATAAATAAATAAATAAATGTAGAACAGGACGAACACATAGTTTTACTAAAAGACCCATGTCAGTGAAACCCTTATAGCGTTCTGTTTAAAATTTTTGTAATACTCGTACATACTTGACAGAAAAATACCTACTAGATTCAAACCAATGGTTTGAACCTGAAGATGGTACTGACTAGATTTTTGTTACTACTCGTAAAAAGCAGAAAACCAAGATCATACTCATCTATACGAACAACTTTTACTGTGGAGCCAAAACGGAAATCGCGTAAAAAAATCTGCTGATCCACAGAAAAAGTACCTTATTTTGGTAAAATACGAGTATATAAAACAGTTAACATTTTCACAATTTCAGGTTTGGCTTTATAATAAAGGTTGTTTATATAGACGAGTATATTATCACTTCATAGTAAAATTTGTTTATATAGGCGAATATATTATCACTTCATAGTGAAAGTTGTTTATAAAGGCGAGTATATTATCACTTCATAGTAAAAGTTGTTTATATAGGCGACTTTATTATCACTTCATAGTAAAAGTTGTTTATATAGGCGAGTATATTATCACTTCAAAGTAAAAGTTGTATATATAGGCGAGTATATTATCACTTCATAGTAAAAGTTGCTTATACAGGCGAGTATATTATCACTTCATAGTAAAAGTTGTTTAAATAGGCGAGTATATTATCACTTCATAGTAAAAGTTGTTCATATAGGCGAGTATATTATCACTTCAAAGTAAAAGTTGTATATATAGGCGAGTATATAATCACTTCATAGTAAAAGTTGCTTATACAGGCGAGTATATTATCACTTCATAGTAAAAGTTGTTTAAATAGGCGAGTATATTATCACTTCATAGTAAAGGTTGTTTATATAGACGAGTACATTAACACTTCATAGTAAAAGTTGTTTATATAGGCGAGTATATTATCATTTCGTAGTAAAATTTGTTTATACAACGTGTAACAGAAAGGTGTAACCATATTTGAAGAGCTTATTCAGTCAATGATATAGAACAACTTTTACTATGGAACGAACCCTGTATCTCGGAAAAAATTTTACTATTTCATGGAATTATGGAAGGGCAGATTTTTATTTTGAGATTTCAGGGTTAGCTCCATAGTAAAAGTTGTGCTATACCATTGACTGAATAAGCTCTTCAAATATGGTTACACCTTTCTGTTACACGTTGTATAGGCGAGTATATTATCAGTGGTTTTCGGCTTTATTGCATTTTTTTTATACCTAAGGCTTTACGACAAGATAGTCTCCAAAGTGACGGTATTGTATTTAAAATGTCTGTGAGTAAACAAACAAAAGTACCAATAGTCCTAAAAGTACCTGCACCTTGAGATACGCAGTAGTCTATAAATAACGTAATACTCGTAATGGTGCCTATCTTAAATACGCAATCACGTTATTATATTATGAATTATGTAGCATTGTTATTTTAACAAAGCCTATTTTATACAAGTAGTAGTTCAGTAGTAGATTATTGAAGTTCTGATAATGGACATTGCGTCGATTTTGATCGCGTATATTAATAATATCTAGCATGCGCTCGATTAATATTAGACCTATTCTACATCTACACAATTATTTTTTGCTAACACCAGTAAAGATATTTCATAGGTAATAGACAGGGTTATGGGATCCTTCATAATCTTCATGAAATAGTAATAAATCTTAGAAATCTTTACATCTGATTTAGAAGTATTTTACGACGTAATAAGTGGTCAATGCTATAATAAAGTTTCGTTTAACCATAAATTAAAACTGAAAATACCTTCGCTGGTATGAAATAAACATTTTTGAATATCTTCATCTCAAAGTGATTGATTAAACGATAAAAACGTTTAACAGTCTTTCACTTTGAATATAAAAAAACTTTTATTATTAAATAAATATGTTACATAATGTACAGTGGCGATCACATCGAGCTGTACACTTGCAATACCTACTAAATTAGCCCCTATAGTGAAGTGTATATAGGTTAGGGTTGCCAGATGTCCCGTATTTCCCGGGACGTCCCGTATTTCAGGCATAATTTTAAACGTCCCGACGGGACAGACTCTCGTATTTCAACATTATTCGATTAATATTAGGTACCGCGTCGCGCATGACCGAATTATTTCAATATATTTCAAATTATTAAAAAAAGCTTGGAAATTGCAACGTTGTTTGATGACCAAAGTATAGGTGCAATTGAGAAGTGGAATAAAATAATGGAAGGGTTTACCAGGAATGAAATCCCTAACATTTTTCAAATTATATCGTTTATATTCAGTATCCCTTGTTCCAATTGCTTTGTACAGATGATTTTTTCACAGGTGGCATTGAAATGAACTGACGTGCGCAACAATTGTACCCCAGATTTGATAAAATATGAGAAATCAAACAAAGATGTATTATATATTAAAACTTAAATATCAAAAAATATCTGGCAACCCTAATATAGGTACAAAGTCCAATGTAAAAGGTTAACGTGATCTCCACTGTACATCTGTAATTAATTATAGCATGTTCACCCAATTTATTAATTTTAACTAATGATTTTTTTTTTGTTTCTAATTTATAATTTAATGTTTAGCATATTTTCAATTTTTTTATATTATATAGTTATGGAAGGACCTAGTCTCCATGTCACCAGGGAATCCTAGTATGGAGGCTAGTGTCACAATTTAGTATGTAAGTTATTTGTTGGTGTCAATAAATATATTTTTCATTTTTCATCTTCTCCAGTTAAATGTACGTTGGTATATTTTTATATATTCAAATTTTAAAAGACACTATCCCCCATTCCAAACTGTATTTTTTAAACAAACGAATTAATACGTAAAACAAAATTAATGGAAAACCGTCGCCATTTGCAACAGAATGCATTAGTATTCTCACAGCTTGATGATCTTATCATCTAATGCATCTTTCCTTATTCTCTGAGGACGCATAAACATTACCCGAAGTAGGTAAAGTGAAATAACAAAACGCAGTATATCGGTCACCTCCTGGTGGCGGCGGCCATTAAGCCGAATTACGTGTTTGACTTTAATCAACCTCGTAGAGGCTGGTTTATGATAGGCATAAAACGCTCAGAGTGTCAGGTCGTTGATCTTTGACGAAAAGTCTGAAAATAGATGTGGATTTTTCGGTTTTGTCGTAACTTTTTTGTTGCATTTTATTTAAGAGTTTAACGACAGTTTTCACAAATCTGTTTATCTACACAAAATAATTATATAACATAATTAATTATCTATAATAGTTATGTACTTATGAAAAGAGTGTTAATAAAATTACCACCAAACCGAAAACGGGGCAAATATTGAATAAACGCGGGCGGAGCCGCTGGCGAAAGGCTAGTTACCTATAAAGTAAGTGCTAAAAGGTAGCAGGTAGCATACATTTGAATTAACAGTAACTAGAAGTAGGAATCGGACTGCAAGGCTAACGATAAGTAAACTAAATCCAGGCGAATAGTTTTAGAACCTTGGTTATATTCTGAAAATCAAAAAAAGTACGGTACGAGTAGGTATACTTGTAAAGTACGAGTAGGTATACTTGTAAAGTACGAGTAGGTATACTTGAAAAGTACGAGTAGGTATACTTGAAAAGTACGAGTAGGTATACTTGTAAAGTACGTGTAGGTATACTTGTAAAGTACGTGTAGGTATACTTGTAAAGTACGTGTAGGTATACTTGTAAAGTACGAGTAGGTATACTTGTAAAGTACGTGTAGGTATACTTGTAAAGTACGAGTAGGTATACTTGTAAAGTACGTGTAGGTATACTTGTAAAGTACGAGTAGGTATACTTGTAAAGTACGAGTAGGTATACTTGTAAAGTACGTGTAGGTATACTTGTAAAGTACGTGTAGGTATATTTGTAAAGTACGAGTAGGTATACTTGTAAAGTACGTGTAGGTATACTTGTAAAGTACGAGTAGGTATACTTGTAAAGTACGAGTAGGTATACTTGTAAAGTACGTGTAGGTATACTTGTAAAGTACGTGTAGGTATATTTGTAAAGTACGAGTAGGTATACTTGTAAAGTACGTGTAGGTATACTTGTAAAGTACGAGTAGGTATACTTGTAAAGTACGTGTAGGTATACTTGTAAAGTACGTGTAGGTATATTTGTAAAGTACGAGTAGGTATACTTGTAAAGTACGTGTAGGTATACTTGTAAAGTACGAGTAGGTATACTTGTAAAGTACGAGTAGGTATACTTGTAAAGTACGTGTAGGTATACTTGTAAAGTACGTGTAGGTTTACTTGTATATTTGTAAAGTACGAGTAGGTATACTTGTAATTTCAAAAAACTTCTCGTTCACTTTTTCGTTTTATTCGTAAAATTATCCTATGCCATTATGTTAGTAGTAAAGAAATCCAGTTTATATCATCCAATCCATAGACATCCAATTTTGTTTTATCCAATCATCTGGTTTAGACGTCGTCGTTGACAGATAGAAGATACAACACTACGGCATCGCGACATAGGAACTAAATATTTTATGAAACGCTCTATGCGTATTGTCACGCTAACAAATATGATAAAAAAAGTTATGAGAGTTATTATAAGCTTCGTAACAAAACTACAATTGTTGTGTTTGTGACGCTTATATAAAACATTGTTTACATACTAAATATTATGCTTTATAATTGTTTTCTAGCCTGTGGCAGACGTTTCAGCAGAATCAATTTTATCGTAGGTAGGTGTATTTTATGTAGATGTAGTATGTAGGTGATATTTATATAAGTACATATAAAATAACAAAAGTTTGTAGTAAATATCAACAACAAATCATTGTTTCTTTATCTTACCGATTTTGACCAGTTGCCTTATTTATTTATTTATTTCATGGAAAAGACACAGAAGTAAATTACACATAGACACATATTAAAGTAAAAGTTAAAGGTTAATTAAATTTACTTCCTCTACGCTTTCCTCAAATACATTATCTTTGTAGAAACTAATTGGTGACATTTCTGAGTGATATAATGTGTTGAAAATAAAATAATGAGGTAAAGTTTACATTATTATAGTAAACATTGTAAAACATGTGGCTGTGTCTGTATACCATCGAAGAAAAATCTGAAACCTCACTTTATTTCGGCTATTTTCTCAAAGGACCAAAAGCAAGAAAAATATTTTAATAATAAATGTTCTTGTTATTTAAAAAAGGAACAACATGAGAATCCAATTAAACAAACATGCGATTAAAAAAAGTCCATAAAAACCACAATAATACCTATTTATTATAATATACATATGTAATTTTGGTATAAATGATATTACGGTACAGATCTTGCAAGTAATTCTATCGTTAGGTATTGTCCAACTAAGTCATTGCAATCACCGGAAAAATTAAAATGACATAAACGTAAAAAAAAAATTCTCCTAAATACATTTTTATTAAGTAAAGAAAAAGAAACCAGTCAAGTGCGAGTCACACTGCAGACGTTCCGTTTTTCGTCAGTTTTAGGGAAGACAAATAAATTATATTCAAATTCTATTTAATAGATTTTTATTGAATAAAATAATACTTAAATAACAATCAAACACTTAAAAATCTACCTAAAAAATAAAACTTAACTACAACAAAACACTTACCTAAATAAAACCCTTATAAAACCTATACCTTATAAAAATATTCAAATTCTTGCCCATTTACATATTTATAATGATAAATAAAATGAATCGATTGTACCAAATAAACGTGGTTATACCCAAATATCGTAGTTACATTTTGCAAGGAACTTATATTTTTGTTATGCAATTTTTTGTTAAATATTTACATTTTTCCCACGGACGTCTATTTTTCCTGTAATATTTTCTAAATAACATATTACCGGGGTTTTTTTCCCTCATATTTTTCGGTTCTCTTTTTTGCAGACGATGAAGAATATTAATTTTTTGTTACTTTTCAAGTATTTCTCAAAATCTGTGCAGATTAATAAATTACATATTACAAATAGTTTATTAAGCAACTCAAAACTTTTCAGTAGTTGGAGTCACCAAAATTACCTGTATTAGGTCACTCCGCTCTTACAAAACTCATGTATGTGAGTGGATAAGATGTGTATATGTGTGTGTATAGTGTAAAGATGAGTAGTGAATGAACTGTGTGTGATGGATGAATGAGAGTAAGGTTATGAATATGCTACTATTAGTATAGTGAGCCAACTAAATAAGTTACATATTTGTATACTTGAATAAATATAATTTTTAAGCCTTATTTTAGCTTTTAAGGGTCAGCGTTCCGAGATTCGGGGTTCGGGGTTATGGCTTTTTAAG
The DNA here is from genome assembly GCA_934047225.1 of Ypsolopha sequella. Taxonomy (NCBI): domain Eukaryota; kingdom Metazoa; phylum Arthropoda; class Insecta; order Lepidoptera; family Ypsolophidae; genus Ypsolopha; species Ypsolopha sequella. The sequence continues at coordinate 2,385,296 of OW203988.1, read as the reverse complement.
ACGGTAAAAATAAAAATTTCTTAACAAAATAAATACCACTTGTTACCTTACAAGATGAAGTGCCGGTTCATTAAAAAAAAATCACGGCAATAATGTGCATAACATAACACATAACTTCAGAAAAAAACAGAAATTTCAAGAAAATCTCTTGAAAGGCATTGTGGCGCTACGGGTGTAACCTGAACTTGAAGATCCTGTTTTTTTTCTGAAGTTACTATACATTAGTGCCAAGATTTTTTTTAATGAACCTCTACTTCATCTTGTAAGGTAACAAGTGGTATTTATTTTGTTCAAAAATTAATATTTTACTATCTTAAAAAGCCATAACCCTGAACCCTGCCTTACCCAATCTCGGAACTCCGACCCGACTCCGACTAGGTTATAAGTAAAAACAAAAAAATATTAATTATTATCGAAATATATTTCGACTAACTTGTGGTCGTCGTCAGGTATATTATAAGTGTGGGTGTATAAATCGATTTATATTTTTCATATTTGTTTTCATTTTTATTATATAAATAGACTCATATTAGACATTTTTATTAACAATACATTATTGAAAGGGAATAAAAAGATAGTCAACACATTTAATCGCGTTAAGTATACTGTTTGTTGGTAACGGCAGTTAAAATAATGAACTAGACAAGAAAGATTCTTCATTATTCCAAAATCACGGTTTATGACAAAAAAAAAGGAACTAGACTCTCTATTCATGATCGTTACATTTCACGTAATGTGTACTCTAAACATTTCATTGACAACATTTCACAATAGCTACTCACAAATTAACAATAATCCTGTCAAGTGCCAGTCAGACTCGCGAAGTCAGGAAAATGGTATTTAAAATCTTGCCTATCCTAACAGTTAATTAAAACAAAAAAAAAATATTGTACTAAATAATTGAAAAATGTAGATGTATATCGTATTTACGTACGGAGTCTCAACTTTCCTTTCTTTTTGACCCCTTTAGGTACTAAGGAGGAACCCAAAAAACACGCAAGTAACATGTCGAAAATATTTCAACGTGAAGATAAAAGTCGGCACAAACAAACGTAGATACACAAAACTTGGCAACGCAAGTACATAGTCTATCCTTGACCTACCTCGTCTATGACTCTGCTAATTACTATTGGCATTGGTGTCCAAAATATATAACAGTTTTCTACCGTTTAGAAAATTATTGTGACATTTTGCGTTCGAGCTTTTTAAAAAGCTTGTTAACACTAGGCATAGAATCTTTACGTTCTACGGTAGTTTTAAAGAGTCTAGACGCTACGTAGGTATTAGGTCTGAAAATAAATACTACGAATATATTTACAAAGATAACATTCTTTATGAATACTAAGAGTATATTTACAAAGATAACATTCTTTATAAATACTACGAGTATATTTACAAAGATAACATTCTTTATAAATACTACGAGTATGTTTACAAAGATAATATTCTTCATAAATACTACGAGTATATTTACAAAGATAACATTCTTTATAAATACTACGAGTATGTTTACAAAGATAATATTCTTCATAAATACTACGAGTATATTTACAAAGATAACATTCTTTATAAATACTACGAGTATATTTACAAAGATAACATTCTTTATAAATACTACGAGTATGTTTACAAAGATAATATTCTTCATAAATACTACGAGTATATTTACAAAGATAACATTCTTTATCGCAGAAACATAGTAAAAGATTTTCGCACAAGGCGGTATAAATACAAATTAAATTTGCTTATTCATTTCTACCACCTTTCATGAATGAATTAATTAATCTAGGTGAGTGAATCTGTCTTTACAAAGGTTCCGTGCTTTATAATTGAATAACGAAACTCAACGAAACTTTAAGGTGCATACATACATGGATACATAAATACATACATACATACATGCTTTTCTTGCGCAAATCATGAGTAAATTTCGTTTTTTTTTATTGTAGAAAGAAAGAACAGGAATAAATATTAAGGCGATATGTAAAAAAATAGAGGTGCTTCTTTTTTGTGTATTTCATGAAATACACGGAAAATTTAAATAAATTTCTGGTATATCCATTTTGACTATATAATTCAGGGTTTTGAAATTGGAAAAAATGTTTGTATAAATTTTTCTCTATAGAAGTAATTGTAGAAATGAGTTCTTCAAAAACACTTTTTCTTCTCGTTTGACGAATAGGAACCATATATAGAATTCAGACATATTTTATTAGGTGTGATACAACAATATGTAGAGATTTGATTTTGATTTTTTTATAAAAATTATAAAACTTCCATTTTTCGCTTTCGCCCTGAATCCGCATAGCCTCTTGAACTTACAATTTATGCTTGACTATAATATCTGTCATATACGAGTACAACTATGAGACACATTGAAATTAACGGAAATAACAATAAGAAAGTGTAATGCATACAATAATACAATTATAAATAAATATTACGCCCTTCAAAAATAATACTTTCCACTGCAAAATTAATTTTTCGCACTGTAACGTTTTTTGGGCTGTCATGAAAAAATAACAACGAAGGCTATGCAAAGTATTCATTTTAAAGCTAAGCCCCTTATAGTGGAAAACATTATTTTATAATGCATTTATATATATCCCTAAAAGTATTGCGACCACCCGTAAAGGAGGAGTAGGCCTTCAAAGACAGCTAAGTCTTATATTTCAGTTTTAGTATATTTGCCTTGATCAGGTTACTTTGTTGTCTGTCTATATGTCCTTTCAAATTTCGTTATTTAAACAAGTACAAACTAATCTATGACAGAAATTAATTTCTACATTTGAACACTTGGCGATTTATCCATCGCAAGGAGATATAAATTAACATTATATCATTGCAGTATAGAAACGCAGAAAGAAAAGAAAATATGGATGTGAGGAGCTATTAAGTGTTCAAATATAGAAATTTATTTCTATCATAGTTTCAGTAAGAGTAATGTGTATTCTTCACTACCCGATGCTGTAAGGTGACGGCAGGGCGTAATGGTCTTTGACTAGCTTTGAATACACTAGCGTCCTCTAGGCGTCAAGTGGCTCACTGTAAAGTGGGTATCTATAAAATATAATTGCAGTATGAGAAAGCACATCGGTTAATTCACGAGTTGTGTTGAGACCTAGATAGATCAGTTGGCAGAGCAATCGCGCGGTAAGCGAGAGGTCCCGGGTTCGAATTCAGGTTCAGAGCTCCTCACATCCAGATTTACTTTTCTTTCTGCGTTTCTATACTGCAATGATATAATGTTAAAATACAAACTAATTCACTTGTCAAAACCTTTAATGTTACTTTAACCTAAGACCTTTATTACTGGTCTGGATTCAATCGGAAGTCGGTAAAATAGCAGCACGTGTTAGGGCCAGTGTGTCGACCATACCAAGTTGCAGACCAACAGCCACCCTTAAAGACAAGTCGTCATACAAAATGCAGTGAAGAAAGAGCCTTGCCAGACTCATGTTCAGATGAGGCAAGGATACGAGCCTGGTCTATTTGTGAATTTTGGACTGAAGGGTTTTTCAGGAGATTCTCACCTGGGCTAGTCGGGGTATATGCCTGCTTGCCTTCCCCGCAGCTTGTGGCCTCAATATATCCCGATGACGGATACATAATTTTACTGAACAAGGCCAGTGCTATGGATAGAATACAAGAAGGCGGGCAGGCTAAAACTCGCCACCTTTCGGATACCTAGACCTCCGAATCTGATTGGCGTGACGCTGGCTCCAAGATCTGTATGTAAAGTTGAATATTTGAATTTTCGTAAACGAAGCCTGAATGATTACATCTTTTGAGCCTAGGAGACTCGAACATTTAAACAAAGGACAGCATATAAAATAACCAAGCTATATTTTATCTTATTACACCATTTGATTTTGGTAATGTTTTAGAACAATGTGTGCAAATATAGTTCTTCGCCGCGTTTTTACGGAAATAAAATATGAATAAGCGTCATTAAACATTCGTGGGTCATATCATAATCTTACAATAGTCTAAGACTAATGAATTCAACAAAAAAAGAGATCCCACGGTAAACCAAAACTTCATGACCTCCGTCAGAATTAAAATCCTATACATTGATTTCAATTTAGTACAAATAACAAAGATTTTCATTTGCTGGAGCTCCGCTATTTTGAAAAATTCTAAGCGCAACCTTGTCAATTGAAAACAATTCTTCCTAACTGAGTTTTAAGGGTCATAATAGCAAGTACGTGCGATTTGCAATGTTTTAGTCCGTGGGAATTCGAGTGACACGATACTTGAGGTAAGACAATAGGAACAAAAAGCGCATTGTAGCGGTTCATACAACTAATTATCTAGTGTTCGTACTCAGTAGTACTCAGGCAAGACAGGCAGACCATTATTTGAGTTCTTGTTACCATAGAATAGAGTCGATTTTGCATTCGCCTACTTTTTAAAATAGTGGTAAGGTAGCACCGCGCTAAACCTCCAGTATATTAAATGTTTTAAAGAATCGTTATGTTAATTTTGCTGTCAATTAGGGATACAGTTTCGCAATGAAATGTAAATTATATTTATATTTCATTGCGCAAGTGATGTACATGTCGACACCCGCAATGGAAAAGGTTGTATCTCGAATTTGGCAGGTTTACAGGAGAGCAAATAAATGGTGAAAATTTTGTTCCCCAATTTATTACAAATTATTACAATGAATATGAACCAAATAAACAAAATCTTCTTAATTTGGATTAAATATATATTTTGCAAGGGAAAAACATTTAATCAGATGCATATTTTCTGAGTTAGATGTAGTTATCGACCAGGGAAATTAGACAATGTGGGCGGTATAGAGGTTGTATTGCAACAGTTACTTTCTTATTATTGCTGTGTGTGTAAATGTGTAACACAATATTTATAGAACATCTTTGATAAAATATTCATTACCAAGGATGTTAAAAATAAAACAAAAAATGTTGCCTGTAACGTATGATAACATGTAATACTAAGCAGTTTCTTAGAGGTTTGAGCAAAATACAAGGTTTACTTTAATTTACGAGTATATAGCCAAATTCATTCTGAAGATTCGGTAAGTGCTCAGTCTTTTTTTCTTGTTCCCTACAAATGCAAGCCCTGGTCCGAGTCAATTATTATGGGAGGTCAATATTTTATTTTACCAAATTGGCAAAAAGAGTTATCGACACGTGATACTGATCAATTACCAAGCCTCCGGTATGAATTTGGCTAGATAAATTAATTATACACGCTCAAACTTTATAAAGAGATACCAAGCGCTACAAAACCTGTAAGATGAATCTGAGCAACGATATAGACTGACTGTCTATTGTTTTACAATTGTTTAAGCGTTAATGAGAATAAAAAGGGGGTTAAATTTAGGGTTAATTTCTTCACACTATTATTATCTGAATTCCGAACTCCTAATTTAATATCTGGTGACCTTTATCAAACTTGACAGAGTATCGATAGCGCACTCGATGTCAGCGCGGCAGTGCGCCGCGCGCCGGCGCAGGTGCACACGCGGCAGGTGCGGGCCACGCCCCCGCGCGCACACGCGGGGTTCGCTCCGGCGCAGTATAGATAAGTAAAACAGTATTATGTCTTCATATAAAACGGCCGAAACGCGCGCTTTCAAATCTCGGTTCACACCTCATAGCAGGGGTGCGCTGCAGTTAAGGCGATACCAAAAAAAAATGGGATTTTTTTGAATCCATTTACCTACTCCACTATAAAACGTCATCTACGTATTTCATTTTTGGATAAATGTTTATTAAGTATTTGATTAAAATTTTCACTAAAGGAAAACGTGATTAGATGAAATTTTCTCGATAGAATTTAATTCCGAAAAGACCTCTAAATTGTTTTATTGTTTCCTGTTATTCTGAAATCCTTACTAACTTCATTGTGAAATTGCATTCAATTGTATTTGTAATGTAAAGTCTCCTTGAAAATCTTTTTGACAAAATAGTTTAGTGCATTTTATACAAATAAAAACCAACTTTTTTCTACTTTTCCACGAATCCGTCCCACTGGCACTGAGAGTTTTTTCGCATATGGAGTAACAGGGACGCTAAAACTTTTACGTATCGCCTTAAGTACGGACGCGGAGAGTGTAAGACGCCATCGCCACCCGATTCTCGCGCATTTATATGGGTAGCCCTAATGCGTGCGTCTACCGAGCGTTGTTTGAAGGACACTGCCCCAGATGGAATACTGTTACTTATCTATCCTGTGACTCCGATGTGTCGCCGTACAGTTGAGACTAAAAATATGTATTAAGAGTAGTTTCGCAGCCGGGTTGTAAAAAACCCGCCTTTTTCTAATTAATCGAAACAGAACACTTAAAATAAAAATTCACTCAATAGTTACTTAACAAAACCTTATTACCTATGTATTGTGTATGTTGCCATCACAAAGTTTCCATTGGTTTCTGTAAATTAGAATTTCCAACATTTTAGAAATTCAAAAAGTTACCTTTCTCCCGGTACATGGTTTCATCATGAGAGTGGTGACACGCCACGGTGGGAGCCTGCCACTAGTTGAAGTGCAGTAAGGCAGGGTGCGCCGGAGTTATAGTGGCTAAATGTTACACCACTCGGGTAGGTCTCTTACATGAACCGTGAACTTTTCACACGCATATTTTGTATTTGCACCGTAAATAGAGATAGTGAAGTTTGTAAATTCTCTAAATAGAGATAATTTAGAAAATTTACCAACTTCACCTTATTAATAAATCAACATTAAAAAATTTAATCGAGAATTTTTTCTTAAATCCTTTTTTTATAAGGCGTAAAATCATTTAGAAATCAGTAGCTTGAATATATATGTACTCAATCTTGTCTCCTAAAGGGGTTGGCAGAGAGAACAGATTTCGATTGCCTACGATGCTGACACACCTCTTTCTCTTCATCCACGTCCATCAATGCTTGTGTAATATAGCTACGTAGCAAGTAACCATGATATTAATTGTGTATAGTGATGCTACGCCGTAGCATAGTAACACGCGCCGTAGTACAGAGGCCAACCTCTATTAATTTGTAATGTTAGAACTACACCTACGTCTTATCGCGCTAAAATCATATATATTAAGGGGCATGCATCCGCCAACGACCTTGAGTCGACCTGTGTCGCGCGCATTGCATTAGACGATCGCTGCGCCTCCGGATAGCGCAAAATAGGAGAAAATAATACGTTTCACTAGGACGCGATGGACAGAAAAAAATTGTAGATCTAAAAGTTGTCTTAAATTTGGTAAAGGAATCATTAAATTCGCTTCTGACATTCGGAAGGAATAAGAGAATTCTTGCGAAAATCATATGAAAATTTCCTTAACTTTCGATTTTATTTAAATCAAAAATACGGCAACTAATAAAATATAGTTAGGAGTATGGGACTCACCGTGTTCGGTTTTTATATCTTCCCGAATTAAAATCTTAACTAAGTAATAAAATGTCAAAATTAAAATGTATTTTTGACTTCATCATGCCCATCAGATTATTTTTCAAGTTTTTGGAGCACCCTTGTGAGAGGACTAGGCCTTCAAAGACGGGTTCAAATTTCAGTTGAAATATGTATCGCATAGCAGATTTCAGCGTGCTATCACACAGCTGGTTTAGCCCGAGCATAACGGGGAGCACCACAGTTAGCACCATAGCACCATGTGGAGAGTACATAACGGAGAGCACCACAGTTAGCACCATAGCACCATGTGGAGAGTACATAACGGAGAGCACCACAGTTAGCACCATAGCACCATGTGGAGAGTACATAACGGAGAGCACCACAGTTAGCACCATAGCACCATGTGGAGAGTACATAACGGAGAGCACCACAGTTAGCACCATAGCACCATGTGGAGAGTACATAACGGAGAGCACCACAGTTAGCACCATAGCACCATGTGGAGAGTACATAACGGAGAGCACCACAGTTAGCACCATAGCACCATGTGGAGAGTACATAACGGGGAGCACCACAGTTAGCACCATAGCACCATATGGAGAGTACAGTACAAAACTTACAAGTAACAACCTAATTTAAAAAGTTTCGTTATTTAAAATAAATTAAAACTTATGATCTTACTAAACGTCTTACCGTATAAAAATCAATAAAAATACTAGTAAAACACAACATAAAGGAATGTGCACTTGCAAACCGTCCAAAATTTGTCTTTTCTTACTATAAATTTGTGTGAAATTTTTTGTGTACCGATATAAATTTGTTTTGAAAATTACGTGTGCCGTTTTAACATTCAATTCAATTTCAGAAATAATATAAAAATAGTACTTTCTCGTTTATTAGCACCTTGCAATTAACATGTTTAATGTATTTATTTATAGAAGCTACTTATCAACTGGGAGCAAGAATAAATTATTTTATTTATTGTGGGTTCTGCAAACATCTTATATATTTCTAAATAATTTTAACATTACTTTCTTTCTTTCATACTTTTACATACACATAATCATACATACATATACCCACGCCTATCTCCTAGAAGGGTAGACAGAGCAGATATGGTGCTGCAGGGTAGCAGATATCTATCTGCTACGATCCTGACACACCTCTTTCGCCTCGTCCACATCCATCAATCTAGTCATACAAGCTCTTCTATTCCGGGTACTTTTAAGTCTTTTGACAATGCATGACAATTGACAATATAATTTGGTCAGATAACGTCCTTGAAGGGCGGCTTGGTCAAGCTCTACCTTCGACTTGCACACCATATATCTCTTTCGTCACTCTACTTTCATTTATCCTCTCTACATGTCAAAACCATTGAGCCATTCCTTTTTCTATTCTAATCACTACATCTTGTTTCTGTTCGCAACGATCGCGTATGTCAATATTTTTCACTCTGTCATTCAATGAATGTTAATGTTCAGATTTTTAACGTGTTACCTTTTCGTTAATGTTAGCTAAATTAAATAATAATTTAATCGATTTTTTTATATTCGTATCCGCTTTTCCGAGACTTGCAGAATCGAAAAAAAAATTTTTTAGATTATTTAATTTATTTTTGATTAACCAGCAAACTTGATTGGAGCTACGATCTTACCTGTTATCTAGTACAGATTTACTATTGTTTCAGCCACAACAAAAACGCAACAGAATTATTCCCAGTTTTTACAATTCATCAGGAATGCCTACGAAAAAAAAACCCACACCGTTTAACCTTATTTTAATAATTACCGAACCCTAAAAAGCTCGTTTATTAGCAAACAATAATGGAAATGCATTCTTGTTTTGAAATTCGCGAAATGAAACGTTACGTGCGCGTGCGCAGCCAGCTGCGCGCGCATCTGCCCTGCCGTCTGCGGCGGCGGCGGCGGCGGCGGCCGGCGGCGCGTGCGGCGCTCGGGGCTTTTACAACATCAAATTTTCAAGTCACGAGTGCACTCGCTGCTTGTTACATCGGTCAGCATGTGCATTGTTTGTGAACGGTTTCAAATTTTGTAGGATTTTTCAAGTTCAAAATTGACACATTAGGCAGAATTGTTGGGTACTTTTGATGAAAAGTGCCTGTTGAAAATGACAACTCTATTAGCTGGAAATAGGTTTGTTATTTTTGACGAGTGGCGCGGTGTGTTAAATGTAGAGCCTTTTAAGGGCCCCTTATCCCTGGTATTGAGCATCTCATTTAAGGGCCCCTTATCCCTGGTATTGAGCATCTCATTTAAGGGCCCCTTATCCCTGGTATTGAGCATCTCATTTAAGGGCCCCTTATCCCTGGTATTGAGCACCTCATTTAAGGGCCCCTTATCCCTGGTATTGTACTGACCTCCGTGACTTTTCATTATTGTTTAAAATTTTTCACTTTAAAAAACCTTTTACGGTGAAATTTTCAAGGAAAAGTACTTGCTAAATAACCTTTTCTTTAAAGTTAATACAATTTGCTAATAATATCGAATGAAAAAGCATGAAACATCGACTAAGTTTTGGATTTTTATTCGATCGAGCAAATTACAACGTGTCGCGTTGTAAACCGTAAACAAATCTACAGGCTGCACGAACGTGTATCTAATATAACCGGCCAAACCCTATTTTAGGATAAGCTAGTTTGGCCTAGGCCAAGTGGTTCTGGGTTGTCAAAAAAAAAAATGAAAAAATGAAGGTTATTTATGGCGGTGGCTTTGATAGAACATAAACGTTGTGAACGACATATACCAACATGTGATGAGAATTGTAATTTATACTTTTTTATTTTTATTTTTTATTCTTTTATTATTATATAATGTGAACTGAATAAAAAAACAAATAAGTTCTTTTTAATATTTAATTTATACATTTAAGATTTATTATTTACAGTTATTTGTTAGTTAAGGCACAGGTAATGTATAAGGTCTCTTGCTTCATATTGTAAATGTAAATCAAGGTGAGGCACATAGGCCATGCGCCTTGAATCTGATTTACACTTATGTTTTTGAAAATGAAGTTAGTTTTGAAAATATCCCGTTTCCTTGTCACTTTTAGATTAGCGTATTCATGTATTCTTCGAAATGTAATGAAATTTTTATGTAATGAATTATCAAATTCCACTAAATTTGATCATATACGATTGTTTTGTTACATTATTCATTCGCCTCAGTCAACTAGTTTTCAAACTTCTGCAAGCTCATTGAAATGCATTTTTTCATATTTTTGCTTTGGATGTATGAAAATCCTCTATATCTCTGTCACGAAAACAGTCCCGATATCTACACTTTTCCCATACGTTTTCGACGAGCATTCAGTCTTCGTGTCAATAAACTTACCAGTCCACCGCAATATTTACATCTCTGAACCATTGAGAAACAACTTCTATTACAAGTAGCGTAGAGTCGTCTGAAAGTTGTGGAGATAATGCGGTTTAGCGGCTGCGTTAGGATAGAAATAGCAAACGGTTGAGACGGCGCGTCGTGTACTGAACGCAAGAAAAGTTTTATTTATTAGTCTCGTCTTGTTGGCAGGTGACATTTTCATATGCTTACCAATACCAATCAGGAATATTGATGAGTGTGATTATTTTTCAATTTTTTTTTCAACACACGTAATGCAGTTGTTCAATGATTAAGAAATTGTCCTTCTGTAGTAAAAATATAAGTTCATTCTTTGTTAATATTTTATATTTAGCCTGGTCTGTTAAGGTTAAAATGCCGAATAGTCTGAAAGCTGTCTAGTGCTTTTGTGCAATATGAATGCATTTTGACTTACGTGGAGTGAAGTCGTGAAAGAATTGAATGTTTCCTCTGAATATTAATGATTTTCTCTTTGTTGTTGGAATTGTTATATTTTACAATAATTATACAGGTTTTTGCCACACAGATTTTCACCCTTAGATTTGTTGTGATAACTCAGATTTTTATTGTTTTCTGCCTACAGACAATGTTTGTATGTGTGTGTGACATGAGATGTTTCCGTAAATCAGTTGTAAATTTTAAGTTTGATGGGTTGGGGTGTAAATAAGGTGGCACTATGGGGAAAAGACTTAGCAACCCTGAAATCTTTCAGAAGTGAGCCGGGAGGTTAGGTTAGAAGTTCTTCGTGGTTATTTTTTAAGACAACCCAGAAATCCTTCAGCTGTGCCCTCTTTTCGACATTCTGATGGTTTTGTGTGAGTAAATATGCGTGAACATGCCTAGAAAGTGTATAAACCATTCCGACAGTTTTTGAACTTACAAAAGTCAGCGATGATTTCTGTGGCTCATTAAGACAAAGCTTGAGTTACTCACATAGCATATACATGTGTAAAGAATATATAGCTTAGGCGAAAGGAATTAAAGAATGCAACCTTTCGATTACCCATGATTTGATAAGAGCCAACACACCACGTGTGTGATAGCGGTTTCAGGACTGGCCACTTGCTATTAAATTACTACGATATATTAGAGTCTAATAAAAGCTGAGAATAACTTTATCTGATACGGTTATGGATTAAAAAAAACATTTTTTTTTCATTCCTGTGTCAGGTAAAGTTACTCTCAGCTTTCATTAGACTATTCATTAGACATTAGACTAAGCTATGATTTTTTTTTGGTAAGTATTCCCGTAATGTGCAGCGATAGACAGATGAAAAATACTATTTACTGTAAATCTAAGTTGCAAGTATAAGAGACTTTTGTTTCGTTCTGCAGAATTTTCATATTTCTAAATTATCGTTTTAAGGTTCATAATAATTACAGTGTTAATATAACTTAAAGCATAGTGAGACTAATTATTATTAGTGAGTTTTGATGTTTTGTGGACCTACATTTTAGTAAGATCATACATCCAACTTTACTCACCACCATCTCCTCTCTATGATTCAAACGTTTTGGGGGTTTTTAATTTTTTCAGGTTATAGTATTATATTGTCAACGGGGGCGGAGCCGCGGGCACATCTAGTAACAAATAATAAAATACCTATACTTACAACAGCTATTTTCAAAAATTATTCCCTATAGGAGTGAAACGGGGTGAAAATTAAACATACTTCCTTAAAGAATGCAGGTGTGCACTAAGAATCCCTAAGGTGGTGAAATGGGGCGAAAACGTTTATATCAAATATCGTATTCACTGCGTGTTTCAATTACAAATACTGTTGGTAGAAAAACAAATAATAAAACACAGTGGTTTTCAAAAACCATTCCCTAATAGAGTGATACAGGATGCAAAGTTTTGGTGTGTGTATTATTTTAATACTTGGCGTAAAACTCTTGAAAATAAATAATGAAACATGTATTAGGGGTGCTCGCGGAAACGATTTTGTTGATAGTGCTGGGTAAATAAAGATTATATCTATCTATCTATCTATCTATATATCTATCTATCTATCTATTTTTCAAAAATCACCCATTCAAATAGTCAATTATCTCTGTTGCTGACGCTCCCGAACTTTTTTCTTTTTCCCACCGCACGCGTTTTCAGATTGAGACATTACATGCTTTCTCATATAAATACGAGTTAAGAGGCCCCCGGTGTCCCGTTACGCCGCTTCAGCTGAAACACATCTACTTACAGTATGATGGGTGCCTCTTAAATCCGATCATATTGTGTGTACATACGCCACGCCTTCATTACTTCATTCGTAAATCGTGATATAAATGTAATCTTGTCACGTATAATGGGGACTTTACGTTAATCACTTTATAATTTGTAAACTTTCAATGGGGATTCCATGTTAATACATAACATAACTTGTAACGCTTCAGGAGGGGCTCCACGTTAATACATAAATAAATTTGGGGACTCTATGTTATTATATAATACGAGTATATACATATCTTTTCCTTCTTCACACAGTAAAAATTCAAGTTAATACTTGTACCTACATACTTGTTTCACTTGTTTTGTTGGTGAGCGATATTTTTTCTGGTTTGTATAGTTATGTTTTACTTTTATTCAGTTAAATTTTTACCTAATATAATTGGTTTCAATTTTTTAAACAACTAAGAGGTGACCTATATTAATAAGGTTACCTCAAATTTTTAGTACAAAATTGTTGTTTGACAAATTTTGTTTTTAGCTGATTTTTCGTTAAGTCGCTTCCTCACTCACTTCACAACACTTGAATGTTTTAAAACACCTGTCAACGAATCTCCACGTTTAAAACGGAGAAAGATATTTTTTAATTTCTATTTACGGTGATAGCCGTAAGCCCGAAACTCGATGTTTCGCAAACAAAACACTCTCAGTGCACGAAAAAAATAGATTTCTTGTTTTTATTCACCAATCTAGTTATACCTACTCCATCCATCAGCCCGTATTCGTCCACTGCTGGACATAGGCCTCTACCTACTAATTATTATTATTAGGTTATACCTATTAATTATATAAATATTTTAAGTCTTTTTGTAATTTCGGTATTGATTGATTGATGATGATTGAAGATCTCAAAAAAAAACTAGTTGTATATTGACAATTATATCGAGACTGTGTGATATAAAAATAAATGCAAAAATGATGAAAAAATCACGAATCCAGATGAATCATACCTTAGATTCTAAAATATCATAGAACAGGTTCACTACTGTCTAGACGGGATTTCACGGGATGCTCTAGCTTTTACCCTGTCTCTTTCTGACAAACACTTCCGACATATTTCCATCCCTTTCATTGGGACTACGAAAATAATTTTCAGTCGCGATCAGTGATTTATGAGAGTGCAGTGTTGGATCAGTTAAGAGAGTCCTTTACTTTACGTAATACTCGCGAAGAAAAATTATTTATTCTGTAATTGTTGCCAAGAAGTTGTCTTCAATGTCATTTATTAATTGTCAATTTGCATTCTGTTTAAAATTTGTAACCACTTTTTATTTAGTACGTTACTTTGACACGCTCTTGTGTTTAAGTAATAAAGAAGTTTTTATATGGCAAAACGACACCAACAAAAGTCCATCGCACTGACGTTTGATTCGCAAAAAACGACGTGAAAAAAACATGGCGGCACTCGTCCTCACCATTTCCAATATGGAGCTGGGATGCGTACGACCAACCCGTTCTCTCAGCGGCGCCTTAGCGGCTGAACAAAGACTCCAAGGCATTTATGTAAATCGGAGAATCCGAAAAATGCAGCGACCCGCTCTGCGCAGGGGCAAAAACAATGAGCCATAGACGGAAAAAACCGTGGGAGCGAGAAGCGAAAGTCTACTTTTTTGTCCCATATTTTGTTGCAATTTTTTTGTTCGGCGCGATGCGATGGCGCGATCCAGCGTCCCAATCATTTAAATAATTATCTCTCGAGATAATGGCATTATCTTGTTCAACTCTGCACCTTGGATAACGTATCCTTTATCTGACCTAACTCTACATAATTGGACTCGCAAAAAAAAACTCACCGGCGCTACTATAAGACGCTTTTGTGATCGCATTTGCAAAATTAGGTTTATTTTAGACCTAAAGCTTTTGAAAATAAGGTTGTCTATCTAAATGTGAGAGGATAATCTTGTGGACCGTAAATTAGATTCTGACAGTTAAAATCCGCAAAGGTACCGCGGCTGTCAAAAACACGGCGCCGCACCATCGAACGTGCTTTAAATAAAACATAATAAATTGTAAATTTGAAAAAAGTTAAAATAAAACATTTTGAATTTAGTGCAGTTCGGCTGCGGATGGATACTAAGCAATATGTAAAGCTCATACGCCCTGTGAAGGTGTCAATTTATGTCACAAAATAATTATTTTTTGTTACTTTACTTGATAAATTTGATAAATGCAATTTTAACAATAGCAGGCCTGTTGTACGTGAATTCTATTTCATATACATGTTTACAAAAGTTAAGGAATTTATTTATTTTATTAATAAATAAAGTAAGATTAAATAAAAAATATATATATTTAAGTATTAAGTAAGTATAACATTTATTCCACTATAATTTCAATTCTGATATGATAATAATGTCAAATTATAAATAAATATAAGTAATGTCAAAAGTACCCGGACGGAATAGAAGAGTTTGGCTTGTATTAAAGGACGTGGAAGAGGCGAAAGAAAGGCCTACCTTTCTGGAAGACAGACGTGAGTGTATGTTTGTATGTGTACGATACTAAATGAACTCAAGAACTATAAACAATATAAACTAATATTCATCTTGCATTTTCTAAAATATTTAATTTATTAATTTCATCCTTTATTAAACGAGATGTTTTTAACAATGCCTCTAAAATATGATACCTACAAGTACCTACAAGTGTACTACTCTCTCTTGTCACTCACCGGTACTCATCACCAAAATAACAAACTCAATTGAATTTTCGAAGCATGCTCAGCAGCTTCTGCAACTACAATCTAAAGCTCGGTTCCCGCTATACAAGGGGAATTTTTGATCATCGTCCAAATTCATACTGGAGGCTTGATAAGTGATCAGTATCTTGGATCAGTAACAATTTTTGTGAAATTCTTAAAAATGAAATTTCGGCTTCCCATAGAAATTCAGTTCCAGTCCCGAGCGAATCACTATGGGAAGTCGAAATTTCATTTTACGAATTTCACCAAAATTGTTATTGATCCATGATAGTGATCACTTACCAAGCCACCAGTATGAATTTGGACGATGATCAAAAAGTCACCTTGTTTACGCAGACCGATACGTAAATTTTACTGTACATGAAAAACTTGTATAATTATATAATGTTTTAAACTTTGAAGACCATGACAGTTTTCACATTCAGCCGTATGTAATAAAAACTGTAGTAATAGTGTAAGTAAAAAAAGACCCAACGTCAGGTATTTCTATAAAACTTTCCATTAACCTTTAGTTTTCGTGTGAACACAACACTACTCTGTTATAGTATTTTATCATAACTAGACGAAATTTTCGATCTATAAATCTGACGACGGCAAAAATGTCGTTCTAACACGATAGCTAGTGCGAACGAGTCCTAAACTTTTACTTTTTATTCGCACGTCGGTGCAGGCGCCAGCTAGAACTAACGGAAAGCTTTTTGTGGAGCTTTAACAGGATCTTCATTTTATTTCTCTATTTTTGACAGTTTCATTTTGTCTGCAATATTTTTGAGGGGATAACCGATGTTAAAAATTGTCCATTCTACGAAAATTGCACTCATGTAATGCAACGAATTGTATACGTTGCGAATTGCATATCTTACTTATTCCAGAAAATTCAGATTGTTTAAGACATGTGCTTTTTGGTCGATAGATATCTCAAGTGAAAAGCTCTTGAAAACGAATTAATATTCGAAACCAGTGAGGTGTAAAGTGTTCTTAAAGTAAATTGCAAAAAACCGGTCAAGTGCGAGTCAGACTCGCGTACCTTGGGTTCCGTAACGTGGATGAAAAATTAAATTTTATAATATTTTTTCGTGAATTTCTCACTCGCTATATTTTGACTATAATTTTTACGTAAACACATATTACCATTATTTTTTTCACATCCATTTTCATTTTCACATGATTTTTTGTGATTTTTCAAAAATTACTCGAAACCAGTGCCAGTAAATATAGTATATAGGTATATTTTTACAATCAGCTCTTTAATATCTAATTTGATACCCATATTATATTTTTAGGATAAAATTGTTTATTTTCTCTCTTTTGTTTTGGAAATATTTTAAACAATTTCGATTTTTTCAATTTTATTTTCACATCTTGTTACGTGTTAATTTGCAATGCTATTTTTGTGCCAAGTTTCAAGTCGGTGCTAAAGTAATGAGGCTGTGAGATACGGACGGACGGACAACGAAGTCTCGCCATAAAGGTTCTTTTTGTACCTTTTAGGTACAAGGGAACTCTAAAAATAATTGGGAAACTGTGTAAAATAGAGTTTTCTTCAAGATGCTTTTAAAGTTTCCCCAAATGCCGACAATTACTTACTCTATTGTATTATATGATTAATCATCTGTAATGACATGTGATAAATAAATAATTAAAAAAAAATTCAAGTATAAAAATATTTATATTATTATGTATTATATATTTTTATGTATAAAAACGCTTTACACTTTTTATTTTAAGTTTGATATTGTTATATTTAGACGATGTTATGTTTACATTATTATGTTATAGTTATTAGTTTTAGTTTTAATTTTAGTAGGATCCAGCAGAATACCAGCGCTGTGGCTTCGGCTGTGGCATTAAGCTGAGCTGGACTCCTTTTTCATAACCACAGAATATGGCTATTTCGTTTTTAATTTGTTTTCTTTTTTGTTTTGTTTTCTGTGGTGTTTGAAATAAAGCTCTTTTCTTTCTTTATTTTTCTTTCTTTCTATATCAAGTGAAAAGGTTTTGAATAGAAAAAAATTCTAGAATCTTCAAGTAAAACAGAAAGTTCAATGGAAAGAACAATGCTACTGCATAGGTCAAGGTTACTAGCACTTTCGCAGCTTTCTGTCCATCTGTCAAATATTCACAATCAGTCTCAACAGAAATATCTCAGCCTCCGCACTACGGACCACATCCAACAGTGAACGTCGCTCAGAAGTGCGTTCATATAGGAAGGTTGGAACACAGTGGAACACGATTGCAAAGCTTAGTTTTTGAACGGGTTTCGTTGTGTAGCGACACTCCAATCGTCATTTGTCATTTTTGTGTCAATTGTTTATTTGCACAGACTTTCAATGAATGTCTGTGTTTACTTGTTATTTTTACTTGTCTATGCAAATCTTGCGATCCTTGCTCCGGTTAATGTTGAAAAGCCACACTGCCATTTTTGAACGGTCGTTGTTGCGACGTGAGCTGATTTTTGAACGGGTTACTGTTGCAACCCGAGTAGGAAACACATTCCAGTACAGTGCTACAAGGATCTGATGCCACCCGTGAAATAAAGAGTATGGTAGCGGTTATAGTTCCGATTTTGTACCAACCAATCCACGCGCCATAGGATCCATGTAGCACTGTATGGGTTTATGAACGGCTATTTGGATGATTTATGTGAATTTCTTGTACACCTTAGTCATTTTCCACCAAATTAATGTGACCTTTGATCGCTTAGTGAGCGCGGTTTTGTAGAATATTTTTTTATCTAGTGGAGTGGCTTGACTCTTTATAAAGTCTTCCTCAAATGTAGGTTACATCGGCGTACGCGACCACTATTTTGAATAAGATATATTTAAAATAGGTGTCATAATTATCCGTCGGATTCCCACTTTCCGGTGTTACACAAGAGTGGCTTTGTGGTTTGTTCGAGTTAAAGAGGATTCATTTGATATTTCTACATATTTTTACCTGTGTGTAGTTTTACAATTTGACACTGTTATTAAATAAGTAATACGGATAAAAACGTGTATGATTATTGCCAAGCCTTGTTATATACTTGGTATTTGTCAATAACTAAGTGAATGAGTATGTTTGTTAACAAAATATGCTGAACTTTGTAGGGAAAGGTCTTTTTGTTGTTAAAGATATATACTGTTCTTCTATTGTTATCGAAAATCAATAACTGAACAGGGTAGTTGAATAAATGTGCGATAGAATATTATAAAAATATATATTTATATACAAGGTGACTTTTTGATCATCGTCCAAATTCATACTGGTGGCTTGGTAAGTGATCAGTATCATGGATCAATAACAATTTTTGTGAAATTCGTAAAATTAAATTTCGAGTCCCCATAGTGATTCACTCGGGACTGAAAGTGAATTTGTATGGGAAGCCGAAATTTCATTTTACGAATTTCACAAAAATTGTTATTGATCCAAGATACTGATCACTTATCAAGCCTCCAGTATGAATTTGGACGATGATCAAAAAGTCACCTTGCATAAAAACGAAAAAAATAATTATTGTATTATATAAATATCAAGAATCGATTTATATTTGTTTCACAAACCTAGATTTACATAAATTGTGGATTGTAAAACATAGTAATAATTTTCATCAAGTCTAACACAAAACAGGTGATTTTGATCAAATAATTGTTTGCATTCTCCACAGATCTCTTCTACATAAAGAACAAATGGTTCAAAGTCAAATGTTTGAAGAATTTTATTATTTTTGGCACAATGTAACATTTGTATGACACACTGAACTAGAAAATCAACGAAACAAACAAAATTCGGAATGAGAGATTTACGGAGCAACACTCAGTAGTAGGTAGTGTCTTTAGCATTATATTTTTATGAAAGTTATCAAAAACTATACAGCAAAAGATTGAACTCCATTGTAAACAAAATTCCTTCTTGTAATAATTCCATCAGACCATCCATACCTCTAATTACAGTAATGTCAGTTCACCTTTTAACCCACTTCGGCAACACTTCGAATTGTGTTGCCAACACTTGAAAAGTTTCCGTGGAATGAAGTTTTGCGTCTGTAGACAGGTGACTGGAAATTGCTCTTATTCCTCTCGTGGAAGTAAACTATGATTAATTTGGAGTGATTTGACCCCTGTCACTTGGGGGTCGCAAATCCACCATTTTCGAGAAATTTTTATTTTTAAAGTTCAATTTTAATTCTTTGTTATCGTGATTTTAGACATGCAGCATAAGATTTTGCAATTATTTGAGTGATTTTTAGCCTTAAGGAGATTGATCAATCAGTAAGCTATCAGTTCATGCCAAATTTCAGGCCAAAAAACAACAAGATTTTTTTTTGCGTTTTTTATTTGCCGAATTTCGCAATTTTATAAATAAAGCAAAGAATGTCGATTATCTTGAAAATTACGGATTTGCGACCCCCAAGTGATAGGGGTCAAATCACTCCAAATTAATCGTAGTTTCTTCCCACGAGAGATTTCCAGTCACCCTGTATAACTAAATAGAAAGAGTGAAACATAACTATCACTTGCACTTGCACATAATAATAAAATAAAATAATTATATTTCGTTTAATAATGTTAGTATACATCGTAAAAGACGTGGGCATTTTTGTACTCACTTTGTACTTTGTTAGGCACCAAAAGATGGACATACATTGTTGGCGGCTTTCCTTTAAATAAATAAGTGGAAAAAAGCAGCAGATAAACACAGCGTACACCAATACGTAGTACAGCAAATAATATAAATAACATTGTAGTGTAGAGCACTGAGTAATGACGTATTACTTTTTCAGATATGTTTAGTCGATAATATTTCAAAAGCTTTGAATTTGAATTTAATCATTCTTTTTTAACCCGTTAGTGCAAGAATATACGAGTATATTATTTTTTATTAAAGTTAAGGTTAACAACGAACATAATCCCTGCTATCAATTATGTACCTCATTTTTGTCGTCGTTTAAAAAAGTGTTCTGGAAGCTTTTTATACAAAATGTGTAATAACAGTTGGAAAATTAGCTTCGGAGCCACTAATAATCATTTTAATTTTATTCCGGCTGTTATGTACCTAGTATTGCTGTTTTATTGTATATATTTAAGGTCAAAAATAAACATATGTATATTAACTATTTCTAAAATATATCTAGAATTATTTGAACTTGCGATTATAAATTAAACAAGTGTTTTGACAATTTATCTCCATCTACTAAATTTGTTTGTTTCCCAGTGGTGAATGATAATTTTATAGCTGGAAACTTACTTGTACTTTTCAAAATACTATCATCACAGGAATTTCTTTAATTGGATCAGGAAACACAGCTTAGGATTCCGATCTGTTGTCACCTCTCATTTGTATTCCTGCCTCACTCTCATCAGGGTTCGATGTTTTAGCAAGTGTTCCTTCACCTTTCTTTCCAACTCCATCTGTTTCTATATCAGCATCTCTTTCTTTTGTCTAATTGTCGGCAAGTTGATCAGGTGCTCTGTAAATATGTGTATCGCTATTGATATAAAATATTTGGTATTGAAAATAATGTTTGCATTAGAAATGTTTCGGTTTCTTTAATATTGAGACACTACTTATGCTGATGACATTATTCGAATAGCTATGTTTCTGATAGTTTTGTTTGGTATTGATTCAAATGTAATTGAAAACTTCATTTGTAGTAACGTTACATTTTTCAAAGTCAGGCTTATGTAGCTAGGTGTTAAGTGATGTGACTTATGTAGTTAGGTGTTAAGTGATGTGACTTATGTAGCTAGGTGTTAAGTGATGTGACTTATGTAGTTAGGTGTTAAGTGATGTGACTTATGTAGTTAGGTGTTAAGTGATGTGACTTATGTAGTTAGGTGTTAAGTGATGTGACTTATGTAGTTAGGTGTTAAGTGATGTGACTTATGTAGTTAGGTGTTAAGTGATGTGACTTATGTAGCTAGGTGTTAAGTGATGTGACTTATGTAGCTAGGTGTTAAGTGATGTGACTTATGTAGCTAGGTGTTAAGTGATGTGACTTATGTAGCTAGGTGTTAAGTGATGTGACTTATGTAGCTAGGTGTTAAGTGATGTGACTTATGTAGCTAGGTGTTAAGTGATGTGACTTATGTAGCTAGGTGTTAAGTGATGTGACTTATGTAGTTAGGTGTTAAGTGATGTGACTTATGTAGTTAGGTGTTAAGTGATGTGACTTATGTAGCTAGGTGTTAAGTGATGTGACTTATGTAGCTAGGTGTTAAGTGATGTGACTTATGTAGTTAGGTGTTAAGTGATGTGACTTATGTAGTTAGGTGTTAAGTGATGTGACTTATGTAGTTAGGTGTTAAGTGATGTGACTTATGTAGTTAGGTGTTAAGTGATGTGACTTATGTAGTTAGGTGTTAAGTGATGTGACTTATGTAGTTAGGTGTTAAGTGATGTGACTTATGTAGTTAGGTGTTAAGCGGATGGCATACCTTTTTTATTACCCGTCCAGCACAATAAGTCTAATGGCAAAGAACTTATTTACTTTTCATAGAGGCGATTATATGTTGGCTCTTTGGCCTCTTGTTCTTGGACGCGTGATACTAGTGATCACGCAGCGAAACAACAAATTGGTGTGTTTTTAGCTAATACTGAAATATTTTGTAGGGAAAAAAATATTGGATTTATGTGATATACCTTCATATTTCTATTGCCTACTTTATAAAAAAAAGTCAAGTTGATCTCTGAACCGCGTTT
The DNA here is from genome assembly GCA_934047225.1 of Ypsolopha sequella. Lineage (NCBI taxonomy): Eukaryota > Metazoa > Arthropoda > Insecta > Lepidoptera > Ypsolophidae > Ypsolopha > Ypsolopha sequella. Next base: position 2,362,939 of record OW203988.1, on the reverse strand, counting down.
TTGAAACAAACGTTTGAAAACCAAAAAAAAGAGGGTGGAAAACATTTTTTTTTTGACAGAAGTATAAATCTTTCTTTTTTTCTTTCTAAATTCTTTTTTGCCCAAAACACAGTTTAATGTACAACAGGTGGACTTAATGCTTAAATCTTAATACATTGTATATATGTGGAATCCCTAGATAAAAAAATCGATAAATCAAATATATTTTCTTCAATATGAGGAAAGACCTAGTCTTCCAATGAACCCTTGAAAACCTGGTGTTGTTGATGTTCTAGCGTCACGTGTCCCGTTAAGTGATGTGATCGCCTTAAAATTATTCTTATTATTTTTATCCTTCTAGATACATGAATTTGGCTTAACTTTCATCTTGACCGCCTCTGGGGTCTAGTAGGTCAAACGTCTCGACCACCAATCTGGAGGTCACGTATTCAAATTTGTGTTCGCATTACGTGGGTTCATATTTTGTGCCCAAAGTACGGCGATACGGCTCAGCATCTATCACGGTGGGACATATCTGATAATCGTGGGGTTTCATGCAATTTTCTATGGTATTTGTTGTATGAGTATCTAGGGTTTTATTTTTGGAAAATATATTAAATTTGGATACATTTTCCTCAATGGAAATAATTATTGAAATGAGATTTTTAAAAAGAATTTTCTTATGGTTTAACAAAGAGGAACCGTGTAATGAACCTTAACATACTTATTTAGTTGGAATAATATATAGATTTTGGTAAAAGAAAATTTTACTACTAAGGCTTTTTTTAAATATATAAAGTTAAAAAATCTCTTTCGCTCTTAATCGTCCTTCTTATACGGCGCGTTTTTTCGCTTGTACTGACACATCAATTTTATTGCAGTTTTTACAGTTAATAGAGAATTTCTCAAGACGGCTAAAAGCTATGATGACATGAATCTGAGCATTAACTACGTAAGGATGACATACAAAATATATCCACGAGGGCAAGAAGCTAGTTAAATAAAGTTTAATTCGCACAAGTTACAAAATAAGTCCAGAGTTCTTGAACTTTACGAAAAACAATCCATTCCCATTCCGAAGAGCAACTTAAACGTTTTTGAAACATCTCTAATTAAACAGTTTGGTAAAGGAGACAGAAGTGGTCGTTTTTGCTGACGGTCCCATAATCGGCTTTAATCGTGCTTTAATTAAACCGATCGATATCGATTAGTGATGTGGCACGGGTTAATACCGAATATCCGATCCATAATTGGCAACACAACACAGTCAACACACTATAAATTACAGAATAAATACGATACAATATAACTTTATTGTCACACCACAAAAGAGAGAAACAATAACATTTAACTTAAAAATACAATTAGGGTAAGTACAAATAGGCGGCTTTATCGCTTAAGGCGATCTCTTCCAGACGACCTTTGGGCGGAAGAAATTTTACGAAAGGATTTCAGAAGAGGCGGTGTACACATAAAATATAGGAATGCAAGATAGTAATAAAGTTATACAAATAATAATACATATATTTGTTGTAAATATATTTACCTAATAATAATTATATTTTTTGTTTTGTTATTGCATAATGTTAAGGGTAAATAAGTCCCTCATATTTTTTCACCTTTGTCCGTCTGTTTATCTGCCTTTATTAATGAATTAATTTAAAAACAAATTGACTGAGCAAATACTTTTGAGCTTTAAAAATAGAAACCCAGGAAAAAATTACGAAGAAACGCAAGTTGTCATTTAATAAGAGACCTCTTACAACCCCATATCCTGATTTGGCTAATGTTCAAATTTCAACATTTCTGTTGTCTCATTTACTCGCTTACCAAATTTCATGATGTTCCGATCAACGATACTCGAGTTATCGTCGGACAAACATTCATACATACATACAAACAAACGCCAGATTGTTCAAGTAAACTCGAAGACGGCGATATTATCTGTATTTACTAAATATTTCGACCATTTATGCTTTTTTTGGTAGCTAAACCTGAAAAACTATTCAATTCTAACGATTTTCTAATTTGTTTTTAATAGCAAAAAAGAATTTTATTTAATAATATTTATACTTGCTATTGTTGGCACTTGGTGAAACTTGAAAGATATCTTCAGTTAAAACACTTGTACGTTTACATTAGTTTCACTTTATTTATGTTTTCTCCTAACCGGTTTCGAATTTTACACCATTTTCAAGGGAAGATGTTAATTAAAATACATTTCATTGACTCCAGGCACAGCTCTGCGCAACGTAAACAATGATAATTGCTTCCCTTGATAATGGTGTAAAATCCGAAACCGGTTGGGAGAAAACATAAATAAAGTGAAACTACTGTACAAGTGCTTTTAACTCAAGAAGAATTTAATTTAATTATTATTAACTGTTCAATGATGATACGTTTTCAAGCTTTCGAAAGTAGGAACAATATTGACGGAATTTGGCACACATATTAATTTTCTTCCTTCCATTATCCGAAAATCCTCTAAGATCCGAAATAACAATCGCATCACTACCTCGTTTTAGTACTGTGGGAGATGCCAACACGCATTTTAGGGACTGTGTAAGAGCGACTGGCTTGATCGCTAAAGAAAGCAAAAGTATGTTTGTTTTAATAGTTTAAAAATTATGTTACTACTTTGTTAAAAAGGATTACCTAAATAAGCGTAAGTTAATCAAATTTGATCGCGATAAACCTGATTATAATGTGCTACGAAGCGTAAGGTTCTTTATTAGAATGGTAAATAAAAACTTAAGGCGCTACGAAAAAAAAAGACACTTTAAGAACTTGCATACCTACTTCAGTAAATAATGTATTATTTTGATAAAATAGTATATTATTTTTGGATTCTTTTCCTAGGGATCTGTTAAAACAGAAACGCAATTGGAGAAATTCGGCTCGATAGAAATATTTATTGAAATGGGGTCTTTTTCGACACCAATTCTCCTGGTCTGACAATTTAGAATGACATATGTACTGCAATTGTATTTTATTAGATGGGTTTTAACGGTTTCTAGGACCTGGTTAAACGAAATTTTGATAGCATCTTTAGTACATTTTATAATAATAAAAAACCGACTTTTTGCTATTTTTCCACGAATCCGTCCCTCTCACACTGAGGGTTTTTTCGCATATGGAGTAACAGGGACGCTAAAACTTTTACATATCGCCTTAAATAGAACCATGAATTGATTTGTATACGTTTGTTTATCTTAAACTCCTTACTACGGTAACTCATTGAAAATAAGACGTGGAGCCAAATAAAAAACGATAATTCAAGTTTCGGAATGGTAGAACCATTTGAATAATTTCGATTATTGATCAGAGAAAGTTTCACACCGGATTCCCTTTTTTTTTCTTCAAATTGCTGCCGTCCTGTGAAAGTTCCCTTATCTGCATGGCAACCAGTGTTTTGACCTCTAAAAGTGAAGTCATCGAACTCTAAAACATTTCCAAAATCGGGTAACGTACCATCAAACACGCAACCCTGTCTAGACCCGACAAAATCACTGGAATCCCTCTAAAATTATACAAAAATTTGCTACCACGCATGCTCTATAAATGTTCAAATTATAACAATCCACCTCGAGGTCGTCAATAAAGTATTAGAGCAAAGAATGTTCGCTTCTTGGTGAATCATGAACGATTTTGATACATTTTTGGTTGATTAGTGGAAATGAAATTTGCATTAGACTTTATACGACCTAAAGGAATGCATCCTTGAACTTTTAAACTTCGCAGCAATTCATTTATACTTTTAGGGTTTTATGGGAATCCACAACCTTTTTGGCGAAGCTTCTGCCGGTTCATGATATTGATTTTGGACAACTGGACTAACCGAGCTGTTTCAATCGCTGAGAAACGGAGTACCTTTATTTATCGTCTTGTAGGGAGAGTGATCGAAAGAGTGGTTACAGGAGGTTGCGTTATATCAGTCACTCGTCCATTACCGACTTCCGTAGATTTTGTCATTAGACAGACTGATTTAACACCTTGCCTGCTTACATTTCCATTTTCTGGGCATGCGCATTTTATCCTAGACCTCATCGATACTTTTTATCAGCCGCAGTAGAGGCCAATCGTAAGCTCACTGTTTTTTTTTACGTGTAATGGGTTTACTTGTTCATTACCACCCCTTAGAAGGTGTAAAAAATAATATTTAAGATCCCCACTTTCAGAACATCGTCTCCGGATGTCATGCATGACAGACAGCAAAGAAAATGATTCTTTGTATGAAATCTAAGTAAATATATCCCACTTTTAGTGTCTGCAGTCCACATAGTACTGCGATGCGCTTGTCGTGTCTTCGCCTTGTGGGATGAACAAAAGATCGTATTGATTCTGCCGACTAGGTATGCTGCGCTCAATACATTATTGTGTCAGCACTCTGCCATTTATAGGATAGGTTCTAAAAATATTTCCCATGGCTTGTAAGGACGTGGCAAATAATCGTGGCCAAAACTTTGACTTCTTTGAAAGGAAAATATTTTGTATAAATTTAGCGTGTTCTTAAAAGTAAGCTTTATGATACTACAAGTTTTGAGTTGGTATGTTTTTCCGGTCCCGGAAAAGTGTTATTGTTTCTTTTAAGTTTCAGGAGTGCTAAACAGTATGTTTGTCAGTGAATAACTGTAATTTAAATTTTAACTTAAATTTGAACAGTTTTCACCGACCGTTTTACGAAATGGGGTGGGTATACTTTTTGGGTAACTAAGTTTCTTCGTTTTATAAAGACATAACGTTAATCTATGTTCTAAACCAACACTAAATTTAAATAAAACGAATAAAAATATCTATGATGGATATGGTGATCTTGGTAAAATAAACCAATTATGCAGTCAGTTTTTAATTAAAGATGATGTTTATGATCGTATGTTAAGCGAACTTTCTTATTAAGTCATCTATTCTATCTTCTTTAGTCCTTTCATTATTTCCAGAAAGCGCACCCTTATACGTCGAATGAGGCACTACGCGCGCATACGCAACTCGCAAGTCTTCATTTAAAAACAATTCCACGGGGTTGCCTCTCTCGGATAACTGTTTAAGGAGTGGTCGCACCAAACTGGGCGCTAACGAAAAAACGGCGACCGAGTCAAAAGGCAACCCGAACGCAGCAAAAAAAGAACCCATCGTCCGTATCGTAGTAGAATGCCATTCCCCCCTCCATGTCCTCCCTCGAGCCTCGCGCAAGTATAGTACTACGGCTTTTTTCGCGATTGCTGTATGTGTAAACAAATGCGCGTGTCCGCGTGCACTTGTTTTGATCGTATAGGGTTTAGTTAGTCTAGTTACTAGCCTCTAGTATGTAGCGTGTGTGATAGCTTCTAAGAGGAAAATAGTGCATGTATTTTGACGTTACAAAGTCCGTTGAGGGTTGTAACAAAACGTGCATTTTATGAAAGGGTTTGTTTGTTTTTGCGTTTGTTGGCGTTTGTTGGTGAACTCAAACCATTACATTACATTCAATAGTAAAAGTTGTCCATATATTTTGAGTTTCACCAACATTGATGATGTTATGGTCTTACTTTAAAATCAATGAATCCAAAAAGAATCCCTGGGCTTACTTTTTGAGCTTTTGATTTAGATTGAGGATTACAAACGACAGAGACGTAACGCCCGTTTTTGTGCCAAAGTACACAAGAAAAATCATTCGACGGCGTCAATTGTAATAAAAGCAGTGAGATTCATTCGGAATTCGGGGAAAAGTGAGTCATTGGGAGTGCACTTTATGGGATATGTTTGCCAAAACACGACTGGGAGTGCCGCAAAATAGAATTGAAGGTAAAACGATTCAATATTGTAGTCTTAGTAACCCTTCTGAAAATTGGCACTCGATCAATTTGGAACCTTACGCGTTGCCATCTCTGAACAACGTCTGTCTCTCTGTATGTCTGTTTGTAAGTATTTCATAGCTTGAGGGTCTTTTATTAAGGCCCTTACTATTGCCAAATGGGTACATTCTAAAGCCTACTCCTCGTTTATGGCCAAACCAAAAATAATGAAAAAATGTATTATGAATAATCAACTCTTAGACAACATATGCAACAGTTTTCTTTTTCATGCCACCAAAACTTCTACATGATTTTTTTTTTTTACTGAATTGTGTTTTTTGACCTCAAATTCCCTACTGCTCCTGAGTTGCTTGGCCGATTGAATTCATCTATGCTTTGATAAATAGATAAACTTTATAGCTATAAACATAACATAAGATTATTCAATCGAGTAATCACGTCCAAGTGAAAAGTATAATTTTCCCCTATTTCGCTCTATCAAGGACGCAGCGAGCGTCGTAACAGCTACTATGCATTGCGCGCTGATATGAACGTTATTTCAATGTCGTTTCCGTTGATATTTGTAGTGACAAATATCGAGCTGCTAATTTGGCGACGGTAATCGCCTTAAAGGTTTTAGGGTATGTAAGGTGACATTAATTTATGCAGCCAAATTCATACTGAAGGCTCGGTAAGTGATTGGTAAGTCCAAGTTGGTAAGTAATAGAAGTGGTAAGATTTGGTAAGTGAGGAGTATAACACTTTTTTCTGATTTCGCAAAATAAAATGTTGACCTCACGTGTAATACCTAAATGGCTCGGGGCTGGGCTTGCGTTTGTAGAGAACACTTTCCGAGTCTTCGGTATGAATTTGGCTTTATAAATTAATGTAACATTGTATATGATTGCGCTTTGAGTGAAGGGAACTGATACTGACCATACTAGTCAAAAAAAATCGGAATAAAATAACTTAGGGCAATGTTTCTTATCAACTGGGCGGAGTCGCAGACAAAACACAAGTTACATACATATACTCACATACAGATTTCCATCTGCTACGATCCTGACACACCTCTTTCGCCTCTTCTACATCCACCAATCTAGTCATACAAGCTCTTCTATTCCGGGTACTTTGCCCTTCTTCAATATGTCGCCAATTTGGTCAGCAAAACACAAGTTAATGATAATTTATTAAATTAAATAACTAGCTTTTGCGCACGGCTCCGCTCGTGTGCATCTGTTAATATTGTGTAGTAATGACATTTTTCGGCTTATTAGTTATTTTATCAACACCATAATATAGCCATATGCCCACTATGATGATAAGAAAGAAAACCGCATCCGAATCCGTGGAGTGGTTCTTGAGATAAAATGGAATATAAAGACAGACTGACATTCAACAATTAGATTTTTTTTATTGTAGTTTTGGCCACATTTCAATACTAATAACTCATTTCATTAAAAATTTCGCAAAAATAATAAAGGTGCAGACACGCCTTTTTACTACTTTATAATTTTACTATGTAGCATAGATATTTAATTGTGCATTACGTTCATGTCATCTTGTACGCATTTCGTTAAAGTATGTTCCCACAATTACGGTGCGGTTTGACCAGTAACCAGCAAGGTCTCGCCCGAAATGGTCAGGTGATTCCGAAGCACCTTGATTCGGTCAATCTTACTGGTTATAATATGCACTAGTATGGTGTTTATTAAATAAACTTCCAATACAAACAACATTGGACGGTTATTGTTGTTATTTTCGGCACTTGATGCAACTTATTTACTACGCATTTTTCAGAAGACACACCTGTTATTTTGTATGTCATTTAAAATAATTATAGAAGTTTTACCAAAACAAAGTGAACAGTTAAACATAAAGAAAAATTGTGGAAAAATTGTGTTTTCTTCATAACAAACAAACAACATTTTTATTGTGCAAGCTGTTGGTAATATTACGTATATAATATACGAAATAAAATTAAAATTCTTAATTTCAAACCATACTGTCCAAAGAATCTTAAATTACCATGCGATTGTGCTCACAACATGTTCAATTAAAATGATACCAAACAAACCAGAGTCAGATAATCACCAAGAGTTATTCTTGGTTAATATTTGAACCCAGTAGCCCATAATGGGACAATCATATAATCTTTATTAGGATACCATTGGCTATTTCATTATATTATTTATTATATTGGCCATTTCCCACCAAAGAAGCTGTTTACTTGTTTATTGGAGCTGAATCGCACTTTGTGTAACAAGGAAGCTGTTTACTTGTTTATTGGAGCTGAATCGCACTTTGTGTAACAAGGAAGCTGTTTACTTGTTTATTGGAGCTGAATCGCACTCTGTGCAACAAGGAAGCTGATTACTTGTTTATTGGAGCTGAATCGCACTTGGTGCAACAAGGAAGCTGTTTACTTGTTTATTGGAGCTGAATCGCACTCTGTGCAACAAGGAAGCTGTTTACTTGTTTATTGGAGCTGAATCGCACTCTGTGCAACAAGGAAGCTGTTTACTTGTTTATTGCAGCTGAATCGCACTTTGTGCAACAAGGAAGCTGTTTACTTGTTTATTGGAGCTGAATCGCACTCTGTGCAACAAGGAAGCTGTTTACTTGTTTATTGCAGCTGAATCGCACTTTGTGCAACAAGGAAGCTGTTTACTTGTTTATTGCAGCTGAATCGCACTTTGTGCAACAAGGAAGCTGTTTACTTGTTAATTATGATTATGACAGAAAAATCGTTTGTAAGTGCCGCTGCAAACAAGCTCTGCGCTACGAAAGCGAGGTGCCAGTAGTAGTATTATGTATTATGGTATATGATGGAATAGTATTTTGGGTCAATATTTCGTTACCAGTTACAGGATTTATTGTTGTGAAAATGTGATTCAATGTTGGTTTGTACTGATTCAGTTCAAATTTTCAAACTAAATAAACATACTTTCGGACCAACCACTGATTTGTAATAACTATAATATCGATGGTGTTTTTCATATTTTGTCAAAGAAATGAAGTATTAGTTTAAACTTTATGAATAAGCTTGCTCAAACCTCAAACCTACAAATGATGCTTCTTCGATAACTTTTTGCGAATCATAAAATCTAAATCACCTACCACATATTTTATACATATCTACATATATACATAACTTTAACTACATTGAGGTAGATGATTATTTATATCATATACCATTCGATTAAGTCATTAAATTACCCATCGCGCCTTATAACAAATATTAAACGAGGAATTTCTTTCGACTTGACCATCAAATACTCAATAATTTTATATCTAAACGTAAGTATGTACTTGCTTATTAAGCGGCGACGACTCAATCTTCCAACAGTCAATCTAATCAAGTAGTGGCTTCCCCTTAAGAGGGACCAAACCCTGAATGGCGGTTAATATTCTTATATTATTGTGAAAAAGCATTTAAAGTTTAACGAGTGGCGGCGCGAGACCACCGAAGTGAAGCGGTGATAGTGTTTGTGTCTACCTGTATAGGAGACACTGTCAATAATGTCAGTTATACATTATTATTGTATAGTGTACCGGGAAATATAGTGGTAACTTTGATCAAAACCAGAATCTACTGATCATATTGAACGACTTGCTCAAAGAAACATACCTGCATAAATTTAAAAATGGGCTCCTCTCCATACTAACTTAAAACATACTGTAAATTTTGTATAAGCAAGTGGAATAATTGAAAAATGGGTATTCTAGTTGTTGTGGTTTTATTTAAGGATAGCAGTCGATAGTACTCGGTATATCTACCATAATAACCTCATTCAGAGAGAAGTATGAAAGTAAGTACTTTAGTTCTGGAATATATTATTGTAACGGTTTAGATGTCAATCTGTTATGTTGCATTGATTTTAAATAAATAAATTTGCAATAAGGTTGACTTACAACCTAAGGGTGAAGATAGTTTGTGCTTTGACAACAGCATTTACAGTTTGTACAGTAGTACCATTTACAGATATACAGTTTGTACAGTAGTACCATTTACAGATATACAGTTTGTACAGTAGTACCATTTAAATAATTAGGAAATTCGCCACTCTTCGGCAAAGGTCACATTTCCGTAATCGTATTTTCGATTCAATCCATGACAGATTGTTCACTTCCGGTTCCGACTTTTTGTACATGTTCTAAAATAGCTTTGACTCTTTCGAATACTACTTAATCTAACAATTTATAATTCGGCTCGTGTTCGAGAACACGAATAGTGGCGAAGATTTTTATGCGCAGATCTGTAATTGATCTTGAATTTTATTAGTCTCACTATTTATTTAATTTCTTTCCCTACATGTTTCGGATATCACACCATTTTCAAGGGATTATAGTGTTAATAAGGATTATATACTGGATTTTTGGTACAGGCCATTAACCACCACCGGCAAACAATGATAATGTTGACAGATGTATTTGAGCTTTTAAGAATTACAGATAAAACTGATATTTTAGGTGAAATATATGAGTAGGTCAACATTGCATTTAGAAAAAACTGTTGTTATTATGTAATTATTTATTATGTAATCACAATAGTTTTTTCGAAATGCAATGGTATCTTATAATAAAGCCATCGATATTATCGTTTTGTTACCGAATATAATAAAACTGTTTGAAATGGCAACACACGCAGTGTCTTTATAATTTAAAACCCATAACAAAACTGCACATTTAATAAAAACATTAGCCGTTCGTTAATACTGAAGAAAGTAATAAATTGCAAGGAAGACCGTATCGATCGTGACCAATTGAGCGGATAATTAAGTCTTACTGTACTGTAATAGAAGCCATTTTGCGTTGGCCGGTCTTTTTGATTTTCGGGGTTAGATAGTTACTCCGAATCGGCGCAGGATTGCGATATAAAAACGATTTTACGGCGATATGAAAGCGACTCGAAATGGCGGAACACACACGTAGGGGAAATGTTTTGAATAGCCAGATCAAAGCTATAGTTTGCTTACCCAAGCACGCTGAGAGTTTCTTCCACAAAAATATTGTGTAATCTTCACGGAAATCAGTTTGGTGAGGCTGGATTTCAGCCGTAAATTTTGGTTGCAGCGAAAGTTTTATGAAAGGATTGTCTAAAAAAGGGCTAGACAGCAACTTTTTACCGCGATTTTAGTTGCAGCGAAGGTTTTATGAAAGGATTGTCTAAAAAAGGGCTAGACAGCAACTTTTTACCGCGATTTTAGTTGCAGCGAAAGTTTTATGAAAGGATTATCTAAAAAAGGGCTAGACAGCAACTTTTTACCGCGATTTTAGTTGCAGCGAAAGTTTTATGAAAGGATTATCTAAAAAAGGGCTAGACAGCAACTTTTTACCCCGATTTTAGTTGCAGCGAAAGTTTTATGTAAGGATTGTCTAAAAAAGGGCTAGACAGCAACTTTTTACCGCGATTTTAGTTGCAGCGAAAGTTTTATGTAAGGATTGTCTAAAAAAGGGCTAGAAAGCAACTTTTTACCGCGATTTTAGTTGCAGCGAAAGTTTTATGAAAGGATTGTCTAAAAAAGGGCTAGACAGCAACTTTTTACCGCGATTTCGAATCCTAGCTCGTTTTCTAACGTTTTCTTGCTAATCCTACATATCATCTAGCCATTAAAAAAAATTATTGTTATTTAAGAAAAACCTATGTGAAAACGGGACGTGTTAGAATGATAGAAAGTATAAGTTGGGCAACAGATAAAGTAATTTTTATTTTTATTTAATTTTTTTGCGTAAATATGAGACGACAAATCTGGCATCAAAATCTGATCCTAGGGATTCTAAGGCCCACTTGCAGCATGATCAACAAAAAAATCCTTAAGCCTCGGGTTTACTAACCCAAGGAAAGAGTTAACTAACCCGACATTTCATTAGTCCTATTGCACCATGATAAAATCGAAGCGGGTTAGTAAACCCAAGCTAAGCGATTGTTTGACATTTGACAATTACATAAAATGTTACCATAAAGTAATTCATTGTAACCAATGAGGTATAGTATCTATATAATGTCATTGGAAACAACACAATTTAAGTCAAACTGGTAACATTACTTTGCTAACCCGAGTTTAACTCGAGGTGAGAGTCGGGTTAAATTCTGATGACTTTCTATTAGTTTAACCCTAGCTTAACCCGAGATTTTGATTGGTGCAAGAGAGATTTTTCTTAACCCTCTATTTTTTGACTTAACCCGAGTTAAAGTCGAGTTAAGAACATGCTGCAAGTGGGCCTAAGGGAAGCTTATTTTGTACAGTAAAAAAGTGTCAAATCTGGAAAATTGGTGGAAAACCACCGGTTTAATAAATTGGTGGAAAACCACCGGTTTAATAAATTGGTGGAAAACCACCGGTTTAATAAATTGGTGGAAAACCACCGGTTTAATAAATTGGTGGAAAACCACCGGTTTAATAAATTGGTGGAAAACCACCGGTTTAATAAATTGGTGGAAAACCACCGGTTTAATAAATTGGTGGAAAACCACCGGTTTAATAAATTCTTTCTTTCACGTGTTCTGTAGTAGACCTTCAGGAGCATTCATCCACATTAACCTATGCATTATCTCCGAAAATGAGAAAGTTAGCGGGGTTTGACCCCCCAAAAAGTAGCTGTCATAAAAAAATGTATACTATTTAAAAATGTCTTCTTTTACGTGTTTCCGAGACCCCCAAAATCAATCGTCACCGGTCAGGCGCGAGTCGGATTCGTGTACCTAGAGTTCCGTAACTGGACAGTTTTGGGAACAGAAAATAAAATGTTGTCATTTTGTTTTCGTGAATTTCTCAACCGCTATATTTTTCCTGTAATTTTTACGTAAGCAAATATTATTCAAATTCAAATTCAAATAGTTTATTTTGCAAAGTAGGTATATATAATATACCTTTTACAAGTCAAATTTAATCTAATAAAAAGATATGTAATAAAATAATAAATGTACATGGACTAGATTAAAGGTGTATTTAATTTATGTAGCAATACATATACGATTAAAATGATAGGTAAAATATTTATTATACGAGGTGAAATCCAATCAACCGCCCGAACCCATACCGGAGACCCGGCCAGGGACCAGGAACAAGGTTCAATGATCAGTGATCGGTGTGATCACCAACCGAGCCCCCAGCACGAATCCAGGCAGCCGACCAAATCACATCCTATATACTACAGCAGTGGCGTGCATAGAACTTTTTTCCGGAAAAGCAACCAGAAGGTAGAGTTTGACAATTAAAAAAATATGAAAATTTTTAAAAACACTTTGAAAAAAGAAAGTTTGTATGACGCCAGGGTAGGCACTGCCTACCCCAGGGTGAACATTTTCATACGAATTTTTTTTTCAGAGTGTTATTTTTATTTTTTTTTATTTTTTTTTATTGTCAACCTTCTGATTGCTTTTCCAGAAAAAAGTTCTATGCACGCCACTGTACTACATACTAATAGGTTACATACATAAATAATAAGGGTCCCCCCCTTAGGTATAAGGGTCCCCCCGCCAGGGTAGGCACTGCCTACCCCAGGGTGAACATTTTCATACGAATTTTTTTTTCAGAGTGTTATTTTAATTTTTGTACTACATAACTACATACTAATAGGTTACATACATAAATAATAAGGGGGGGACATACATTTTTTGTGGTTTTTCAAAGATTTCTCGAAATCAGTGCCAGTAAATATACTAGTTAAAGTTTATATTTTTACCAGCAGCTCTTTAATATCTACAATTTGATACCCATATTGTATTGTTGGAATTTTCATCCAAAAATGGCAAGAATTTCATACGAATATGGAATTCCTCAATGAGGACCTCAAATTTGTCATTAGCGAACCAAAAAACCCGCTTTAAACCATTTCCGATGCGATATAATATACCTATACAAAAAAAACATAAATTGGGGCGGGGGAAGGGGGTGTTGAACAAGTATGTCACCAAGATGTCACTTGAGAATAGGGGGTCAAAATTCAGCCACATATGGACGCCCCCAAGGCCCTTAGTAAGAAGGCAGATAACGCTGACTTCAAACTGAGTTCACTTCTATTGTAGTGAAGTTAAAAATACCCAGTTTATTTTCAATCGGACCGTCTGTCTGCCTGTCTTTAATTACGGTAGGGATATTTATATCCCGTCTTAAAGTAACGCCCTCTTTATTTTGATTGCTGGATAAACAATTTATTTGTATTTTATTGTCTTTAACTTCTGAACTTAATGAAAATGTTGTTTCAGCCATTAAGGATGCAAGAACAATCATATTTTTATGGGGCAGTTTTAATTGATCGGTTATTTTAGTGTTGTTTTATAACTTTTCTTCTTTAGTATGTCTTATTAATAAAATATATTCTGTGATGATAATACTTACCTATAGTTAAACACAAAGACCTTACCGCCATCTAGTGGCGAGTACCGAAACTATAGAGAAAGCTCTCAACACCATCTCGTTGTTTTTTTTTATTTTTTGGTTATAATTATATTTGTACAAGAGTTCTCCAATAAGGGCAGAGTTTATGACTCATCATACTTCATTATTGAGTAACGAGTTGCGTGAGGGCTGTGCGCCATTGGTTTCCAAACTTTAACTTTGATACTCTACATTACATTCTAGGTATAAATCAATTGAACGCTAAACAAGTTGGTTTAGATGGAACGCTATACGACACATTATTTTTCTTACTTCTTCTCTTTCTTTGGTAAATAGTTAGAATGTAAACTAAAATCCCTACTATAGGGAAACAGACTGCTGCCATGCTGAGGGCACCAATATTTATTTCTGTTTTGTTGGTTTTTAGGGTTCAGTAGTATCTAAAAGGTACAAAAGGAACCTTTATAGTGAGAATCCGTTGTCCGTCCGTCCGTATGTCACAGCCTCATAACTTTAGCACCGTTAAAGATAATTAATTGAATTTGAATTTGAATTGGAATATGAGACTTTAAACTTGGTACAAAAATAGCATTAATTTGTCCAAATAACACAGTGTAAAACAAAAATTTTAAATTTTAAGGTTGTTCAATATTTTGTCCAAAATTTCCAAAGAGAGAAAAATAAAAATATTATCCTAAAAATACAATATGCTTATCAAATTGTAGATCTTCAGGAGCTGATTGAAAAATATATACTTTTACTATATTTTCTGGCACTGGTTTATGTCAAAAATATGAAAAAATAGGTTTATAGATCATGACAAGCCAGATAACGGAAAACTATAGCAAATAAAAAAAAGTTGAACTCAAATGAGAAATATAAAAAAAATGAAAAGAATATTTTATAAAAATACAATAAGGGATCAAATTGTAGGTATTGAAGAGCTGATTGTATAAATATATAGCTTAGCTATATTTACTTGCATCTATTTCGCGAAATCCTTGAACAACTACTACTTTGAATATGTAGAGAGTTAATGAAAGTAGAGTGACGAAAGAAATACATGGTGCGCAAGTCGAAGGTAGAGTTTGACCAGGTCGCCCTAGAAGGACGTATGCTGACCAAATTGAAGAAGGTAGAGTTTGACCAGGTCGCCCTAGAAGGACGTATGCTGACCAAATTGAAGAAGGCAATGTCAAAAGTAGCCGGAATAGAAGAGCTTGTATGACTAGATTGATGAATATGCAAGAGGCTAAATGTATATAGTGTAGGTAAAATTATTATACTGCAACTAGAGCGAGCCCAGCGGTAATACTCAAAAACCCATTTCGCTATATATAGCACTGATCTCTTACATCGGGAAACACGGATTCTAAGTGTAAAACGACTATTTTATTTAATTGATAACTAAATATCACATTAACAGAAACAGTTGTGGCAGATCTGTCAGACTGCAAGATAAATTTAAAGTACCAAAACTAAATTCAACTTTTGCTCAACGGTTTAAATTTTTTTTGGGTCTCTTCATCTTCAATCAAATTAGTAAGCAATTCTATATTACAGATCATACAAAGACAAAACAGAAACTGTTTGAAAAGCTTCATTGTTGGCTTTTATCACATTCATATGATGATATTGAACGTCTATTACGTGTTATATCATAGCTTTTTAAAACTATCCATCATTGAGTACATTATTTTAAATTATTGCACTTGCATGCAGCTGTGTTTACATTATTTTAATAATATCTCAAATAAGTATTCATCATTACTTTACTTTGTCAAAATACTTTTGATTGCATTTTCTTTTTCTTGTGTTTTTGTTTGTCTAAATTTAACTAAAATAACTAAAATAAATTGATCATTCTGTTTGTAAAAATTTTACTTCAAGCACTGGGCGCCTTGTGGTGAAAATAACTAAAAGCATCCAATGAAACGAAGGACTCTAGTCTAGGAATCGACATAATTCCTATTTACATTGTGTTTACAGTTAGTTTTTACAAAGATGTTCAAGTGTTTATATAAATTGATGCTAATGACTGTTTTGTTAGGTTAGGTTTTTTTTTCTCTTTGTAATACTAACCATTTAAATGAAAATAAATTGAATTGAATTATTGTATCTTTCTGTTAGGAGTCCTACTAGCATACTACAAATTAAGTCATGTCTTCCAAATAGCTCACTTCTAATTGATTTTTGAAACTATAGTAAACGGTTTGATACCACGTTTTTTTTTTTGCGGGTTCCCTATATATCTGCGAAACTGCATTTGCCATCAGCGCGGGTAGACCAGTGGGTCTACCGCGTAATTCTCATTTTCATCAACATCAACTTGAGATTGAAATTTGACGTGCGTGCGACGACGCCCGCCTAACGTGCCGTCTCTTTTGCACGCGTTGAATTTCGCATGCATTTGCTTGAAGTTGATACAAATGAGAATTACGCGGTAGAGCCGCTGTATGTTAAACTTCTTATTGGAGGTCATTATAAAGCAGTTCAAGCTGCTCATCAACAGTTTGGAAGCCAGTGGCCTGTAGCAGTGGCCAAATCCAACATTGGCCTCGCGCCAGACACTCTCACCTGGCCGCTCCAATTCGTCTTCCGTTCAGTCCAGGATCTTGTACCTTTACCACGAATACTCGTACCGTCATACCTTGAAGTTAAAACAACTAGGTACGGAACTTGAAGGTAAAGCAACTAGGTAACTGGATGGAGGTAAAGGCCAAAAACTGGTGACAATACTCGTCTATCCAGACAACTTCTTCTATGGAGCCAACCCTGAATACGCGATACATTTTGATCAGCCCACGACTTACATTCATAATTAACAGATGAAGTCCATCCCCAGGTGATGATGATATCTTGATAAAACATGTTTATCTTGAAAAATATGTAAAGAAAAAATATGTAACTTGTTTAAATCTTGCACAACAAAAATTTAATCTCACGTTAGTAACGAGCTTGCGCCCACTGTCGACATATTGCGGTCTTTAATGTAATAGCTAAAGAAAATGTCTGAAAATTATGAATGAGTCCAGTATTACGCTGTTCACCGCCTACGCCTTTAGGGAAATGAACCCTACACCATGAATGGGAAATCTGACGTCATAAATGACAGAAAACATAGATCGTAAAGTATGAAATCGAAAATCTTTCACCAAAGTCAAAAATAGGTGCCAACGTGCGGAGCGAATCGGAGCTATGAGGAGCGTGTGAGGTTTACATGTAAATAAATTTGGGGAGCCGAGCGAAGCGGCACAGAGCGAGACGACCTGACCCTCCAAGCTTATACATAAATATGATATGCCTGGGCAGATCATGATATGCCCAATTCAACGACGACATATACAGGGTGCTTGGTAATTCGACCTATTCCTTGAAAGGGGTTTTACTAGGGATCATTTCCAACAAATAATGCATATTAACTAGGGGTCAAAAATGATATTTTTTTTTCAAGTAACATACGTCAATATTTCAAAAATTACAAAATAAAAATGGTTTTCTTTCCACTTAAGACCTTTTAACTCTGAGATTATGGGAATTCAGGGCACGTATTTTTTTTATAAATGATCATCACTCATCTATTTTATTGATCAGAAATATAATAAATAAGTGCTGAGAGAGGAATAATTATTTTAAAACTATTTATTTTTGGTTATTAGTCTGAAAGTTTGGAAAATAATATTCAAACCTTCGTAACTCGGAGACCATTCATTTTCGACACCTAGTTGATAGGACTTAATTCGTTGGAAATGATCTCTTTCGTATAACCCCTTTCAAGGAATAGGTCGAATTACCAAGCACCCTGTATAACAGTTTCGTTACAGACTGACTGACAGACAACCGGTCTTAACCGCTGAAGATAAAAACATGCAATTTTGAACATTGTTCCTTAGGGTGGGCCATTCCGCTCAGCTGCCATATATATATATATATATATATATATATATGCTTTAGGTATTTGTGACGTCCTGATGGCTTTGATCTCAATGTTTCCCTCACAAGAGGTGCAAGATGGCGAGATATTCATAAAGCGCCGAATTTGTGAAATGGTTTCAGGTAAAACGGTAACTGTTTATTTACAGAAAAGTGTATAAACTTGGTCTTCTTTACATGAACAACGTCTGCTTTTCTCTCTTTTTTATTTATAGTACATAGGTAGATAACAATTATACAACTTGCTAAACTTAGCGTAAAAACGAGACAATATTCACGATATCCTGACAGCTATTATGATGGTCTTTCATAAAATGTTGCTTTTTGGGATTTAAAGAGACATTTAGATGTCGCTAGATAATACTAATAAACAAAATGTGAATAAAATAAGCTGTTGACTTCACAATCAGTTTTTATCTGAAGAAAAATCAAGGCGTAAAAGGGCTTCTTAAGGCGCGTACGTAAATTCACCCTTTGACGGGGTAAAACGGGGTGTAAACTTTTGTATTGAAAATGCGTTCCCAAAAGGTACAACGGGCTGTTTAAACCTATCCCAAATCCTAGCGGACGAAGTCACGGGCGTCCTCTAGTCTTGAATATAGCTTACCATATACGCCAGTATATCCTAAGTCCTTGGAGAATACGTATGTAGAGAATTTGAGGTGTTCGCAAAAGTATTTTCATAACTGTTATTCATGATTGAGACAGTCAATATTTACGATGAAAATTTCGTTCCATTCCCACGTTTTCCCTGTGCCAAATTTAAGGATCTGACGAGAGTTTCGCATAGATATACGTAATATATTTTTCTCAGTAGGTAACTCATGACACACTCATGACTAGACATCTGAACGACATACCTTGAGACAGATTCTTAGATCGGAAATGATATAGTACTAGCGTCGCATGTTTTATAGACACGCACCTGAAACTTTGCCAATTTTTTTTGTCCCCTGTTTGGCTGGATGATGTTTGAATAAATGGCTGCCGTTTAGATAATACAGGTTATTTACGAACTTACACATGTAAGTCGTCACACCGAATAATAAGGCCATTGGCCTAAAGATGGAACATTATTTTTAGAGGCAGTTTTAAAATGTCCTGATTGCGGTGAAATCAAATTCACGTAGCACGTTTCAGAATCTGTTTGATTATTTTTCTTCTGTCTGAAAGCTACGTAATAAACTTATAGGATAGCATACTAACATGATATATATACTAAGCTTGCGTCCAAAAGCTTTAGCTTTCTTTCTTTTAGACCTTTCTTTTTAGGAGATATATAATGAAGCGTTTTGTGAAACAAAATAATAATAATAATAATGTTTATTTCATAACTTCCTAAACTAATATAGAATAAGGTTGAGACCACCTATTAAGTATAAGAATACCTGTACCAGGCGGTCTCGCTCTTTATAACAAACAATTAATTTTCTTATCAGTTAGAATAAACTTTTAAAACTAAAAACTAATAAAGTTAAGGACAGACATGTCCTAAACTTAACAATTTGTGTTTGAGAGAGGGTGTATATGAGTTGAGTGCGTGAGTGTATGTGTTGTGTGTGTAAGTGCGGAAGAGGGTACGGGAGTAAGTATATATATATAATTTTATTATATATATTTTATAAAATATATCCACGTTCACCTAACCTATTACTATTTTTTACGTGTAGTTTACTTCTTCAAGTTATTTAGAATTAAACCATACAAGTCTTTTAACAACCCTATTGCATCCTCTCCTCGACTTCCACGTAGCGGGTCTACAAAATGGGAAAATTAAGTTGGCGCTTGCTACGCCGTAGCAAATATTGACTCGCATATTGACTGCCCCCGACCCTCGATACAAGCAAACTGATATAATATTAATCACTTACTACTGCTACTAAATGAGCACCTACCTGGTCCTCTAAAAAGGCCGTTTTGCATGAATCACTTTATGATTCTGTTCTAATGCCATCTCTTTTGCACACGTGAAAAAACTCTGACTCTGTCCTACTTTCAAATCATTTTATGATTCACCCAAGTCGGCCTTTTTAGATCCCCTGTTCACACACGTTTGTATGTGTGCATGCACGCACTCAAGTAATGCATCCATACCCTAGTCCTACTTCTAATTTGCGGGCAACGTTAAACTGGCGGGGGGAGATGGATGTCGCTTCTTTATGTAGTAATTTGCTAGGACCATCCGTCCGGATTTGTTCGGACTTTTAGCCTTTCGTCCAGACGTTGTTTGGCTTTTTAATCTGTGCGGGTTTTTGACTAAGACGGATTTTTTTTATTAATATTTAATTTTCGCATTAAGACGAATGCATACTCTAACTGCAATTTGGGCCTGTCTTTGAAGGCCTGCTCCTCCAACACGGATGGTCCAAAAAATTTAATAAAAACATATGATAGGCATTAGAAAGTCAAAAAGAAATTTTAAGTTTAATAAACTGTTCTGCTGTTGTTATTTTTAACAAAAAAATCGAATGACATCGAAAGGTTCACATTTACGCAAGAATTCTCTTACTCCTTCAAAACGCTTGAATCGATTTTAATTATTCTTTCACTAAATTATAGATAATTTTTAGATCTAAAAATTACTGTTGAAATTTTTTTTCCGTCCATCGCGTCCATGTGAAAATATTATTTTCCCCTATTTTGTGCTAGCCGGACTGCAGTGGCGTGCACAGAACTTTTTTCCGGAAAAGCAATCAGAAGGTCAAGCCCGACAATAAAAAAAATATGAAAAAATTTAAATATCACTTTGAAAAAAAAAAGTTTGTATGACGCCAGGGTTGGCACTGCCTACCCTAGAGTGAAAATTTTCATTAAAACTTTTTTTTTTCAAAGTGTTATTTAAATTTTTTCATATTTTTTTTATTGTCGTACTTGACCTTCTGATTGCTTTTCCGGAAAAAAGTTCTGTGCACGCCACTGAGCCGGAGACGCAGCAGCGGTTGCCGTAACAGCCACTTTGCATTGCGCGCTGATATGAACATTATTTCAATGTTGTTTCCGTCGATATTTGTACCGACACACATTGGGTTGCTTATTTAGGGCGGATAATGGATACGCATCTTAAAAAAAAAACATATTGGGGGTGAGGGCGGAGGTCCTCGCAATCCTCCCCGCACCCGCTATCTCTGTAAAAAATTTGCTGCGCGTGAGATTTATTGTTTAATTTAGTGAATAAACGTGTTCTTTAATATGTATACAGCTTTTCGCAGGACTTTTTCGCAAATTTTGAAATAGCTAAGACTGTCTCTTGTCTACAGTTCGCCAAGCCAAAGTGGAGCCGATGCGGTCGGTGCGAACGACGCCAGGCGGGCGGGTGCAGCTGGAGTGTGTAGCCAGCGCGCGCCCGCCGCCACGCATCACGTGGTATAGAGACGGCAGGCCTGTCACCGAGATCGCGCTGCGGAGGCTCCGAGTGATCAACTATAGGTGAGATGACATGAGAGATGAGATGAACAGAATACAAATAGAAAAAAACATATCGTTTTTAAATTGAGTACAGAGTTTTGAACGTACAACTTTGTGTGTTCAAACTCTGTACTCAATTTTTTTTATTTTTTATTTGACCGTGTACAATAACGTGTGTATTCATTCATTCATTCATTTATCGTTACTGTGAGAACGGTGAATACTCGTACATCCTCTTTTAACCGACGATAATTACGTCCGACTTTCATTGGTGGTGAGCCCTTTCGCCGTAATTCGGGCATAATACGGACCCACAGCGTGCCTTCTAGACCACGTGTGACTGTATGTGTTACCGGCCAAACCCGATTTTAGGACAAACTAGTTTTTCCTAGGGCAAACCAGTTCATCCTTTGTGCGATAGGATAAACCGGTAAAGACTAGGCTCAACTGGTATGTCCTATGGCCGATAGGAGAAACTAGTTTAACATCAATTTTACTTATTTTTGCAGTGTGTACTCTGATGACATTTGGAATTGCAGAACACCTTTTTTTTCTTGCAATTGCACCTGTTTACTCGTATCGAACAGTTCTTTACGCAGCTGCACCTTACAAAACCTTGCCCTGATCCAACCGA
The DNA here is from genome assembly GCA_934047225.1 of Ypsolopha sequella. Taxonomy (NCBI): domain Eukaryota; kingdom Metazoa; phylum Arthropoda; class Insecta; order Lepidoptera; family Ypsolophidae; genus Ypsolopha; species Ypsolopha sequella. Next base: position 2,340,872 of record OW203988.1, on the reverse strand, counting down.
ATATTTAGTGGCTGCAGTCCTCAGATATGATATGAGCCTAGTCTGTATCGGTCTATCCTATCGCATAAAGGATGAACTGGTTTGGCCTAGGAAAAACTAGTTTGTCCTAAAATCGGGATTTTTAACTAGTTGTGTCGGTTATTTCAAGTAAGCTCAAAATTTGGTTTATTGGTATTCCGATTTAAAGGAATAAATGTAAGTATTTGTGTCCACTCCGGCCTACGGTAAAAGGCTCTTTTCATATAGATCACGTTTGGGATGGAAAGCTGTTTTCAATTTATAATAATAATAATATTATAATAATATAACGTTTATTGCGAGCATCTAGGCCCATATCACAAATTTACAAATTTATAAAGTCACATTGATATGGTAAGAACACAAACTAAAATGCCCTTCGCAAAACGATATATCTTTGACCTACGAATATGAACACGTACTCATTGAACCGTGAAATTAATCCCCATTTGATTATAATGTGGTCCTTCCAATATTATCACTGATTCTTATTTCTTGAGGCATAACGGTGGAAATCCTATGCCGATACAGAAAAGATAAATTGGCCGATCAGATAATGAGTTACTCCGGTCAATGACAGTCGCCTGCGTTTGCCATTAGTGTCTTATAATTGCAGTTAGTGCATTAGACATACGTAATGTAAGCACCAGATGACTGACTGGAGACCCGTTTGTTTACGCAAACAATTCTGCAATGTTTGCTCCAGTTCGAGTGTGGAATGATACAACGTGCCCTTCGCTCGATGGGCTGAAAAGAATCCCAGTATGTTTGTCTGTAGCCAATAGTTTTATGTTAGTAGCTGTGTTGTACTCAAATCATGAAATACTGACCATTTTTGCCTAAGAATATTAAGCATAACTACCTACATAAGCGACACTCACCCCCCTCTGCCAGTTTATCGTCGCACGCTAATCAGAAGTATGACTGGGGTACGTACGCAATTGTTTGCTACCGGCCGTTGTTACCCGCGTGCTTTATGGACAGGCTGTTGGCCGCGTGCTGTATGGACAAGCTGTTGTTCATGTAGTAGTAGTAGGTTATTAAATCGGTTTGCTGCCTTTGGGTGCCGGTGTTTCGCCTTTACTGTAGATTACGTACTGTTGAGAATGTACGAGTTGCGTCAACGTAATTACTGTAATCTGCTGTAAATACACTTAATTTGACAACACACGCTAATTTACATAATATTTTAAATGCAATCATTCATCATAGCTTTTGTACATTTTTTCCAAGGTGTCCTCGTCCAGATTTATGCTAAATTTCAACTCAATCGAGCCAACCGTTTTTTAGTTACGATGCTGACGGCCATGCAATGCACCAACGCTACACTATACTCAGCGTAGCATTCGTAGTAGTTCAGTCGCTCGCATTTAGTGTTGTGAGCTTTTCTCAAGTCAAAAAAAAATTTACGAGGTATTTTATTAGATTTTGTTACGCTCCTGAAAAGACTATTTTACAATCAAGAAAGTAATTTTAGTATTTTCATATTAGTAAAAATTTATTTTATTTCTTTCCAGGAGGCGCTCGGTGCTAACGATAAAGCACGCGCGGCGCGAGGACTCAGCCTTATACGAATGTAGAGCTCAGGGAGCAATAGGACCTCCTGATGTCACAGCCGCCAATGTCAGCGTACTGCCGCCGGCGCCTGACACAAGTATGTAACATTCATTACTTATACGAATGTAGAGCTCAGGGAGCAATAGGCCCTCCTGATGTCACAGCTGCCAATGTCAGCGTACTGCCGCCGGCGCCTGACACAAGTATGTAACATTCATTACTTATACGAATGTAGAGCTCAGGGAGCAATAGGCCCTCCTGATGTCACAGCCGCCAATGTCAGCGTACTGCCGCCGGCGCCTGACACAAGTATGTAACATTCATTACTTATACGAATGTAGAGCTCAGGGAGCAATAGGCCCTCCTGATGTCACAGCTGCCAATGTCAGCGTACTGCCGCCGGCGCCTGACACAAGTATGTAACATTCATTACTTATACGAATGTAGAGCTCAGGGAGCAATAGGACCTCCTGATGTCACAGCCGCCAATGTCAGCGTACTGCCGCCGGCGCCTGACACAAGTATGTAACATTCATTACTTATACGAATGTAGAGCTCAGGGAGCAATAGGCCCTCCTGATGTCACAGCTGCCAATGTCAGCGTACTGCCGCCGGCGCCTGACACAAGTATGTAACATTCATTACTTATACGAATGTAGAGCTCAGGGAGCAATAGGCCCTCCTGATGTCACAGCCGCCAATGTCAGCGTACTGCCGCCGGCGCCTGACACAAGTATGTAACATTCATTACTTATACGAATGTAGAGCTCAGGGAGCAATAGGCCCTCCTGATGTCACAGCCGCCAATGTCAGCGTTCTGCCGCCGGCGCCTGACACAAGTATGTAACATTCATTACTTATACGAATGTAGAGCTCAGGGAGCAATAGGCCCTCCTGATGTCACAGCCGCCAATGTCAGCGTACTACCGCCGGCGCCTGACACAAGTATGTAACATTCATTACTTATACGAATGTAGAGCTCAGGGAGCAATAGGCCCTCCTGATGTCATAGCCGCCAATGTCAGCGTACTGCCGCCGGCGCCTGACACAAGTATGTAACATTCATTACTTATACGAATGTAGAGCTCAGGGAGCAATAGGCCCTCCTGATGTCACAGCCGCCAATGTCAGCGTACTACCACCGGCGCCTGACACAAGTATGTAACATTCATTACTTATACGAATGTGGAGCTCAGGGAGCAATAGGCCATCCTGATGTCACAGGCGCCAATGTCAGCGTACTGCCGCCGGCGCCTGACACAAGTATGTAACATTCATTACTTATACGAATGTAGAGCTCAAGGAGCAATAGGCCCTCCTGATGTCACAGCCACCAATGTCAGCGTACTGCCGCCGCTGACACAAGTATGTAACATTCATTACTTTTACGAATGCAATATATGACCAATACGTAGTTGTGTAGAAACAAAAATTACATCAAAATAAACAGGGTTGGCGGACGAAACCTGGAGCATTTTTTATAGTCAGCAAAAACAAAATCCTCCAGATAGCACCCAGCCAAACCTATTTAGTTTTGATGTAGTTTTTTTTCAACACAACTACCAAATTAGTCTCATCTTGTTACTCAATAAATAGAGTTACCGACTGTACGCTCCTAGTCGACAAGGTTCAACGACAATTTATTACGTGCCAGAGTGATGAATGAGTTATTTATGAGGATTTTGGAAAAGAAACTTACATAATTTTTATTTATGAAGTAACATGTCAAAAATAGTGAATGAATGAAAGATTCAGTTATTTTACATTAGATAAGTGTAGTTTCCGTATGTATGACGCTCTATCTTTTAACGTGGGTGAATTTCCTTTTAGCTGATATGAGGTTTCATACCAGATCAAATTTGCGTCATTATACTGTTCACGCAAGTTCTCAATCGACACATTCTTCCGAGTATCATAATAGTGTCAGCAGATGTTATTGTTTAGCCATTTACCGCGTCATGGTACCGCAAGATCTATGCATGTTTACTGCGTCATGGTACCGCAAGATCTATGCTTGTTTACTGCGAACCGGTTATTGATTCCTATTATTCCTGAGAGTTTTCTTTGATAACAATAGAAGTATTGTAAGTTAAACTTTTTTTGCAATATACGTTATGCTGTATTTGGCAAAGTCATCACAGCCTATTTAATTACACCGCTATTATAACTGCGGAATGTTATATCTTTGTTTTTGTTTGTACCGGTGGCCAAAGTACCAAACTATGTTTCAATGTGCCTATTTATTTGTTTCCAGTGACTTGGAGCTCACCATGCCCCATGCCAGGTCCAACGACCTATTGCCTCAATGGAGGTACCTGCCTATATTTTGAGCAAGTGCAGGAAGCTGCTTGCAAGTGAGTTCCTTCTCAATATGTTAAAACACTTTAAAAATATATATCATTAAAATTAGGGTGTTTATCCACCGTAACGAAATAGACACCTATTACAGCAAAGGGTCACTTGGATTTTTACAAGAAAACCTCTGCATTTCGTTTAAACTTATAGAGTGACTTTCATCAAGCTTCACCGCACAGTCCTCACAAGGTTTGGCCGAAACGTTTTTTAATAAAAATCAAAGTGAGCCTTAGTGGTAATATCTATTTCACTTTAAAAATGCCATATTCAAAACGCATTTTTTGTTGTCTATTCCAGGTGTCCCGAGGGTTTCAACGGGCAACGCTGCGAGAACAAGGAAGCGTCGAATAGGAGCAGTATGTATCATTCCTATACGTGCAAACTGGGCCTCTCCACGTCCTACTACTGCTAACGCGCGATGCGCGAGCGCAGAACCCACCTCGTTCCAATTTTAAATTTAAAAGCTCGCAACGTTCCGTTGACGGCTTGCGAGTAGTGTCGCATGGCTTGTGGACTGTGGGAGGTTTTTGGTTTGTTTTTGTTTTTTTTTTACCAGCCAGTTTTGTGGAGACTTTGGCTTCGGCTTTTGTTTTGGGAAAATTAGAACAGGCTAAAAACGTTTGATGGTACCACAAGCTATATTGTAATTAGTCGTTGGTAGCAAACGCCACTCAAAGTGTGTTTTGAGTGCATAAGTTTGTGTCGAAATGGCTTAATAATTTATTTTCGTTTTAAGTTTAGGGTCAGCTGTTTGCATGGCTGTCATTTTTAGCTCTCTTTCAATAAGTAACTACATAAATTGATAGATGCATGATTTGAAAAGCAATAAGTACTTAAGTACTTATTGCAAGAGCAGCCGCACGAATTTACATATTTTTTTGCATTTACCTTTCTTTTTAATACATACTTTATAATTTTACTCAAAACTACCCACATTTAATAAATTCTATAATGTATTCCTTTTTTGTAAATAGCTGGCCCAGTGAGATTATATTTATAATTTTTTTTTTACTCTGGCGTATATAGTACATATATTACGTTGTTTTCATAAACCTAATTTTATAGTAGAAACATTTTAGACTCCGAACGACATGAAACAAAATCAATGGTGGTGATAACCAAATATTGTCTATAACTCTGTTTTTTTTTTTACTATTTGTATATTCCTTTGAACTATTTATGTGTTATATAAGTTTAATTACACAAAACTAAGTTATTTTATATCTTTTTGGTACGAACTTTAGTCAAAAAAAAAAACATAATGTACGAAAAGAAAGATTTTTTCATCAATTGATACCGATTTCGATTTGGTTGCTTATTTTTAATAATTATTGATATTTTGATAAAGTTGTAAATATTTTGATATTTTTTAACCGTAATTTGCAATTTATTATTGTATTATTTTTAACTAAGGTTTGAGTAACGCGTAGGTATATTCTAATGATGAGACTTACAACTTTTGTACATATCTCTTAGGGTAAGGTGTTAATCTCAATTTGAAATATTTAAGACAGTTTTGAGGCCCCAGATATTTAAAAGTAATTTAATCCAGGTACCAAAATATTGAGTGCTCTCTCGCCCGAGTTTGCTTCGAGTAGTTTTTGTCATTTGCAACTGGGAGAGGGCACCGGCAGATGTTTTCAAGTTTTTTATCGGCCCAATGTACTCCACCTAGTCAAAGAGCAGTTTTAATTCTATAGTTAGATAGTATAACAATAATTTATATATCGTAATTATATAAGTGTGGTACTAAGGATGAATGATTGTAGCCTTAGCGAGATTTTGTATTCTGTATTTCAAGCTTTTACACGGCACTCATAATTTCTTTTTTTTTTATTAATTTTGTCAGGCTCTGTATCATATTTTATTTGTAAGGAACCGAGATCTTAATAATTATATTTGTTCATTTGAATAATTTTGTAAAAAGTCTTCTTTTTAAGTTTCCTATTTATATTTTTAATAAACTAGTACTTATTATTTATTATTATAATTTTGAACTGAGGATGTTGGGGCATTAAGTTGTAGGTAGAGCGGCGTCCATTACAATCTGTGACGTCATAATTATAGATTCCAACAGCTTTTTCATGTCTCTTCCCCTCGCTTCACCACCGAATCACTTTTTAGGTAATTACTTCAGGAGAAGCTTCTGGAAATATTGTTTTTAATGAAATGGCATTTAACCGGCAAATAGAGGGGAAGGAACAAGAAAAGCTTGAACTTTGTAGTCTCACAACAAATATTAAGCCTTTGTCAGCGTGTATCGTTTTGGAATACCAAAATCACAATAAAAGGATGAGTGTTGAAATTAACAGAAAGCTGATAAAATGTTTTTTATTTCTCTAAATTTTACTCTATCCAAAGTTTCAAATTGTTTGACGAATTTCTTGTTACTCTCAATTAAGATTCGATAGATTCAAAGGCAATTGTAAATGGTATGTATAATTTTTTTCAAAATTTTCTATTCTTTATGCACATAACACAATTTGCACATTTTTATAAAATTATGGAAAAATGTAAAGTAGAGTTTACCACCTCAATTTTATCGGGTGTTAGAATTAATACTATTTACTCTATTTAGTCATCCTTATTATATTCTTTACATTTTTTCATATTAATTTAACAAGTAGTAACTTAAATACCTACTAATGCTTTTTGGTGACAGCTTTTTGATAGCATGCAAGAGCAGTAATTTCAAAATTAAAAAGAAAAATTGCTACTCTTTTAATAAAACTTATTATTTGTTGTGAGATAACATATTTAAATTAGACTAGAGAACCTTTATCTTAAATTCGTACATTTATGACTTACTTATACATAAATTTCAATCATAAAGAGAATATATAACTACCTAATTGTTCATATTGATTTCAAAAATCCCTTATCTAGGCTTTTAGCTTGCATGCTTTTATTTCTTTTTTAAATGTAGATGCAACGAAATAACCTATTTTTCTTTTTTTTTACAGTGTTGGATGGCAACGACTAAACGTTAAATCGACAGATAGATGAAATTCGACTAAACCGCCGGGAGAATGTCGCTGACTAACATTTTTGCTTTTACTATGTTTGTATTAAGAGCAAAAGGTACGTTAGCGGAAACGTCCGATGGTATTGACAAATATAAAAATCTTCACTCCTACCTGCTGCGGTCTAATACAAAATCACAATCACTTACAGTTTAAAAAATCAAAGATAGCATTTTTTTTTAAGTGCGTGAAGGATTGCACGAGTTTCGTTCAGCTATAATACCTACCCTGCGGTCCGAAATAGAATTACAATGGATCATAAGCCATTCACTTCATACTTTCGTAATAGATTTTAGCGATGTAATTCTATTTCGGACCGCAGGGCTAGTGTGATTGTGATTTGGACCGCGAAGTAAATAAGAGATAAAGCATTCCTGTACTTAGGTCTCTTCAGATTTTGAGAATAGAGAAATATTGTGTCATACGTAGTAATAGACATTTTCTCAAAAACTACACACCCGTTTCGTTTAAAAAATGCGCCATAAGCCGCAATAGGCCAGGCATTTAGTGAAACTACGTCGGACCCAATCTCAAAATCTGCAAAGGCAATATAATTTATTTGAATCAAATACCTATATTACATATAATGCTCATGAATAGTAATCTTATCTCCACATATAAGACAGCTGCCATTTTTATGACGAAACGTCAGGAAGTGCCTTGATTTAAAGTACCGAACAAGCTCATTTAAAGTACCGAACAAGCTCATTTAAAGTACCGAACAAGCTCATTTAAAGTACCGAACAAGCTCATTTAAAGTACCGAACAAGCTCATTTTCAATAACAGCTTTCTGTCTTCACCTTTGGCTGCATTATTTTTAGCCACGAAATGTCTCTCTTTATACAATCTCAAATTCACATATTAAATATGTCCAAATATAAAAACAAAAGAGAATATTTTATAGACATGAAAATCGACTCCACGTATTTCTTATAATAATCATTGTGGTGCTGCGATGTGAATTGTTATGTTAGATAAACCATGTTCCTAAATAGCTTAGCCTCAATGTCCATTTATCTATAGAGAATCTCAACCAAATTGAGAAAAAAATATGTATAGTGTACCTTAGTAAACATTGTATGTTTTTTATCGATCTAAAACCAATTGAACGAGAATAATAAAATAACATAATACAGATTTTCGTTTAACAGCCTGAACGCCTTAAGAGACCGGCGGCGGAAGCATAGTTCAGACAAACGGAATACAAAATAATTTGTAAATTATACATATTCTGAAGATAATGTGTATTTATCCCGCTTGGATTACAGAATAACTAGGTTCCCAAATGTTGAGATTTCAAAGTCCATTTTATATGACACTGATTTAGAGACGAAAACTAAAGAATTTCTAATTTCCATTCAAAACTCTATTTTCTCATATATTTCATGTTTTAATCAGTTTTCTTATAAAATAGATATTTGGGAACCTAGATATTCTGGAATCCAATCGGAATAAACACGAATAATTACTTAAGAATAATAATTTACAAATGGTTTTGGTATTCCGTTTGTAGGAACTATGGATCCTCCGCCGGCCTCTTGAGAATTCGCAGGGTGAAAGGAGCGGCTAAAAAAATTATTGGTACACAATTATGCAAAAAGTCGTTTTAAAATAGGTAAATAGTGCGGTTCAGAAAATAGTTCCTATGCCTTATGTTGGTACCTTGCATTTATACAAGGTTAAATTAAATTATTTGGCGAAATTTGAAACATACGTAGAAAATGTCCATATGTAGAACATGTCCAGTCAGCTGATCGGGGCAATTTGTATGGGAGAAAGTGAAAAAAAAGTTACGAATTTCACTTAGCTCCCATAAAAACAGTTGTTCATATAGACTAGTACTCCCTATGTTTTGAGTTTCGCCAACTAATATTATTTAACTTTATATAGTTTATAAAATTTTGTTTTATGCAATCATCTCGTTTAGACCGTTAGACGTCGTTGATGCCAACATTACGGCATAGGAGTTACTTTATGAATCGCACTATAAATGCCATGTCTCCTAAAAATGATCTACGATAGGAGCTACTTAGAACATAAAGTACTTAATAAAAATGTAGGACATCACGAAACATTTAATGTCTCAAATATAATACTCATTTTAATTTGCCATTTGCAAATTTCAGTAAACACACGAAGAAATCTAAATTTTAAGTTAAGTTATTGTACAGTATTATTTGCTGAATAAATGTTATTTATTGTAACTATTAAACTGCTATTTTGTAAGAGCTTAGTTTGTTATAATTAAATTACTACAAATAATTATCTTTTATTAAATCCTTATCTTTAAACAATTAAGTACTTAATAGGATCATGAACTCATATTCGAAAAGGGTCTCAATTTCAGAAGATCAAATTGTACAGGGAATAAGGAAACTTATAAGGCCCGGCTATTAGGGATGGATATACCGCCATCCATTGGTCCCAGGCATGGTGGGCCTCCTGGTTTTTTGCCTGAGAGATGTCCTCTTACTCTCCCCCGAATTACTTCGAAGGGGTCTCCAAGTAAGATGGTGGTACCTCCACAGTCTAGCCTGGCATCAGCTTTACCACTTGTTCCGGCGAGGGTTCCGGCACCGCGCTCACTAACCCGCCTGCCCAGCGTGTGTGAGTATGGGCAACTCTTCCAGGATGACCGCCGGGAGTGGCAAAGTCCTGGAAAGGCTTATGTCTAGCAGTGGACGAACTAGGCTGATGGATGGAAGGAAACTTATTACTTAAACAGGTTTTCCATAATATATTTTTTTTCCGTTTTAGGGTTATAGTTTGGACTTTAAACCATTAAAAGAACAAATACTCTTGATATGATATTAATGTTTTTAATTATAAAAAACACGAAAAATGGGCCCTTCTTCGAGTAAATATTATTCCTCGAAGATATTTTGTTTAACGCAGTCTGACAGGATTTTTCACAATGGAGAAAATTGAACACCGTGCTGTGATTAAGTACCTCAATAAAAAAGGTCTTTCACCTAAAGAGATTCATGAAGATATGGAAACAACATTAGGGGAATCTGCTCCATCGTATTCCATTGTCAAAAAGTGGGTAGCTGAATTTAAACGCGGTCGGGAGACCTATTGAAGATGACCCAAGGAGCGGAAGGCCTTCAACGTCTACCACTAAAGAAAACACTGACAAAATTTGTGATCTCATCCTAAGAGACCGACGGTTGACCATTAGTAGGATAGCTGAGATCACAGGCATCAGTTATGGCCGAGTGCAAAACATTATAACTGTAGAATTGGGGTTCCGTAAGGTTTCTGCTCGCTGGGTCCCAAGATTGCTTTCAGCTCACCAAAAACGAGTTCGATTCACAATTTCGCGTGACTGTTTGGAACTTTTTGAGGCAGATGCGTTTTGTTACCATGGATGAAAACTGGGTGCATCACCATACTCCTGAAACAAAACAGCAATCCAAACAGTGGAAAAGATCTGGCTCACCCACGCCGAAAAAGGCCAAGTGCGTTTAGTCAGCCAACAAAGCCATGGCATCTGTTTTTTGGGATTCGAAGGGAGTTATTTTATTGGATTATTTACCTAAAGGTGAAACTATAAATTCACGCTATTAATGTAACCTATTACGAAAACTTCACGAAGAAATAAAAGAAAAACGGCCGGGGATGTTGCGTAAGAGAGTTTTGTTTCATCAAGAAAATGCACGAGTTCACACTTCGGTTGAAACGATGGCTGTGATCCATGAATGTGGTTACGAGTTGCTGCCCCACCCACCTTATTCGCCAGATTTAGCCCCCTCTGACTATCATCTCTTTCCAAATTTAAAAAAAACACTTGGGGGGATCTAAATATTCGACTAGAGAAGAAGTGATAGTCGCAGTTAATGACTATTTTGACGACCTTCCGGAATCATTTTTTTTCGAGGGTATAAACAAGTTGCAGGTCAGGTGGAAGAAGTGTGTTGATCTAGATGGAGACTATCTCGAAAAATAAAAATAATTTTGAACCCACTTTTCTTTCATTTTCACGGTCGGGCTTAGAACTTTTGGATTCACCCTCGTATTTATACATATATCGTCAAGACATGAATCCCCGAGGGGATGTCAGAGGTGTTCAGAGTGTGAACTGTGAAATGCAACTCTATACACCTGCATTTCACCGACGATTATTACATCCCAACGTGATGAGTGGTGAACCCTATCGCCACGCTTTTTAGGGCATACAGGTTTCCCTCCGACGTTTTCCTTTACCATTCAGCAAGTGTTAAGTAAGACAAATACTATGCACATAATTCCGGAAAACTCATTGGTGCCCGACCGGGAATAGAACCTGGATCTCAAGCCAGCATTCTAACCGGTCGGCCATAGCTTCAGGCTTCTGGAGGCGCTTCCAGGCGGTTTTTGCGACGGGCTTTGCCCTGCCACGACACCCGTCGGCGCCTTCCACCGCATGTGATATATAGCGCGCTCGCTCGCTCAAAGCGCTCGACACTAGGTTCGTTCTGTGCGCTCGATCACTGGCGCGGCTCCCCGCCTCCCCGCACACCGCCGTCGAGAGAGCGCAAGTCACTCGAAGCAGGACAAGACGCGCGAGATGCGACTCATGGCCGGCCCTATACAACTTCATACATTTGTTCTCTCCGCCGGCGCCGTCGCAAGAAGAACCGCTTGGCGCGCCTCTCGAAGCCTGAAGCTATGGCCGAGGGGTAACGCCTGAACTACCCATAACTATAGATATAATTATAGATAGGATTATCTAACTATCTACGAGATAGGTTTGAGTACTTTCAGTACCAAATTAAAGAAAGAGATAAAGATATTAACAAGTAAAGATGATGGAGAGATAGCATGATATTATTATTGCTGCTTCCAGAATATCTTTTTTGTTTCGTTCTCACATCGTTTACGTGTAATCTTGGAGTTAAGATAGGTCCTAACTAGGAGAGGTATGTTTATGACAAGCCAAGAATATTTCAAGAAATTATGACGTCATAACTTTTACGAGATATGATGAGTATGAGTACTGGTAAATGGTCAGTTTCTGAATTAAGAAAATCTAACGGGTGTGGCTACCATAAGCGATACTTAGGCGAAAAATCAGCCAATCACAGAACTCCATTTCATTGCTAAGCACAATTCCCAAATATGAAATCGGGGGCGATGATTTTAACTAAACATATTTCCATCCACAATTTTAATTTATTACACATTTAATTAATTACACATTAGATACCATTACTATTACCTTAACAACCCCGGTCAACACTGCTAAATTATACCAGTGTCGGACAGGCCATAGAGTCAGGGTGGCATTTGCCAGCCGGGCCCTAACCTGCGTGGGCCCCCCAGTCTTACTATACTACCTATCCGAGAAAAATCTCCGTCTTACGATTCTGAAAAACTTTACTTATCTATTTCATAATTTTTCTCAATAGACAAGCATATTTTCGACATATCAGAGTGAAAAGAATTTTTTGTAATCAATATTATTAGCAGGTAATAAAAATTCGCATATTTATCATCTAGGCTCGTTATTTTTCCGTATTAAAAAAACACATTAATCCTCTGGTTTGAGAGCTAGACTGGGAATTTTGAAAAAATCATAATGCCACCCGGGCCCCTTAGGCACAGTCCGACGCTGATATATCATAATGCCACCCGGGCCCCTTAGGCACAATCCGACGCTGATTTATCATTATGCCACCCGGGCCCCTTAGGCATAGTCCGATGCTGATTTATCATAATGCCACCCAGGCCCCTTAGGCACAGTCCGACGCTGATTTATACTGACTGAATTTATAAAGCATTTGTTTAAAAATTGTTGAATTTAAAAATTAAGGTACTAAAATACTAAATACATACTAAATAAATTGAGTAGGATGGTGTATACTAAACAAGCCAGCAGACAGCCAGAAGAATATTCCAGTATCTTTAAATATACCTTAAAAAATTGTAAAGGTTAAACTTATTCTAGGTTCACACTAAATGTTTATTTACAATACTGTATTTTTAATATCACTTGCAAAACACACTAAAAAGTTTTGATTTGTTACCATTAGTTTAACAAAATTTTACATGAATTTTATTTCAGGTATGTTTTCAAAAATTTTGCTTTTATTATTTTCTTGCTTCAGATAACAAAATATACCAAATGAAAAAGGAGCATTTTTTCTTTTTTAGAAAGTTGCTAAAAATTAAAACGCAATTAAATACAAACCCTAATTAATGTACCCTAAACCTAATCAGCTAACTTGTAACTAACAACCGTTTCCATTTTATGAAGTCCCGTCGAGAATGATTTAAGTTGCACATTCTGTGCATTCGTAATCAAAACAGGTTCTGTTTCTGACCACTTCTCTGGAACATCGCAATCTGGGTTTGCATGAACTAGAACATCAAAAGAGCAACGACAATCCAAAAATGGTAAGTAAGATATTGTTGCGGCCACTTGTAACATTACGTCTCGAATTTCCTGTTGGATTTTTTTCAATTCTTTACCCGTTACAGGCTCATTCTTTTCTTTAGAGAGAGCTAAGTCACCATCTTCATACTGAACGTTGAAATCCCAGCACTCTAAGATCTCTTTGTTGGCTACGTTCAAAATGATAAGTGATAATTTCCTTACTTGTTTGTTGAGGATCCATTCTGTAAAAATAATAGCTTTTTGTTGATATTGAACTATAAGCCCTACAAAAACACCTTTTTGTTTAAAAAATGGGTTTAGAACCGAACACCCATATTAAAGGTCTTCGAGTTAACAGCATATTTGGTACTTATATAGGGTACCTGAGTCGCAGGAAATGAAAAATCTCTTGGACAGAAACATTGGTTTCAGTGTTAACCACAAGTCAATTCAGGTGTTTTAGCCTACTCATGGGCGTTTATAGGATCTTTTTGAAAAACCTTCTGGGCCTTTACTTTAAAACTTTAAAACTTTTTATTACTCCCTTACGCTTTAACCCTCTTTAAATAAAGAAAATATATTTTTAATGCAACAACTTCACTGGATGCTGACCTGACCTACTATGTAGTATTATAATTATCGTACCTTCAAGGTGATAGCTATACCCATCTCAGAAAAATTGACATGTCTGAGATAGACAAACAAGTCATACCCTAAGGGTGTCTTTGTCATTTTTGAGAATGGAACCCTAAAAAGTAGTATCACACAAGATAAAAATAATCAGAGGTGCTGCTGATGTGTACAGTATATACACTTACTCCAACAGTGGACAGCAATACGCTGATGTATACAATATAATCGCACGCACCCAACAGTGGACAGCAATACGCTGATGTATACAATATAAACGCATGCATCCAACAGTGGACAGCAATACGCTGATGTATACAATATAAACGCATGCATCCAACAGTGGACAGCAATATGCTGATGTATACAATATAATCGCATGCATCCAACAGTGGATAGCAATATGTTGAAAAAAATACATTTTTATAGAGCAAGTTCCTTAGGCATTGTTCAAGGGCCTTTACCAATTTTATTCTATGAACTTAATTTTCATGTCTTAGAAAAATCAAAACTGCTTCATAACAATACTTACCTTCACTTTTACTCAGAATATTAGTCAAAAAGCTCTTTATCTGGACATCATCAGACATTAAAAGTGTAATGCCGTACTGTTGCTCCGCTTTGAAACTCTCCGGTGGATACAAGCCTCGTTGAAATAGGACGGAGTTGACGGCATATTCTGTAAGAAAATCAAACAAAATTAACCAGTAATCTTTCCCTTATGCCAGTAATTCACAATAATATTTCGCACCAACGGTCCCCTGCGCAAAACTGGCATAAAAACTTACTGAGGTATTCACAAACTATTTGGGCAGAGCCTCGAAGTGTAATGCAGTTTTTAGTCTGTTGTTGAGCCATTATATCGAATATTTTGTGACAAAACAAGATAAAGAAAAAAGCATGTAAATAAAAAAAAAGGAACCGTTGGTTGGTTGCTTTTTCAAATCAAAACTTTGTTTGATTCTTTGAAAGGGAATGGAAAAGCAAGCAATCACAGAATGTTTCATTGTCATGTGTCAAAAAGCGCGTATGAAAAAGCAATTTTTCACATTACGCTACGTTCAATTTGACCATCAGACGACGCTCGCTTGTCTTTCCACGCGTTTGGACGCGTAGATATCCAGCCCAGCACGTGACGTGCGACTTTGGTTTTCAAGCGTGTTATCGCAAACATCTATCAAAATAATATGCTATGATAGGTCGATTGCACGCGATAAAAATGACAAACGAAGTCGCGCGTCATTATGGTATGGGTGCTGGGCTGCGTTCAATAAGGAAGTTTCATTTTAAATAATTTTATTTTTAAATAATCATAATAAGCTTGCATAAAAGCCTAGTGAAGGTTTTTTATCAATAACTTGATAAATGATGAACTTATAATATAGGTACTTTTCCTGCCCGTGTTTGAACTTTTCCGCGCAAGGCCAGTCACCCGTGCCTGACGTCACAATATCCGTTTGGCTAGGGGGCCCGCGGCGTAAAATGTAGTAATGTAGAAAATGAGCAAAAGAAAAATACAAAAATGTCACAAACAGTATGTCAATACAATTAAAATTACAACTATTTATGTTTCATTTGCATAGAATTTTGTAGGTATTTATTTATTTTTTCTTTGTCAATTCGAGAAGGACACTGAAAATTTTATGAAACATCGATTTTTTGGTGGAAGATTGTTCATAAAAAAACATGTTGTACCGCATAAGTTTGCTTGCCAAAGTACCAAAGTAGATAAAGAAGAACGGCCTGCTTTTGCGAAACGTCAAATTGCTTGAGCTTACATTAGGCAGGCGCGGAGTCGCGAAGCCCCGTGCCGTCACCTGTGCTGCCACCGCGCGCCGTCTAGGCGCCTCGACCATAGTAACTCCGCTGCGCCTTTTCGCAAACAAAAATTTGATCCTAAATTATATCAATGGAGGTGCGTTTATTGAATGACGCGCCTGCTTAGCTTAGCGCCTGTAGCCGGCTGCCGACACTTCCCGAGTTCCCACCGATTTGCATTTTGAGCTATCTCAGACATAGTGAACTGCCTATTACGAGTATATTAGATATTTTATGGAGGTTTACTTAACCCCTGACCTAATAGTAAGGTAAAAACACGTTTCTAGGGTCTTCTGCTACATACTCTTAAAGTCCTAAAGTAGTAGGTTTTAGGCTGTGCATCCGCCTATTTGACGTCAAGATACTGTGTTTTTTAGTTTTGTGCAATATTTACCAGGAAAATGGGTCATCGAGTCAACGCTCATTTATGAACAGTTGGGCGCGCCCAGGTGTAGAGATTTTTTGCCAACTTTTGTTTTAAGTAATTTTTTTCAAGTTTTTGTTTTAAGTATTTATAGAGAGTGACTTTAAAAGCAATCCCGATAATTTTTGGGTGTATTGATAGACATTCTTTATTTTTTAATGTACACAAAAAGCAGTTATGACATATAATACATTAAAAGATATGTGCACCGGCGAGCTTATCTCAAAAAAAAGATTTATTCCAGCAAAACTAAGCGGGAAAGGGAAATTTTATTAAAATAAGTAATCATACATTACGTGTACTAAAAAATATATATCCTAATTTACGATACCTTAACAAAATATACAATACATACATAATTATAATATACTTACTTACACTTACTTACCTAAAATACATATAAAATATACATAAACTTACCTATTTACTATGACAGTGAAAGATAGTGCTCTTTTAGCTTTTTCTTGAAAAGGCTCTTGGTAGGACAGTTGCGAATACATTTTGTATTACATAGACATTAACTGTAGATGATGTTTTAAATGAGAAAACAATTTCATTTAATATTTAAAAAAAAGCGTTAGAAAATGTTACTTGCAAGAATAATACAGTGTACACTGGTCTGTGTACGTACACAATGTTGTTGCCTTCAGTAGCCGATGGAAAACTGCTACACATATGCCCCCACGCGGGTGAAGAGAGGCAGGGCAAAGAGTATAGTAAGTGGCATGTCGGTGTTATTTGCACAGAGCAGCTGCTGTGTGGTTATTTGTTGACAACTCCCTGCTACGCTAGGATTTTAGGTTAAGTACCTATGCGTTGTTTTTTCTTTTCGCTTGTTTCTTGTATTGAGGTTTTGAGTTATTATGGGGTTTGTTGAAATAAATTATGGAGTATTATTATCGCTAAAACTGAATTATAGCCCAATTCATCCGAAGTCATTTTGAAAAGTACTTAAGTATCTATATTTTAGAAAACAAAACAAAAATAAGTACGTGTTTTTGTGTAATGTTCATGTGTACAGCAAAATAAGTGCAGGAGATTCGCCTTTATCTCGACGTCGTCCGACAATTAAAGTGAACGCAACCCAAATATTGATTTTTGCGTTTTGATATTACAATTGACTAATCATGTTTTGTTTTTGTCCTTTATTTTAAAGAAAACTTAAATAAGGATTTTACTGCTTTTTTATATTAAACTGTAGAAATATAAAAAAAAAGTTTTTAGACAGAAAAATAGTTTCCCAATTTAATAACACAAATAAAAAGAGAGTTATGCTTCCCTCTAAAACTAAACGCAATTATAAATTTGGTCTGGATGTCAATCAAAGTGTCAAACAAAACTGTCAAAACAAAACAGAAACTTCTTGGCATTCTTGGTTTCTTTAATTATTAAAATTAATTTTAACATTCCTTACTAAAATTGAGTGTACAAATATTGAGGAATTGTTTACTTGACAATGACTTCAATGGTGAAGTCAATCAAGGGGCGAACGTGTCGCAAAAGATTGAGAAAAGTACCTCCTCGTTTTCACACCTGCGATCACAATGAAGAATTGATTTCTTTAAATTGTTGGCTTCGTGAACAGGGTCTATGTTGCAATAAGAAGTTAGTCCTGGCTCATTTTGATGATACTGGAAGAGGAGTCATGACAAAAAAGAAAATTCAACCTGGAGAAGAACTACTAAATATGCCCTTAAATTTAACCATAAATATTACCACATTACTAATGGACAAGTTATTCAATTGCTTATTCTTGGAAAACAAACATGAGTGCTTCACAAAATACAAAAACGCAGTATCATTTCAGTCACTGCTGGCATTTTATTTGGTGTATCATAAAATACAGAAATCTGAATCAATGTGGTATATATATCTAAAAAGTTTACCAAATGAATATACTGTGCCATATTTCTTGCCAAATGATGTCCAATGTTGCTTAGATGCTGAAATATTAGCTGCGGTTTCAAAACAAACAGATGTGATTGATTCATCATACACTATTTTTGAAGAAATTTTACAAAACAATACAAGCAATAATATTATTTTAACAAATTTAAAAGAGAATTTCTCAATGCGTGAATATCAATGGGCCTATTTTACAGTGAATACTAGATGTGTTTATATGGACTTATCGAAGCTTGTTAACTTAAGAACAAATGATAACACTATACTGAGCATACTGAAGGATGACACTAAAATAGCTCTATGTCCATACCTCGACATGATAAACCACAGCCCGAGAGCGAAAAATGAAACTAAACTCATATTGAAACGCTTAGAAAATATTTCAATACAGAATATAAACAAAGACTTATTTTCAGATATCAGATTTTCTATTTACACAAATAATAGTTTTGAGCCGTATACACAAGTATTTATATGTTATGGTGATAGTTATAATTTGAAATTGATAACGGAATATGGATTTGTTCTGCCAAATAATGAATTGGATTATGTCCCATTTGAATTTGAGAAAGTAGAATCTTATTTGAAGACGAAAGGATTGAAGTTATCTCATGATCAGATTACATTTGTCAACAATCATGGTCTGAATAAAGAATTGTATATTGACTGCAAAGGCCTAAGTTTTAACTTCTATGCACTATTAATGGTAGTAAAATGTTATTATAAGCAAAACTCTGATGTGAGCCGGATTATTTACCAGGGATTCCCAGGAGGAAGTAGTTACAATGATTTAGTAGCACCATTGGTAAAAGAGAAGATAGTTACTGTTAGAGACACTATAGATAAGTTGGAAAAACATGGAAATAACTGTATTATTTTGGATAATTGTGTAGAGCTTTTGTGTCAATATATTAGAATATTGGAGAAGTTTATTAAATGTTAGATGGAAAGTAACCTTATTGTTTTAATTATGCAAATGATTTTAGCTAAAGTTACAGTCAATCAAATCAGAGGATCAATGTTCAAGCCCCCCCTGTCTGGACTAATGGAGGTTTTCAAAATGTGGTTGTTTGTATACTTATATAGGTTCAGTCAGGTTCAGATGGTAAGGGTGGAAAAAAAGGTTGAAATTTATTAAACTGCATTTCAATAAAAGAGTTCCTATGCCGTTATGTTGTAATGAAATCGTCCAATCCATAGACATACAATTTTGTTACACAAGCAGATGTAAATTAAAAATCCCGACACACTTGAATCAGGCTATAGTTTATTCCCTGGGGATGGGCAGTTTCCTAGGGACATAGATAAAGGATGGGCAGATCCCTAAGGACATAGTCATTAATAATTTGGTAACTGATTTTAAAATTCTTTCACTGTTGTAATGGTTACGATAGCTAGTAGCTAAAGAACACTTTCGATCAAGTCACCTTCCAAACAATAAAAATCGGTCTAGTGCGAGAAGGACTCATGCCCTAAGGTTTCCCTACCATTTAACATACAGGGTGTCCCATAATAAGTGAATCAAATTGTTATGGGAGGTAGCTTAATCCAAATCCTATCAAATAAAATAAACATAGGTGAAACAAAAGTTTGATGGTTTTTGAGTTAAACAACATTTTTAAAAATTTTGAAAACTTGTTCCCGTCCCTGGTTGTTTTGCTGTCATTACTTTATTTTTCAGTTCCGAAAACATTTTATTTTCAGAATATTATTTAAAAATAACTATTTCATGATTTGGTTATATACCAAATATTTTAGAAAAGTAATACCAAATTTAAATGGCTGGACTTTGTTTTTACTTCTTGTGTAAACTCGAAAAAAATATTTAATCTTTGGACCACTGTGATGAAAAAAAAAGTATGGGGTGGAAATGACAAACTATTTTAAAAACTTCCTCATTTTTATTTTTTTTTTCAAAAATGTATAACATGTGACCATGGATGTATATAATAGGTCCATGCATGTGACCACTTTCATAAGGGCGAGACTAGTTATTGGCCTTGACCATTGGCTGGAATGGATATTTAAAGAACGTTACTATGATATATAATGTACTCTTTGGTTACTATCCATAATTTGAACTAATAGTCAAAGGTTCCAACCAATCTTTTGACCATTTTAATCTATTTATCTAAGAGAACATAAACAAGGACAGCCAGCAGGTAGGCCGATACATTATACTTATTTATCATTAATATAACTCAATGTTATTTATGAGGTAGGCCTTCTATACTTACTGTCGATAAATTTTTGAGTACCCACCTGAATAATAATAATGATTTTATTTTATAAGTAAATGATTATTTACCAATGTTACGTACATTTATCATTTAATTAAGTTACGTTATAAAACGTGTACTATTATAAGGACCTGTAACATGTCATTATCAATAAATAATCTGAATCTGAATCTACCTATTATTTGCAAAGATTTCAAAAGTAATGTAAGTAATCTTTGATTATTTGTCTATGGTCAATGTCTATGGTGAATCGTTGAACCCCAGAATAAGGAATTTATTCCTCAATGAAGTGTGCAATGGATTGCAAATAGTTTTTTAGGATCATTTCGCATGACTTTGCATCCGAAATAATTTCTGATGCTCTATACATCGTATTCGTATAATATAAGTTATCTGTTATTTCGACACGAAAAAATTGTCGTTTATCACATATCGTGCTACAACCCGTTGCTCAGTTTATCGCTGAAGCGATGCAAGGTCGTTAAACGTGACAATTGAAGAACGAATGCTACAAAGCATAATGATGGTCCGATTCTCTTTACAAGAGAATACTAGATCTTGCGTCAATTTTATGCCATCCATGGTATGAGAAAACAAGGGGTATGTTCCTCAGAACAGAACCCTTATTCTAAGGTACAGCATAATTATGTTTCTTGCTGATTTGTTGAGGTTTTGTGTTCCAACTGGTTGGCCCAAGCATACGTCATCACGCTATGGACGGTTCTCAAACTTTAAAAGTCGGGAATCGTAGAAATTTTCATGTCCTTAGAAATAAATTAGTAGGTAGCAAGTGAGACTCGCACTTTATCGATTTTATCAAATCATTCATACCCATTTGGAAAATGTATACCCAAAAAATACACATTTTAAAAATTATAAAATTCCTTGGAGACGTTTTTTAGAAAAATTTGAAAGTAAATATATTGGATATATGGAGTAGGTAGGACTTACAATTTCTAAGGCTGGCTTTTGGGCCACAATAACGAAGCCACTTTTGAGCCACCAATTCATTTTTGGGAAAAGAAAAAAGTCTAATTATTCCGCCTTTTACAGCGCGATTTTGACAATAATTACGGATCGAACAACCGCCCATTCTTGCTCCCTAGAATTATCATTAATTATTTAGCTCGTATGCAACTCGAAACTAGCTTCAACCTTTGGGAATCTCGGTGTAGAATGAAACAAACTACTAAATTCACTCTCGTGCAACAAGGATGACAATAAATGGAAAAAACGCCATTAGATATTGCCAGTATTATGCGCTTATTTTTACCCAAACGTGTCACACAACTTCTGCAAATCTGACCACAAAGATAAGCAAAAAATCAAAATTACTTACATTTGTTCATGTTTAATTTCAACAACGAAATATACTTATCAATGTTATAAATAATATAATTGTTTTGCAAACGAAATAACATAATACTATTTTCCTAATCATGAAATAATGACAAAAAATGGCAAGCACGTAAGATGACGTCACCTTGGGCCGGTGCGTTCCAAATATTTAATAATATCAGTGCCGCCGTACAAGCTCTCGTGCATAATATTTCAATTCTCGTAATGAATAATCATTCGCACTCATACAAAATTTATATGCTATCCTGTTTTCAGTGTTCAAATTGTAGTAAGCTTATGTTTTGAAATGGAAACCGAAGGAACTGACCAAGTTTTATTAGGTCCTGACCCCATCCAAAAAAAAAAAATGTGTGTTTAACAGTCAAATGTATTAAAAGTGCTTCAGATGAAATCGATTTTTATTCGAACTACAGAGTATTGTGTTAATAATAGACTCTTTTAAAGCTTAAGTTTTTTTTTGCGGGGGCTTTTAAAATGAATTTTGGGTATTTTAGGGGTATTTTGGTTTTGGTTAGGGGAATTTTTTTTAGGAGTTGGCAACCCTGACTCTAACTGTCAGTGTCAGTCAGCTCAGTGAGCCAGCTGTCATGTCAATAGTCATACTGTCAAACGACAAACAAACATGGCGGCTGCGTTGCTGTCTAAAGAAAAGATAATATTTAATTATGTGAAATTTACTAGAAACTCTAGTTTTAACAAATTTGTTATTTTAAATAAACCACATCTAAATATTTTAAGCCGGCACTGCCCTGCTTCTGGTCAATTTCGGGTATGATTTTTGGTGATTATAACCTCTGTTTGTTTTTTGTGTACAATTTTCTTTTAGATCAGTTTTTCTGGTAAAAATGTAATAATATGCAAAATTGCTTTCAGTTTTATTCAGCACCAGCTTCTAATAGTCCTACGGGACCAGATACAGCAAAAAATGTCTTGGCTGCAGTCTTGGCAAATAAACCAAAGACAGGAAAAATCCCTGTCGGTAAGTGATCTTCGCATCGTTTAAATTTCTTGATTCATCACATGAGCTTTACTGTATATGAGACACCTTAACCACAAACTACTAGGTACTTATTGCATAATATTTGGCAATGACCTTGTGAATAAAGTTGTTATTATTTAGTGACTGATAATAATACTCTAGGTATTCTATCCGCCGAGCAGAGATAGCACCATAGTAGGCAAGTTGCACGTCAGTGGTCCAAGATAACGAGCAAAGAGTGGGTTCACATGCCATCAAAATACCTGTTGTTTGTACGGAACGGACGCTTTGTTTGGTGCTCTCTAATCTACGACTGTGCTTTGTTATCCTCAGACACTGTGCTAGCTTCTACATTGACTTAGCTTGTTTACTGTACTTATACAAATTGTGACTGTTTCTAAGACTGGTTTCTGTGTAATTTGTGACTAGTTGTTTTGGATAATGAATATATCCAAAATGACTGCAAGTGTCAAAAGACAGCGATGGAATTTTTCTTCGACTGAAGAGATGATGATTTGGAATTTATATAATACCTTTCTCAAGCAACACCTAATGCATTCTTGGACGAGATTTCAAAAGTAATTGCGTCATCTTTGGGCATTTATTGGAAATAAATATACAGCATTATGAAAGAAAAGAATAGCAGTGGTCTCCTAAGAAGCAAAAACCTCGAATGGCTGTATTAGTATTACATGAAACTGAGGACTTCAATTCAGAATAAGGTCCACCAATTTTTCTTACGAAATGAAGTTCCAACATTGGATAAAATATTAGCAGCTATAAACCATAATGGAACACTGGAACAATTCAAGCGGACTTCAGTGCATAAACTGTTGAGGCATATTGGATTTAAATTTTCAACGAGAAGTGGCATCAGTATGTTGATTGACAGAGATGACATATATTTTTACAGAAGGAATTATTTAAGCGCTGTACAAAACACAAGATGGTTGCGAAGGACAATCTATTATTTAGATGTAACATGGGTAAACGAAGGCTACACTACAACCAGGGCATGGGTGGACTCCATAGTCAAAAATGCAAAACATGCATTCATAATAATTATGGTTTATCTACTGACTTGAAAAATCCATCAGGTAAGAAAACAATATTATTCACAGTACCAGGAAATATTATTCACAATACATTTTTTTTGTCTTCTGTAATTAATGCTAATAATACTTACTTGCATGCTCTATAATCTTGTAGCCCTTCTCAAAGAATGGTGGTATGATAAATCAAAACTGCTATTTTTTGTAAATTCGACCTTGCTGGGCTCGGACCAGGTAATGACTTCATATTGATTTCAATACAACCTACGATTTATGCCTAACAACACCGAAAGTCGGAAAATAGCATTCGCTTAACCCACAACCACAACATGTCATTGTTTTCTGCTGCCTTAAAATCAACTATACGAAGTAAAAAAAGTTTTGCCCATGTTTTGATATCAAATACCTGTCAGTGCTTCGGTGAAACACGGTTGTATTTAGTGTGGTCTGTAACTTGCATTTCACAGTTCACTCTCGGAACACCCCTGATACCCTCTCAGGGATTCATATATACATATGTACATACAGGGTGTCCCATAATAAGCGAATCAAATTGTTATGGGAGGTAGCTTAGTCCAATTCCTATCAAATAAAATAAACATAGGTGAAACAAAAGTTCGATGGTTTTTGAGTTAATTAACTTTTTCAAAAAAAATTTGAAAACATCTTCCCGTCCCTGTTTTTTTTGCTGTCATTACTTTATTTTTCAGTTAAGAATTTTTTTATTTTCAGAATATTATTTAAAAATAACTATTTCATGAATTGGCTACCAAACATTTTAGAAAAGTTACACCAAATTTAAATGGCAAGACTTTGTTTTCACTTCTTGTGTAAATTCGAAAAAAATCTTTAAACTTTGGATCTCTGTGATGAAAAAAAAAAGTATGGAGTGGGAATGATAAACTATTTTGAAAACTTGCTCATTTAATGTTATTTCCAAAAATGTATAACATTTGACCAGTTTCATAAGGGCGAGACTAGTTATTGGCCTTGACCACCGGCTGGAATGGATTTTTAAAAATATTTACTTTCCATAATTTGAACTAAAATGCTATAAAAGTAAAAATTGTTGAGTTTTAATTAAAACAATGTGAAGAAGTGATTATTTTTTTTATTATAAAAAAGTGTATACCGACAAGAAAAAGTGATACAATTTTTTTTAAGAATATCTCCTTATAACAAATGTTCGAACTGACGCCCGCGTGTGCGAATGCATAAACGACACCTTTTCAAAAAATTTCGTTTTAGTCGGCGCAGGCTGAGTGCCGATATGCTTCTGGCGGCTTGTGTCACTCGTTCGCGTAGTTCTCCCTCATTGTGAATGGGCTTTGCGTACACTCGATCCTTTAAACAGCCCCAGTAGAAGAAGTCGAGTGGATTAAGGTCTGGCGACCTTGGTGGCCACAGAATGGGGCCTAGTCTGCCAATCCAACGGCTGGGGTATGCTTCGTTGAGATGAGATCTTACTTGAACAGCATAATGAGCCGGACACCCGTCATTTTGCAGCCACATTTGTGCTCGGGCTTGAAGTGACTCATCTTCTAACAAAACTGGCAAAGTATTTTGCAGAAATTCCAAGTAATTTTGTCCATTCAGAACTGAGGGCAGTTCTACTGGGCCCACGATTCAACCGTTGTAAATTACAGCCCACATGTTTATTTTAAATTGGTACTGTGAATGGTCTTCCTTCTTTTCATGCGGATTGACCATCCGCCAACTGTGGAGATTATGCAAATTGATGTAGCCATCTTTCCTGCAGGCGGACTCATCACTCCACAATACGTGATTTAAAAAATCCGGGTCTTCTTGGTGTTTGCGTAGCATTCGTTGGCAAAATACCAACGAAGTGCTTGTACACGCGTAACATGGTAAGGATGATATTGATATCGTTTGAGTACTCTATGCACAGTGGATTTCGGTATTCCCGTAGTTTGTTCGATGCGCCGACAAGAAGTTGATGGATCGTCTTCAATTTGTAAGAGAACTTCCTCATCGTCAACCTCTACAGGTCTACCCTCACCACCGTGTCTGCCTGGATTTCTTCCTTCTCTGAAGGCTTTGTCAACCCTTAAAAAAACTCCATATTGTGGGTGTTGTCGGTTTGGATAACGATCAGCATAAATCCTTGCAGCTTGTCTAGCAGAGTATGTGACACTTCCACGTATTTCGTCGAAATGTCTGGTTTCTCCATAAATCAAATGCATATCTGCATACTCATGATGGGTAAATGGATGGTCTTGATGATTTGCCATGATGCAACAAATCACAAACACAATGATCCAATTCACAAGCAAAACAAGTCCCGAGAAGCGCCAAGTCGTACACTTCACAAGATACCAAATCAAGAGCACAGCAAAGTCCAAATTAAAGCCAGGTTCGTTGGAATATCGCAATACGGAAGCAGTGATAGTACACGAGTGTAGCACAGTAGGTAAAGTGTTGCACTGAGCGACAAGTGAGTGCGCAAACAAACAACAATGGCAAATTAGTGGTGGCATGGCAGCTAGCTTCATGTTAAAACGAGACAGCTATACATCACGCTGTTGATGTCCTTGTTTATTTTTTAACTGTTCTTAGATAAATAGTCAAAAGAACGGTTAGAACGTCGATGCGATAGTGTAAATAAGATTTTTAGTTCAAATTATGGATAATATTTTTTAAATATCCATTCCTGCCGTTGATCAAGGTTAATAAATAGGCTTATTCTTATGAAAATGGTCACATATCTTACATTTCTAAAAAGAACATTAAATGAGCAAGTTTTTAAAATAGTTCATCATTCCCACTCCATACTTTTTTTTTCATCACAGAGATCCAAAGTTTAAAGATTTTTTTCGAATTTACACAAGAAGTGAAAACAAAGTCTTGCCATTTAAATTTGGTGTAACTTTTCTAAAATGTTTGGTAGCCAATTCATGAAATAGTTATTTTTAAATAATATTCTGAAAATAAAAAAAATCTTAACTTAAAAATAAAGTAATGACAGCAAAAAAAACAGGGACGGGAAGATGTTTCCAAATTTTTTTGAAAAAGTTAATTAACTCAAAAACCATCGAACTTTTGTTTCACCTATGTTTATTTTATTTGATAGGAATTGGACTAAGCTACCTCCCATAACAATTTGATTCGCTTATTATGGGACACCCTGTATAATATATATACTATATGGTGAAATTTAATCAACCGCCTGAATTCATACTGGAGACTCGGTTAGTGTTCAGGAACAATATTTAATGACGATGAAGGAGAAATTCGAAAAAAAAATTTGCTCCTGTACTGCCAATACTATAATTTGTATTTAAACTAGTCCAGTGTGAATGGGAGTAAAATTTTTTTGTTATGATTTTGAAAAAATGTTCGCCGAGCCTTGTTTCTGATCACTAACCGAGTCTCCAGTATGAATTCAGGCGGTTGATTAAGTTTCACCTTATCTATATCATTTATTTGTTGCAGGTAAGGGGAAAGGACTGATGATTATTACCCACATCAGAACTGAAAATAGATCTGTTGATGGAGGATTAATGGTCTTCGAATTGAGAAAGGACAGCAATTATCACCAGGATATGGACACAGATGTAATTCATGACAGCTGGAAAAAGTTACAACAACAAACACAAGAAAAGATGAAATTGTTTGGTTGTAAGAAAAAATGATACCGTTCAGTGATGATATGTTTAAGAGAGATTTATTAAATATTGTAAAAGGTAACAAACATCGATATGCAACAAGTGTGGTCGATGTGATTGCTAAATCGCGACATTTGCAGATGATACCGCTGTCCTGGCTTCACACAAGGACCCAAATATGGCTTCAGCTATGCTGCAAAACACCCTGAATGAAGTAAACAACTGGTTAAAAAAGTGGAAAATCAAAGTAAATGAATCTAAATTAGTGCATGTTACATTCACTAATAGACACGGACACTGCCCACCAGTCACTCTTAATAGGGCGGTGATTCCTCAAGCTGATGAAGCAAAATATTTGGGAATTCATCTAGACGAACAGCTTACTTGGCGAAAACACATATCTACAAAGAGAAAACAGTTGAGTATGAAGCTCATATAGATGTATTGGCTGTTTGAGAGGAAGTCTGAACTATCCACACACAATAGGTTACTCCTTTACAAATGCATAATGAAACCAATATGGACACATGGCATCCAGTTATGGGGTAGTGCCTCAAATACAAATATTGAGATCCTGCAAAGACACCGTGGTTTGTCACAAATGATACACTCCATCTAGATTTACAAATCCAAACTGTAAAAGACACCGTGGTTTGTCACAAATGATACACTCCATCTAGATTTACAAATCCAAACTGTAAAAGAAGAAATTGAAAAGATGGCTACAAAATACAGAGACAGGGTGAAATCGTACCCAAACATACTGGCACGTAACTTAATGAATCAGGAGGAGAGTCCGCGCAGACTAAAGCGGAAAATACCCCAAGATCTGGCAAACCAAACTAGAATAATATTAAATAATGGGTGCATCCAGTGGGATGTTATCCAAGCAAGACAATCAAGCCATCAAAAACTTCAAGTCACAACCAACGCTGAATGTCCAGAGCTCTGAGACAGATTGCAGATTGCGCTGCAAGAGGAGATTAAAAAAAAAAGAAATAATAAAGAATAAACAAGCGCTGCGCTTAGAAATTGATTCCTCTTGAATTAATTTGGGCTCAAGTAAAAGGGTATGTGGCACAAATTAGTCGATGTGAAACAATTACTGAATGAAGCCCTAATTAAAGTAAACAGCATTAGCTTGAAAAATTGCATCAGGCACATAGAGCCGAATATGAACTGAATGAATGGAAATGTGGAAAATTTGTCGGAACATTGGTATTTATAATTAATGTCGGCAATGAGTCCGGTGATGTTGCATTAGAATTGTAAATAATAAATTTATACTTTATAAATATCACAATGTTTTATTTAATAGATACACAAAACAATACAATTTTCTCATTCGCATTGCTTATCTTTTTTACTAGTTGTTATATTTATACTTGCACATTAAGCAAATATGAAGGCATTTCCAAAGAAAAATATCTATCAAGTAAAAAATAGATTAATAAAATATTTAAAATTAGCAGTTCAGGCCGTAACGAGCGATCCATTTTTGAGCGAATGTTTACGCCCACTGACCGGCCATGGCAGTCGTCCGTCCCTTTCATTTGCATATAATTGTGCGAATGAGAGGGTGCTATTTATCTCTTCTCGGCGGATAGATTCGCCCCGAACTGTGACCTCGCGAACCTCCAACCCCATATCTCTGCAGCCTCTTGAGCGATTAGACACATGTTCAAACTTAAAAATTCTTTTTGTCTCATTTACTCGCCTACTAAACTTCATGACGTTCCGAATAGTTCCGATCAACGATACTCGAGTTATCGTCGGACAAACATACAAACATACATACATACATACATACATACATACAAACGCCGGATTGTTCAAGTAGACTCTGAGAACTTCGCTCGCTCGTTAAATGATGATAACATGCAAGTTACGCCAAAGGTACATTGGCGTAACTTGCATTTCTGTCAAAGGGGGCCTGGCCCCCCCAAGAAATTATTCAAGGGGCTCCACAATGCAGTCCTGCTCTAATAATTTAGTTTTTTAACTGTCTATCCTGCTCTAAACAAATGTTGCGCACGCAAAACTTCAGTTAGTTTGAAATCGCGGCTATATTAGGACATAACTATAATTTCTTTATGTAATCGTGAAATTTATGCTTTTTTTAAAAGTAATGTAACTATAATAAGATTAAAAGTATGTTTGTTTATGAAGTGTAGTTAATCATTTTGTCTTGACTCAAAAAACTAACCATATTTTTTAAAATTTTCCTTATTTGCATTCATGGAATTGAATACAATGCAAAACGGATGTTTAGCATTGTGGAGGCCCTTAAAAGATGAGTGTAGATACAATTGGTTTCGATTCGGCGTAACACGACTTAACTTATTTGACAGGAATAACCTTATTTTAAGCGTCCTGTCTTTTTCTTTTTATATCGAAAAGACAAGGACAGAACGCCTAAATTAAGTTTAGTCTTGTCAAATAAGTTAAGATGTGCTATACCGAATCGACATCAATGTTGTACTACTTGGTGCTATTACCTGTTCCACAACCACCCGAGTGAAAACGAACAGCTCGAAGTGTTTCAATAAACCTTGTCAGAAATGTACAATATTTACCCAGGCGTATTGGACGCTATCTTGCAATATTTATTCTTCTGGTTATCTTTAGCAAAAAGTTCCGTTTACATTAATTAGAGTATATTTCAGCTGATAAAAAATGTTTTGGTTTATTCTAAATATAATGCATCCTATCTGTACAGTTTTTTTCATATGGGTTTTATATCTTGGCTGAACCAATATCGGTTGGTATAGTATTGACCCTCAGAATTATGATAATGAGTCACGCATATGGTCACCACCAATCTGACCACTGTTAAATGCTAACATAAGTTAGAGTTTAAAGTTTTGTTACATTTATATGTTGGTGGAAACCTAGTGAAACTATTTATAATTACATAAATACAATTATAAATTGAACATATATATTATAAAATGTTATGGGGAACAAAAATTCCAGTCCTTAGACCCGAATTTCGTACCTTCTTTTGATATTTATTATTTTAAACTTGTGGCTTTAAATCGGCGGTTGACGAATCGTCAATAATTCCAAGGGTTAAATTAAAACACATTATAAAGTGTCGCTGACCAACATTGTTTCCTTTTATTGAACATGGCTCTGATAGTAATTAAATTAATGACCAACCCCATTTGTTTATATGTAACTAGCTTTTGCCCGCGGCTTCACCCGCGTTGATTTAGTTTTTGTGTAGTATTTTTTATAAAATGTATTTAAATCCGGTTTGGAGTGTTTTTGGTGCAATTATTTGATCTCCAGGTAAAGTCTCTTTGGCGGGGCCTATTACCTATTAGTTTTTTTTTAATTCATACTTAAAGTACCTCTTTATATACTACATTAGAAGTTCTGCCCTCAGCTGTTAACACGACCAGGCTGCTAGGTGAGCTCACTCTCGAGCAGGATACGTAAAACTGGCCGTGCGAAAAGCAGTCCCCCGTAAGATCAATTCCTGCTGTTTTTAGTGACTGTCCCTGAGACTTATTAATCGTCATTGCGAAAAGGAAAAAATGGAACCCTAATAGGATCACTTGTGTGGCTGTCTGTCTGTCCGTCTGTTACAGCCAATTTGCTCTGGCACACATACTTTCAAGAATTTTCATGTCCACTATATTAAATGTCAAAATCGATGCCTTTTTCGTAATTAACGTCCAAAAAAACCATAAAAACGACACCCATATTGATATTTACACATTTCAACATTTCAACCCCATCGCACCCCAACAGGGGATGATGGTATTTTATGTCCACTACGTTGGATTTAGAAATCGTCGTTGTTTTCGTAATTAACGACCTGGTAAACCATACAAACGATACCCATGTAGATTTTCAGACTTTGTCACCCCATTTCCCCCTTTTAGGGGTTGAATTCTGAAAAAACCTGAAACACATATTTACTCATTTATGGATAGAAGTACTCCTGTGAAGTCTCGAATAAAATAGTCTAACTAATCTTGTTTCCCCATACGTACTCTGGACCCCCGTTTCACCCCCTTAAAGGTAGAATTTCGAAAAATCCTTTCTTATTCCTTGTCTACATTACAAAGGGAAGCTCTGTGCAAAATTTCAGCTTTCTATATCCAAGGGTTTGGGCTGTGCGTTGATGAGTCAGTGAATGTACAGAAAGAATAATGAAGGATCATTATTGTGGAACTTTGCTTTACTATCTGGGTATCAGTATTGTGTCAGTATAGTTTTTGAAACATCTAAGTTAAAATTGGAAACAATTAATTTATTTGGGCATACAGTAAAATGTTAGTACCTTAGCTAAGAATATTCAGTTAAAAACAGAAACCCTAATAGTGAATCTTTTAAATAATTGTGTTTTCAATGAACTTTGTTGATTTGATGCTATCCTAATTGAAAATACTCTTGTTTGTTTTGTTAATTAGTGATTAGTGATTACGTAACTAAAATGGCCATCATTAAAATATGGAGGGTACACTGCTTAAATGATGAATGTCACATTTTTTATATTTTGAGATAATTAATTTCTTTAAACTTTTTAAATCTTGTCACAGAGTTGTATGGGACAGGATTACTTAATTTTGTTTTTTGAGAAATCTTTTCATGAAATTAAAGAGCTCGGGAAATGTCAACAAGGAAAATAATAAAAAGAAAAAAGCAAATTATAGACTTTGATAAGTAGTTTCAGCAGTGGACCCTTCATATAGTTAAAGTAGACTTTAAATTAGAATTATATATATAACACATACTTTTTTGCTTTACATTTATTTTGTACATAGCCTGTCTGTAGCCACTGATTTCCCTTTGTACCTGTCAGCTATATTTTCGCAATGTTTCCATTAATCTGACACTGCCTGTATAATCCACATTATGTTTGTGTTTAATACTTGGTTGAATTGCAGCTCTTTTGTTCTGATCCTGGCATGTGACCCTGTTTATTTGTCCTCATTCATCCCCACCGCTTCATCAAAATTAAATCCTATTTTTCTTTCCTTGAACGTTTCCTTAAATTTCTTCCCCATCCCTAGGTATCCAAAAGAGAGACTGCTTTCACCCAGGTGCATCTGTTTTGTCCCGTGAAGATATCGACCTGCCTGATGCGAAGCCGGTCAGCGGAGTGGACATGTTCCGTGGGATGATGGCGTATGTGTGGCCTAAGGTGAGATTAAAGCCGATTTTGAAGGCTTTAATTTTAGTTTTAGTGCTGTCAAAACTTAATTTTAAAAAATCGTCTTTAAATGTTAGGAACAGAAGCTAAATTACTTTGGAAAAAATTTAGTTTTGACAGCACTAAAACTAAAATTAAAGCCTTCAGATTTGGCTACACTGAGTCCTTATTTTTGTTCTAATTACATATTCATTCTGTGATTTCTATGTTGTCATTGTAATCAGTATAAGTGAAAAAAAGAGAGATTTAATCCCAAGAATAGGAATCCTAATAAATCTCTAATGAGCGTTTTTCTCGTTGTTTTTTTTTCTTAGTTCTTAGGTTTCCTCCAGATGGCGCTGTCCATGTCAACATAGATAACATGTGTTTCGTAGCAATCAATGTCAAAGTTTGTTTGGAATCGGTGCAAATTTTGTCTTTGATTCTGTTGCTAAAGAATACGAGAGTGCCATCTAGGAATCTTATTTAACACTAAATTTGACATAACGAAAAACGCTCATTATAAATTTATAGTAAAGCCCACTTGCAGCATGTTCTTAACTCGACTTTAACTCGGGTTAAGTCAAAAAATAGAGGGTTAAGAAAAAGCTCTCTTGCACCAATCAAAATCTCGGGTTAAACTAGGGTTAAACTAAGAGTAAGTCATCAGAATTTAACCCGACTCTCACCGTGAGTTAAACTCGGGTTAGCGAAGTAATGTTACCAGTTTGACTTGAATTGTGTTGTTTCCAATGACATTATATATATACTATACCTCATTGGTTGTAACTAATTACTTTATGGTAACATTCTAAATAAATGTCAAATGTCAAAAAATCGCTTAGCTCGGGATTACTAACCCGCTTCGATATTATCATGGTGCAATAGGACTTATGAAATGTCGGGTTAGTTAACTCTTCCCTGGGGTTAGTTAACCCGAGGGTTAAGGATTTTTTCTTAATCATGCTGCAAGTGAGCCTTAATGTGTGTATGCAGATTGACGTAACGCCAAGGGCATGCATGCTAAAAAATGGTATGTAGGCCGAAATTTTACCTGGGACCAAGGGAGAACACGAGTCCGGACGAGGCCAAGTTTGAAATTATTTCGTAAATTCTTGTGGCCTCTCTTCTGAAGTGTATTTCGAAATAGGAGGCATCTAGATTTACGGGACCCGTTTATTTTTTATTATTTACAATGTGCTTACACTTGGCCGGCACCGCCCCTGATGGGACCTGGGATGAAGCGCGCTCGCCCAGAAGGATAACAACCGCAATATTATTCAACACTGTGCCATCGTGTCGCACAAAGGCGCGATCTAACTCACCCATACCGCGTACTCTTCTCTCCCTCAACGCTCTTCTAAACGCCAATCAGGACTGTGATCTGTTTGCTGATGGATGGCAGAAAATATTGTCAGAGTGTTTGTGTTTTTGTGAGAGGGACTGTTTCTGACTTTATGTGTTATTATTATTTATTTTAGTTGATTGTACCGTTTTGTGTTTGTGTTACTATCTTTAATTATTGTAATTGCAGTGGCGTGCACAGAACTTTGCTGGAAAAGCAAACAATTGGTCAAGAACAACAATAAAAAAAATATAAAAAAATTTAAATATCACTTTGAAAAAAAAAAGTTTGTATAGGAAATTTTCACTCTAGGGTAGACATTGTCTACCCTGGCGTCATACAAAATTTTTTTTTTCAAAGTGATATTAAAATTTTTTCATATTTTTTTTATTGTTGTTCTTGACCAATTATTTGCTTTTCCAGCAAAAAGTTCTGTGCACGCCACATTACTAATTGGTTTGTCCGTTTTAATTAAAGTAAATAAATAAATAAACACAACCCTTCCTTTGGTTCAAGGAAAGAGGGAACAAATAAGTTTGGTGTTCCCGAATACTCCCTATATAAACTTATGTGAAACTACTACGAAGTTTGCAACTGCAAAACCCCTTTCTTTTAGATATAGTGCTAATAGTATTTTGTGCAACTGTGACATTATGTGAGACATTTGGGTCTCGGTTCGTTTCGTCAGTGTCACAATGTCTAATTTTATTAAATTAACATTATATCATTGCAGTATAGAAACGCAGAAAGAAAAGTAAATCTGGATGTGAGGAGCTCTGAACCGGGAATCTAACCCAGGACCTCTCGCTTGCCGGGCGATTGCTCTAACCTCTGAGCTATCCAGGTCTCAACACAACTCGTGAATTTACCATTGTGCTTTCCCATACTGCAATGATATTTATAGATACCCACTTTATAGTGAGCCACTTGGCGCCTAGAGGACGCTAGTGTATTCAAAGCTAGTCAAAGACCATTATGCCCTACCGTCACCTGTTACAGTATCGGGTAGTAAAGAATACACATTTCTCTTATCGAAACTATGAATATCTATACTGCAATGATATAATGTTAATTTATATCTCATTGCGATGGATAAATCGCCAAGTGTTCAAACATAGAAATTTATTTCTGTCATAGTGTTCTAATTTTATGTCCAGTTGCACACAATACTTATATCTACGACCGTCAAAAATATCGTCTTCGCGTGACATTAGTTATAATATTTTCAACTAAGAATTGCACGAAAACTTAGTTAAAAAATAGTCGTCATGATATTACAACAATACGGTTTTGCTACCTTAACCAT
This sequence comes from Ypsolopha sequella, assembly GCA_934047225.1. Classification (NCBI taxonomy): domain Eukaryota; kingdom Metazoa; phylum Arthropoda; class Insecta; order Lepidoptera; family Ypsolophidae; genus Ypsolopha; species Ypsolopha sequella. Next base: position 2,305,730 of record OW203988.1, on the reverse strand, counting down.
GGAATTAGTATGGGACAAACGAGAAGCAAGCACGAGAGATATGCGCGTGGCGGGTTTATTTCTCGTCTCATCGTCAGTGTTGGTTGGTTCTCTAGCGGCGTTATAATAAATTGGGCCAATAACGTTATAATAAATGGGGATGTAATTTTATAACATCGGATAAACATTGTAGGTACATAAAATCAGGGATGGGGAAACTACGGCCCGTGGGCCATCTCCGGCTCGCGAAGCGTTGAAATCCGGCCCGTGACCATCAAACAAAAATCAAGTGAAGTTTTCGTATTGTTAGAAATTTCGCAGCTAACTTGAAAGTTTCATTTAATTGCGATTTGCAATTTCTTCCTTATTTTTTAATATTGCACAATAAATTAGTGTTTCAGAAAATACATACTAATATTTTTATTTCAGTAAATAATATAGTCAAAAATGCAACAACTTGTCCCGCCATATATTTCGTTAGTAAATATTGGCACGCGAAGGAAAAAGTTTCCCCATCCCTGTTGTAATTATTTTATTGTAGTGTGAGAGTACACAAAGTACTAATAAAAGCATTTCGAAAAGGAGCACCCAGAGATAAATAGAAAAGCTTGTTTGACTAGATCGATGGATGTGGAAGAGGCGAAAGAGGTGTGTCAGAATCGTAGCAGATGGAAATCTGTAGTCTCTGGAAGACGGTTTGAGTATAGTATTATGCATGTACGTATAGGTACTTTAATATGATTTGAAATAAACAAAATCCCACAACACAAACATAATGCATATTTGAAATGAACAAAATCCCACAACACAAACATTATGCACATTTGAAATTAACAAAATCTCACAACACAAACATTATGCACATTTGAAATTAACAAAATCCCACAACACAAACATTATGCACATTTGAAATTAACAAAATCTCACAACACAAACATTATGCACATTTGAAATTAACCAAACCCCACAACACAAACATTATGCAAATTTGAAATTAACAAAATCCCACAACACAAACATTATGCACATTTGAAATTAACAAAACCCCACAACACAAACATTATGCAAATTTGAAATTAACAAAATCCCACAACACAAACATTATGCACATTTGAAATTAACAAAATCCCACAACACAAACATTATGCACATTTGAAATTGATAAAATCTCACAACACAAACATTATGCACATTTGAAATTAACAAAACCCCACAACACAAACATTATGCAAATTTGAAATTAACAAAATCCACAACACAAACATTATGCACATTTGAAATTAACAAAATCCCACAACACAAACATTATGCACATTTGAAATTAACAAAATCCCACAACACAAACATTATGCACATTTGAAATTAACAAAATCCCACAACACAAACATTATGCACATTTGAAATTAACAAAATCCCACAACACAAACATTATGCACATTTGAAATTAACAAAATCCCACAACACAAACATTATGCACATTTGAAATTAACAAAATCCCACAACACAAACATTATGCACATTTGAAATTAACAAAACCCCACAACACAAACATTATGCACATTTGAAATTAACCAAACCCCACAACACAAACATTATGCAAATTTGAAATTAACAAAATCCCACAACACAAACATTATGCACATTTGAAATTAACAAAACCCCACAACACAAACATTATGCAAATTTGAAATTAACAAAATCCCACAACACAAACATTATGCACATTTGAAATTAACAAAATCCCACAACACAAACATTATGCACATTTGAAATTGATAAAATCTCACAACACAAACATTATGCACATTTGAAATTAATAAAACCCCACAACACAAACATTATGCAAATTTGAAATTAACAAAATCCACAACACAAACATTATGCACATTTGAAATTAACAAAATCCCACAACACAAACATTATGCAAATTTTCAAATTAACAAAATCCCACAACACAAACATTATGCACATTTGAAATTAACAAAACCCCACAACACAAACATTATGCAAATTTGAAATTAACAAAATCCCACAACACAAACATTATGCACATTTGAAATTAACAAAACCCCACAACACAAACATTATGCAAATTTGAAATTAACAAAATCCCACAACACAAACATTATGCACATTTGAAATTAACAAAATCCCACAACACGAACATTATGCACATTTGAAATTGATAAAATCTCACAACACAAACATTATGCACATTTGAAATTAACAAAATCCCACAACACAAACATTATGCACATTTGAAATTAACAAAATCCCACAACACAAACATTATGCACATTTGAAATTAACAAAATCCCACAACACAAACATTATGCACATTTGAAATTAACAAAATCCCACAACACAAACATTATGCACATTTGAAATTAACAAAATCCCACAACACAAACATTATGCACATTTGAAATTAACAAAATCCCACAACACAAACATTATGCACATTTGAAATTAACAAAATCCCACAACACAAACATTATGCACATTTGAAATTAACAAAATCCCACAACACAAACATTATGCACATTTCCAGGACAACCAGGCGATCCGTAACCGAGTGATGCTGTCCCTCTCTCTCCTGTTCGGAGCGAAAGCGATGAGCGTTTCAGTGCCGTTCTTCTTCAAGTATGCGGTGGATGAAGTGAACAAGGGGGTGGCAACGACGCAGGGGGGCGAGCTCTTGTTAGGAATGGAGACGGTGCCGCAAGCTCTGGGTACTACAGCTTTCAGCTTGTTAGTTGGATGTGAGTATTTTCTTAGCTTTTTCCAGTGACTGTACCCTATTCGTCTTTCTGTTTGAACGCATTTTCGTAGTGATTTCACAAAATCGTTTCGAGCACCGATCTAGAGGCCAATGAAATGAAATTAAATATATTTATTTATGTAATTAAATTAAATATACTTATTACAAGTCAGTTTTAATGTAATATAAGTAATTAAATAATCTATGTGTATAGGTAATAGTTTTATGTCATAAATAATAATATGGGGAAATACGCAGGGGAAATAATAAAAGTTGATTTAACATAAATTAAATAAAAAAAATACACTTAAATAAAATAAAAATATAGGAATAAGGAAAAAATAATACTATAAATATATGCAATACTTAACTGCGCCCATTTGATTAGTCTTGCTAAGAAGAAATGCAAGAAACTTATCAAGATCATGTCTTTTTTTCATAGTATGAGTTACAACTAAAAAGTAAGCCTATAATTTAATTGCAAAAAGAAATAAAAATACAAGACACATGGGTTCAAATCCCATATGTACACTCAAGCTATGAGTCCATATTTATGCCCGGAGTACTGCATAGTGCTCGCTCACCACTGATCACGCTGGGACAATGATCGTCGGTTCATCTACTCAGCTGATTTTGGTGCTCTTTGGCGGCAATGCGCACTGTAAAAAAAATTTACCTCACTGCACTCGGGGTTCTACTATAGAATCGTTCGCTTCGCTCTGAATTTAAAATAACGTCCTCAACGTACAAAATATCACTTGGGCCCCTTATAACATAAATAACAATTTTATACATTCTCTCTGTTTGCCCAAACCGCCGAAATGTTCCTTTTTATAATTTAGTCACTGCATTTTTCAAGCCGCAACGATCCCGTTAGTCAATTATTTTTACTATATCATTGAGTATTATTATTTATTATTATTATTTTTAATGTATAAATCCAACTATTCCAGATGGGTTGGCGCGCGCCACGGCAGCGGGTTTCAACGAGCTACGTAACGCAGTGTTCGCCAACGTGGCGCAACATTCCATACGGAAACTAGCGACCAATGTGTTCGTGCATCTACACAATCTGGATCTGTCCTTCCATTTACAGAGGCAGACCGGCGCTTTGTCTAAGGTTTGTTGTAGACTTCGTAATAGTGTTATAATAAAAAAATTGTAAATTAATTAAATTAAGCATTTTACTTGGAGACCCCCTCGAAGTAATTCGGGGGAGAGGACAGCTCACAGGCAAAAAACCAGAAGGCCCACCATGCCTGGGACCAATGGATGGCGGTATATCCATCCTTAATAGCCGGGCCTTATATGAAAGAGACTGGTGACGGGCAGCGGCGTCACTGGTGCGAGGGTTCCGGCACCGCGCTCACCAACCCGCCTGCCCAGCGTGTGTGAGTATGGGCAATTCTTCCAGGATGACCGCCGGGTGTGGCAAAGTCCTGGAAAGGCTTATGTCCAGCAGTGGACGAACTAGGCTGATGGATGGACGGAACCGAGTCTCCAGTATGAATTCGGATATTTGATTTAATTCCACAAGATAGGTAAAGCTGGACACATTAATACACATAATGATACACGTCTCAAACATGCCCATTGCTGCCTAGTTCCTACTGCTATTAATCTGTCCAGTATGATAATTCGAATGGGCGGAGTTATGCATATATTTATTATATGTTTTGCATATATATATATATAATATTATTTCTTCCTTATTCCTTTATTTTTATTTTGGAAAACAAATGCCCATATGGGATTGTAAAGAGGTTTGTTCAAAAATCGAACTGGCCACCATAAGCAGAATTCAACAAAAAGAAAAATAGCGTTTACAAAGAATGTGAAACAAAAGACGGTGTTTGGTGCTGTGATTGTCAGTCAATTTTATTAAATTATTAATGTTGATAAAAAATGTCGAGCTTTTTATTGTCTCGCAGAAGGTGTGAAAAGTAGAGTATGCTCCTCTGGAATAAAGCCTGTCTTTGTCTTGGGCAGCTTCAACCCCTCGCTTTACTCAGGACTCTATATAACTGAGTCCCTCGTTACGCTCAGGGTTCAATATGCCGCCCGTGACGTAAGACACTGCTTTATTCCCTTAGTGCATAATGTACTATAATTTCATTTCAATGTCGTAATTCCGCAGACGATAGACCGCGGCTCGCGCGCTATAAACTTCGTGCTGACAGCCATGGTGTTCAACGTGGTGCCCACAATATTCGAGCTCTGTCTCGTCTCTACCATACTCGGGCTCAAGGGCGGACTCGCTTTCTCCGGTAAGGTACTTATTTTTCCTTACTGCGTTTTGCGCATCCACTGCATCAGAGCAACGTTGTGATGCACGCATTCATTACGGAACAGAATATATTGCTATCTTTGTTGTATGTTTATAAATAAAAATAAAAACTAAAAACAAAATTAAACATTATCAAACGATACATTTCGACCCCTATAGGGTGTCTTCAATCAGTCAAATGGTGACTATATAATAATGACATATAGGTAAACAATAAATAAAATCTTTACATTCAAAATCCATATTTTATATATATATACAGTTGTGGTCATATAATTAGGAACGACTGGTAAGAAAGTCGATTTTTGACAAACAAGTAGCTGTTACTTTTGTATTAACTTACTGATAACAAATTTAAACCACACAAAATAACAGTTATATTAATGGGCTTTAATAATTTATACCCAATATGCAAAACAATTGCACTGCTATCAAAAGTTCAATTCATCTTCCGTTGCTATTGTATTTTAAATGTACTGGCCGCTTGACAAATAATTAGGAACGGAAAAAAATCATTCTTAATTTTGAATTTCGAAAACGAATATCGCATTTTTTTTGTTTCCCGCGTATTCTATGGTTACATCGCTTTATATTGACTAAGTTGAAAGTGCATAATTATTCCAAAATCATGGGCAAAAAGGAGAGTTGTGTTCCATAGACCCGGAAAATTATTATGGCTCTATATGAACGTAATTGGTCGTATAAAAAGATTGCTGATCATTAAAGTGCTCTAAAACCAAGGTGTTTAATGCTGTAAATCACGTCAAAAAGTTTAATACTACGAATAATGTACCTCGAAAGCCTAAATCTAGAAAAACAACATCACGTGAAGATGATATTTTGATTGTTCGTGCAGCAAAGGCTGATCCTTTCAAGAGTTCTGAAAATATAAAGAGGGAAGTTTTTGACGACGGAGGAGTATCTACACGTACAGTACGAAGACGCTTAACTGATGCAATGTTATTTGGAAGAATCGCCCGGAGTGTACCGCTTCTTTCTCACGAAGGTGCACCGAAAAACTAGGTTAGAGTTCGCGAAAAAAATATGGCAACTGGACAGCAAGTCAAGGGAAAAACGTGTTATTTTCTTATGAAACGAAAATAAATAGACTAGGGTCTGATGGTAAACAGTATGTGCGTAGACCGCCTAAGCAAGCTTTGAATCCTAAGTTCACGAAAAAAGTGGTAAAGCATGGGGGAGGAAACATAAAAGTTTGGGGATGTTTCTCAGGTCATGGTGTTGGGCCAGTTAAAAAGATTGAAGGTATGCTAGACCAATTTAAATACAAGCAAATATTGGAGGAGACTATGCTTCCTTATGCTGAGGAGAGGTTGCATGTATAGTGGATATTTCAGCAAGATAATGACCCCAAACACACTGCTCATTCAGTTAAAAGGTTTCTTAGTGATCAAAAAATTACTGTGTTAGATTGGCCTGCAAATGGTCCAGATCTTAATCCGATCAAAAATCTTTGGAAAGAAGTAAAGAAGAGTGAGGCTGCGAAAAGGACGAGCAATTTGAACGATCTATATGATGCCTTTGTCGAATCGTGGAACACTATTTCAGATGAAACCTGTAAAAACTTAATAGATTCCATGGCCCGTCGCTGCAGAGCAGTTATTGTAAGAAAGGGCCACCCTACAGAATACTAATACTGCTTTTTGTAAGCTGTGTTAAAAGTTTTGTAATAAATATTGTTTATTTCATTAAAATGGTTTCTGATACAGTTCAATAAATTAATTTATTTTACCCGTTCTTAATTATTTGTCCATAGCTAAAAAGCTTCAAATAAATAGTTCAAATGGAACTTTAATTAAATTATCAATTGAAGTTCAACAATTTTACATATTATATATGTAGTATAAAAGCCTGCTTACATAGCTATATTATCATGTCGTTTGAAGGTAGTAACAGTAATATAAACTAAAGTTACAGCAACTTGTTTTTCTGAAAGTTACTTCGGTATTAGTCGTTCCTAATTATATGACCACAACTGTATATACAAGGTGTAACAGAAAGGTGTAACCATATTTGAAGAGCTTATTCAGTCAATGGTTTAGAACAACTTTTACTATGGAACAAAACATGTATCTCGAAAAAAAAATTACATTTTCGTAGAAAAATGCGATGCTGCTCGGCCGAAATGTATGGAAGGGCAGTTTTTTTTTGAGATTTCAGGATTTGCTCCATAGTAAAAGTTGTTCTATACCATTGACTGAATAAGCTCTTCAAATATGGTTACACCTTTCTGTTACACGTTGTATAAAATGTTGAATTTGAATGAGGATTTTATTCACTGTGATGTCTATATTACAGATATATGGACACTAGCTTTTGCCCGCGGCTCCGCCCGCTTAAAAGTATGAACAAAAGAACATATTTTTTCGAGCCTCACGACTATATTGTTAGTCCAATCTTAAGGAGGTTGCTATTATCTACTAAGGAGTTGCCGCATCCACCTTTCAATTCCATTATCAGACCCTGTTCACCATTTTTTTTTACAAATTTACCATCAAGGTCGCAAAAATAATCCTAAACTCGAGAGGTGTGCTTTTTTCCGTTGAGGATTTCCCGTATCCATCTTCCAGTGCCATCATCAGACCCTGGTCACTATGTTTTACCAAAGTACTAATCAAGACCAATCAAATAAGCCCAAACTCGAAGGGTCTGCTGTTATCCGTTGAGGAGATCCCGTATCCACCTTCCAGTCCCTTCATCAGGTCAGGTCACTAGGTCAGAAGACCAGGGGGTCATCATGTTTTACAAACACGCTTATCAAGACCGACCAAATAAGCCCAAACTCGAGTGGTCTGCTTAAAAAGTATGATTCGACTACGTACGCTGAGGCGCTTAGGAAAACCTACCACATGGTTCACCTGGGCAAATACCCTACTTTCCACCGCACCATTTGCCTGGGCAAATACCCTTCTTTCCACCGCTCGGATACAAGGTCCTCTTGCTAATCCGCCACCAAAAAATCCGGACTACCGGCGGATTACCGAAAACGGCGGATTATAATGTACAGGAACATCACATTGAGGAAAACAACAAAAAAACATACGGTAATTTCGTATTAGTACTTATGAAGGTAAATATATATGTACATTTGTATTAAAATTTAAAAATGAACTGACACATTAACTGATTACTCAGGTTTTGAAAAATACTGTTCTAATTTGGCTTGTTTTTTACCAGAATAAATCTTCGTAATAACATGATTACAGAGAGATAAGGTACATTTGTATTAAAATTTAAAAATGAACTGACACATTAACTGATTACTCAGGTTTTGAAAAATACTGTTCTAATTTGGCTTGTTTTTTACCAGAATAAATCTTCGTAATAACATGATTACAGAGAGATAAGGTACATTTGTATTAAAATTTAAAAATGAACTGACACATTAACTGATTACTCAGGTTTTGAAATAGTATATTTCATTACGAGTGCGGAAAGCCTGTCATTGCAAAGAGTTCCGACAAATGTCTACCCGAGCCGAGGCGCAGCCGAAGGTGAGGGTTGACAGTCGGAACAAGTTGCAATGACGGTTCCGCACGTGTACTGAACAACTATTTTTAATACAGTTGCGAAAAAATGAAGCAATTTAATAAAATAACAAAAACACAATAAACTCAACTAACTAATACTCCACGCAATAAATTCTTCGTATGTAGATATGTAGCGACTTTTTGACTTCTCCGAAGCATTTTGTGCAATTATACTGAGTTCCGGTGGTGTCAATTCAAATAAAATATCGTCGAAATTACTCATTTTGTGCAACAAACAACTAAACCCGCAAAGAAAATTTTTGGAAAATGGCGCCAACCGTAAAAGAATATAAGCAGAGATTTTTTTTTGTTTTCTTCACCCATTCTGGCTAGGCAAAGAGAACTATGCCCATACAGCCAAGTCTTCAGTAGATTTTTTTTATTGATATGAAATGAAAATGAAATTTAATGAGATGAAATGAAATGAAACCTAACCTAACTCATTGAATCAAATCATTAAATCTGATATTGAAACAAAATAGTAGCTTCTTTTTAGAAATATTTGCATGAATCATAAAAACTTCTTTGATTTTTTTTTTGTAAAAACTTCGTGGTTGGTTTTTTTCTTTTTAATAGACAATATTTTGACAGTTGGGAAAGAGAACGCACGAGTTCGGAAAAGGTAAAGAAAAAGCTCGAGTATGTAATAGCCCACATCCCGAACGCTATACGTCCCTGCAATACGCCACTTTTTGAGCAACTGTATTAAAAAATACTGTTCTAATTTGGCTTGTTTTTTACCAGAATAAATCTTCGTAATAACATAATTACAGAGAGATATCGACTTGCAAAAAATGGGCGATTATAGTAGTTGTCGGATTATCAAGCGGCGGACTAGCGAGAGAGTACTGTATTTTTTAAAATAGAAAGTCTCAGATGAAAGTCCTTGATGCGTTCTTAAGATGTGTTATGTTTGTAATAGCGCCCGATGCTTTGTTACCAAAACAGAACACAACCATGATTTGATTCCAGGTCTCGCATTCGGATGTGTTGGTGTGTATGCTGCGTTCACACTGGCCATCACACAATGGCGCACCAAGTTTAGAGTTCATATGAACAAAGCTGAGAACGAAGCCGGGAATAAAGCTATAGACTCTCTGATCAACTATGAAACTGTTAAAGTAAGTACTTTGTATCATTATCGTTTGTTAGAGTATAGTATTTAGCCTAATTAGATCAAGAAAATGTTGTGAAGTCTTCTTAGAACACAAGGAGACAATAAGTACCACTTCATGGGTTGAATTCGAATAGCGAAGTTCATCTGTCAAGTATCTGGATGCAAGGGTGGGGGGCTATGGAACTGAAGCCCTTTCTAAACCTACCGAGGTCCTTTGAAAAATCTTGTTATCTTCAGAAATAAAAATACCATGTAAAAAAAATCTGATATCAATAAATTAAACAACTATTATTATAGTCCGAAAACGATTCGCCCGGCAACCAGACATCCACACCGCCACACCCACGTAAAATTTCGAAATTGTATCGACTTCATTTGGCATGTAGTCAACAACAATAATGCGTGTACATGTACGGAATAGAAGAGCTTGTGTGACTACATTGACGCATGTAGAAGAGGTGAAAGAGGTGTGTCAGGATCGTAGCAGATGAAAATCAGTATTGCCTACCCCTCTGGGAGACAGGCGTGAGTATAATATGTATGTATGTGTATTCGTTTTCAAAACATTTTCGTTTATAAGTTAACATTTTTGAATGGCGTTATCTAGATTTTCTAACTAAATAACAAACTCGCTCCCAGTATTTCAACAACGAGAAGTACGAGGTGGCGAAGTACGACGAGAGTCTCCAGAAGTACGAAGCTGCGTCACTGAAGACCGCGTCCAGTCTGGCGGCGCTCAACTTCGGCCAGCACGCGATATTCAGCGGAGGACTCAGTCTGATCATGATTATGGCTGCCAATCAGATTGCTACCGGTGAGTTTTAATATTTAGGGTTCCGTACCCGAAGGGTGCCAAACGAGACTATTATTAAGCAATCGTTGTCTGTCTTGTCTGTCTGTCCGTCTGTCCGTCGATCTATCACAGCTTCAGCCGTTATAGGTAGCGAGTTGAAATATTCACACAACACTGTTACTATGTCCTACCACAAAAAAAAAATTAAGCCCAAGGTGGGGACCGCAAAGAAGTATAATTTTTTTAAAGTTATCATGCTCCTGGTCTCCGAAACAAGAGGACCGAAAAATATGGAAAAAAAAATCATGGTAATAGACAATAACGTAAAAATTACAAGAAAAATATATGTATCAAGATATTACGGTTCCGTACTTAGCGGAAGCAGTGAATTGTTTGTCAAGTGCTATCATTTTAGCGCCTTTTTGTTATGACATTTGTGTCGAGATGTCAAGTTGTCGAAGCCTATAACCATTTACATATAAACCATGGACCTCGGATCTAAAGTGTCCTCAGTGAAGTGTCAAAATATTTAGAAACAAAACATTTTAATTAGAATCGTTTGTCATTGCTGCATGGCTCAATTTTGATTGACGTGCGATTGACACGCTTTTTTACTTTTCAATAGTTTTGACACTCTTTTGGTTCGGACACTTGAGCGCAGATCCGATGTCTACTTGTTGGTACGTCAATGCCTATAACAGTAGATATCCGTATGTTCGACGTACATTGCCAGTTTCCCTTCGGCCCCAGGTAACATGACAGTGGGCGACCTGGTGATGGTGAACGGTCTGCTATTCCAACTGTCGATCCCGCTCGGGTTCCTCGGCTCGGTGTATCGGGAAGTGAGGCAGGCGCTCATCGACATGCAAACAATGTTCACATTAATGACTGTGCCGAGTAAAATACAGGTATGTACGTGGAAACCATCAAATTAAATATATTTATTTATCATTGCTTACGTTGCTCAGAGCTACTGAGTAGACAGGTGGTAGAGCTGATGCCGAGCTCGACTGTGGAGGTACCACCGTCTGACTTGGAGACCCCCCGAAGTAATTCGGGGGAGAGTAAGAGGACAGCTCACAGGCCCAGGAGGCCCACCATGCCTGGGCCCGATGGATGGATGGATATATCCATCCCTAATAGCCGGGCCTTATGTGGAACAGTGGGTAGCGGCGTCACTGGTGCGAGGGTTCCGGCACCGCGCTTACCAACTCGCCTGCCCAGCGTGTGTGAGTATGGGCAATTCTTCCAGGATGACCGCCGAGAGTGGCAAAGTCCTGGAAAGGCTTATGTCCAGCAGTGGACGAACTAGGCTGATGGATGGATGGATGCAATATAGTTACATTAAATATATGTATGTATACTAGGTAAAATTTGATGTGAAATAAAAATAAACGATCTAACTAATTACAATTAATAGAAATAAAAAAATCGTTTACGTAACCGATTTACCAAAGATGGCTGAGCTTGGTAAATCTGTTAATTTTGATAACTACACTCAAGGAAAGATTGCAGGTTAGCCAACTTCCAGCCAATAAATTAAAATAAAACACGAGTGCGGTAAAATTTATTTTACGAACAGTTTGGAAGCATATGAAATAAGTCTTTACTAGCACTTGCATTGAAAAATCAATAGAAGAATATGGACAGTTATCTTTAAATGAGACCTCGTAGTCTACTGTTTACACTGAACAATTTTCTCAATAAAATGTAACCGCGTAAATTAACAAAAATTGGACCTGCCCTTACAAATTCACATTAGTGTTTCAAAATGACCAAGGAAACGCGTTTTTTTTTCATTTCCGCAGTCTGGTGTGATTCCTTGGGAAAGTTGTTCAGTATGATCAGTTGATTGTGTGCTTTCATTCAAGGGGCTCCATGATGCTAAAACAAAACCACATACTCATAAATTAACAGGCTACTTCGCTAAAATCAACACCTTTTGAAGTTGTCAGTTGAAGCCACTAGTTTGATAAGTAAGTATGTTAATTTTGGAATCTTTTTCTAGTTTCCTGTAGTACAGAAACCAGATTGAAGATACTTCACTCGATTATAATAATTATTGAAATGCGGACTTCGTCGAAACCTCATAGTTCCTCATAAATATTATAGTTTGACAAATAGGATTGACATGCATACCTCAACAATATTTCATCAAACGGATTTTAACAATACCTAAATTTTGCTAGTTTGAAATTTTGATAGCTATTACAGTTTATTTATTTACACAGGAACCTTATACCTACTTACAGTTTTATACCAACTCGCAGGTTAATATATGTAATTTAATTATACATAATATAGTATAATTAAATTACATATATTTCTACTTATTTAATTATCCTTACATAATTATATGTAAGGATATATAGGCTTAAAACTATTTACAATATAAGGCAGTTTTTGACCGAAAGAGTTCGTATGTCACTATCAGAGGCTCTTGTCTTGTCATTATTTAACTTTGGTGATGTAGTTTATGGCCCAAGATTGTATGGTAAGACTGAACGGGCGATCCAGCGCGTTCAAAATGCATGCGCACGTTTCTGCTTTGAAATACTAAAACGTGGTCATGTGACACCGTTCTTCAACCAAAGAGGCATACTTAAGATGTCCGGTCGTAGAAAACTGCATCTTGCCAGTTTAGTGCAAAAAGTTGTTCATGAAAAAAAACCAATATACTTATTTTCTAAGCTAAAATGGAAAAGGGACTTCTACATAAAAAGTATCCGTGGTAACACAAAGAACAATATGGTTATACCAAAACACAAAACTAATGGTTTCAAGGGTAGTTTTAAATATGCGGCTTCCAAAATCTGGAATGACCTGCCGTCACCACTCCAGGAGAAAATGTCACCAGTAGTATTTAAAAAACATGTGAGAAATCTTTATTTAAAATTACAAACTTAAAGTGAAACCCTAACAGAAACCATTATAAATGTAATCTTTTTTCTTTTTTTTTTCCGTGACATTCCATTAATGATATTTTAAATAAGCCTATTAATCTAATGTATTTTGTATTTTTTTCTTTTTATTTTGTGACATTATTTATTTTATTGTATCATTTTAAAATTGAAATTTTACATAGAAATTACTTATTTTTTAACTGACCTTTTTTGTTTAATTTTAAAACTATTATAAAAAAATTGTGTGATTATGGCTAGCTGAAAATGTAGCATGATGTAAGCTAGACACCTACCTGCAATTTGAAAATTAAATTGAGGTCTGAAAAGGGACAGGCCGAAAACCAGCGTTGTATTGCTGATCTTCAGCTCACACAACAGATGCTGAGTCTGCCCCTTTTTATCACATATGAATATTTATGTTTTTTTTTTTTAATTAATAATTATGATTTTAATGTTTTTCTTTTTCCTGTGCTGTATTTGTGATTTTTTATGTGATAAATAAACTATTTTTCAATTTCAATTTCAATTTCAATTTTCAATTTCAATTTCAATAATTAACTAATTCAAAAAGTTACGCACACTTGCACCAAATTTAATTTACTTTTTTAGTTAAAAACAGTTAATTATATATTCATTTACAACCGGAAATTTACTATTTTTTCCGGAATCCGTCCCTCTCGCACTGCTAGTCTTTCCATGTTGAGTAACAGTGACCGTTGCAAGCGTGAAATATCCTCTTAAATATTTCAGGAGAAAGATAAAGCGCCCTCTCTGATAGTGGACGCGCGCACTGCGACCATAGAGTTCCGTGACGTCAGCTTCAAGTACATCAACGGGAAGCCGATACTGAACAACCTGAGCTTCTCCATCCCGGCCGGCAAGAAGATCGGCATTGTGGGCGGATCCGGGAGCGGGTAACATAGTTAAACTATCTAGTAGAAACCTGTTGGGTTTTGTTGACTATTAGCCAACTGCTTCGCCGACATAATTCGGGCTTTAGGCAATCGTCGGACGGTTACTGTTGACACAGAACAGTTGACATTTAGGCTGTAGATTAAAATTATTATTTAAAGTGAACTTTAGTTGCCTTAGTACAGCTCGCGTATTGTAAAAAGAATACGTCTGAAGTTAGGCAATGAACCTGCGCACAACACGATTATCGGTCTCTGGCGGTAAGGAGTAGGGCGCGACGGGGGAACCGGGGGAAATCCCCAAACATCTCCGCCGCACGGCCCCGCCCCCTAAGCTATTGGCCTTAGAATAAGGGATACTATTGGCTGTTTGTTTCCCGCTCATTTCGCGATTGGCTCCTCAGTCGACGTTTGTTTGCTGTGCTGCGTTCAAGCGTCCATTTTGCTCTCAAAGTACAGTCGCACACAAAAGTATATTGATTTTGAACGTGATGGTTTTACACAGAAAAGGAAAAAAGATGATTTACGATGTATTGTGTTGTACGAAGAAAGACGATAGAAACACAAGTTTGACACAGTGCAATTATGTTGTCAGTTTTAAATAAAAATTGTATAGCGAAGTAGGTTTTTTTCTAGACTGTAGTTTCCTACACATTATGTACCTACTCGTACTTACCTCATTAGGTTCAATAATTATACAATATCACCCGTCAGCTTGTAGTGACCGCAAGCACTTTTATGCGCGACTGTATACATGCGTAAACTCATCTCCGGCTAGCTTCAGACGTATTCTTTTTACAAAACGCGAGCTGTACTCTAATTGTTCGTCCTCCTTCTTATTTCACACATACTCGTATTTCTGAACAAATTATACATCTTGTATCTTTTTCCACAAATATTTATTTTCACATTATTGCTCACGTACAGATAGTACACATGCAAAAAGAGGGCGGTGCATCATCTTGTAGCCACGGATTCTGAATTAACACATAATACAACGTGTAACAGAAAGGTGTAACCATATTTTAAGAGCTTATTCAGTCAATGGTATAGAACAACTTTTACTATGCAACAAAACCTGTATCTCTAAAAAAAAAAATTTACTGTTTCATAGAAAAATGCAATGCGGCTCGGCCGAAGTGTATGGAAGGGCAGATATTTTTTTTGAGATTTCTGGGTTGGCTCCATAGTAAGACTTGTTCTATACCATTGACTGAATAAGCTCTTCAAATATGGTTACACCTTTCTGTTACACGTTGTATATTGTATTGTATAGTATTTTTTGTAATATAAATAAATAAATATACAAGTATACATTACATTTCTATTGATATTGGGTCTCGCATCACGTGTATTTAAGGCCTGATGTGTTCGTTATTTTCTTTTATTATTTTCTTTATCGGTGAAGATTTTGCGCAGTTGACATCTTTTTTTACGCCCTCCTTAATTTGCCTGAACGATTTAAAATATGTCTCTTTGTTTTGTTAACTCCAGTAAGTCGACGATGGTGCGACTGCTGTATAGATTCTTCGAGCCGCAGTCCGGCGACATACTGATATATCTCTATGTTTTGTTAACTCCAGTAAGTCGACGATGGTGCGACTGCTGTATAGATTCTTCGAGCCGCAGTCCGGCGACATACTGATATATCTCTATGTTTTGTTAACTCCAGTAAGTCGACGATGGTGCGACTGCTGTATAGATTCTTCGAGCCGCAGTCCGGCGACATACTGATATATCTCTATGTTTTGTTAACTCCAGTAAGTCGACGATGGTGCGACTGCTGTATAGATTCTTCGAGCCGCAGTCCGGCGACATACTGATATATCTCTATGTTTTGTTAACTCCAGTAAGTCGACGATGGTGCGACTGCTGTATAGATTCTTCGAGCCGCAGTCCGGCGACATACTGATATATCTCTATGTTTTGTTAACTCCAGTAAGTCGACGATGGTGCGACTGCTGTATAGATTCTTCGAGCCGCAGTCCGGCGACATACTGATATATCTCTATGTTTTGTTAACTCCAGTAAGTCGACGATGGTGCGACTGCTGTATAGATTCTTCGAGCCGCAGTCCGGCGACATACTGATATATCTCTATGTTTTGTTAACTCCAGTAAGTCGACGATGGTGCGACTGCTGTATAGATTCTTCGAGCCGCAGTCCGGCGACATACTGATATATCTCTATGTTTTGTTAACTCCAGTAAGTCGACGATGGTGCGACTGCTGTATAGATTCTTCGAGCCGCAGTCCGGCGACATACTGATATATCTCTATGTTTTGTTAACTCCAGTAAGTCGACGATGGTGCGACTGCTGTATAGATTCTTCGAGCCGCAGTCCGGCGACATACTGATATATCTCTATGTTTTGTTAACTCCAGTAAGTCGACGATGGTGCGACTGCTGTATAGATTCTTCGAGCCGCAGTCCGGCGACATACTGATATATCTCTATGTTTTGTTAACTCCAGTAAGTCGACGATGGTGCGACTGCTGTATAGATTCTTCGAGCCGCAGTCCGGCGACATACTGATATATCTCTATGTTTTGTTAACTCCAGTAAGTCGACGATGGTGCGACTGCTGTATAGATTCTTCGAGCCGCAGTCCGGCGACATACTGATATATCTCTATGTTTTGTTAACTCCAGTAAGTCGACGATGGTGCGACTGCTGTATAGATTCTTCGAGCCGCAGTCCGGCGACATACTGATATATCTCTATGTTTTGTTAACTCCAGTAAGTCGACGATGGTGCGACTGCTGTATAGATTCTTCGAGCCGCAGTCCGGCGACATACTGATATATCTCTATGTTTTGTTAACTCCAGTAAGTCGACGATGGTGCGACTGCTGTATAGATTCTTCGAGCCGCAGTCCGGCGACATACTGATATATCTCTATGTTTTGTTAACTCCAGTAAGTCGACGATGGTGCGACTGCTGTATAGATTCTTCGAGCCGCAGTCCGGCGACATACTGATATATCTCTATGTTTTGTTAACTCCAGTAAGTCGACGATGGTGCGACTGCTGTATAGATTCTTCGAGCCGCAGTCCGGCGACATACTGATATATCTCTATGTTTTGTTAACTCCAGTAAGTCGACGATGGTGCGACTGCTGTATAGATTCTTCGAGCCGCAGTCCGGCGACATACTGATATATCTCTATGTTTTGTTAACTCCAGTAAGTCGACGATGGTGCGACTGCTGTATAGATTCTTCGAGCCGCAGTCCGGCGACATACTGATATATCTCTATGTTTTGTTAACTCCAGTAAGTCGACGATGGTGCGACTGCTGTATAGATTCTTCGAGCCGCAGTCCGGCGACATACTGATATATCTCTATGTTTTGTTAACTCCAGTAAGTCGACGATGGTGCGACTGCTGTATAGATTCTTCGAGCCGCAGTCCGGCGACATACTGATATATCTCTATGTTTTGTTAACTCCAGTAAGTCGACGATGGTGCGACTGCTGTATAGATTCTTCGAGCCGCAGTCCGGCGACATACTGATATATCTCTATGTTTTGTTAACTCCAGTAAGTCGACGATGGTGCGACTGCTGTATAGATTCTTCGAGCCGCAGTCCGGCGACATACTGATATATCTCTATGTTTTGTTAACTCCAGTAAGTCGACGATGGTGCGACTGCTGTATAGATTCTTCGAGCCGCAGTCCGGCGACATACTGATATATCTCTATGTTTTGTTAACTCCAGTAAGTCGACGATGGTGCGACTGCTGTATAGATTCTTCGAGCCGCAGTCCGGCGACATACTGATATATCTCTATGTTTTGTTAACTCCAGTAAGTCGACGATGGTGCGACTGCTGTATAGATTCTTCGAGCCGCAGTCCGGCGACATACTGATATATCTCTATGTTTTGTTAACTCCAGTAAGTCGACGATGGTGCGACTGCTGTATAGATTCTTCGAGCCGCAGTCCGGCGACATACTGATATATCTCTATGTTTTGTTAACTCCAGTAAGTCGACGATGGTGCGACTGCTGTATAGATTCTTCGAGCCGCAGTCCGGCGACATACTGATATATCTCTATGTTTTGTTAACTCCAGTAAGTCGACGATGGTGCGACTGCTGTATAGATTCTTCGAGCCGCAGTCCGGCGACATACTGATATATCTCTATGTTTTGTTAACTCCAGTAAGTCGACGATGGTGCGACTGCTGTATAGATTCTTCGAGCCGCAGTCCGGCGACATACTGATATATCTCTATGTTTTGTTAACTCCAGTAAGTCGACGATGGTGCGACTGCTGTATAGATTCTTCGAGCCGCAGTCCGGCGACATACTGATATATCTCTATGTTTTGTTAACTCCAGTAAGTCGACGATGGTGCGACTGCTGTATAGATTCTTCGAGCCGCAGTCCGGCGACATACTGATATATCTCTATGTTTTGTTAACTCCAGTAAGTCGACGATGGTGCGACTGCTGTATAGATTCTTCGAGCCGCAGTCCGGCGACATACTGATATATCTCTATGTTTTGTTAACTCCAGTAAGTCGACGATGGTGCGACTGCTGTATAGATTCTTCGAGCCGCAGTCCGGCGACATACTGATATATCTCTATGTTTTGTTAACTCCAGTAAGTCGACGATGGTGCGACTGCTGTATAGATTCTTCGAGCCGCAGTCCGGCGACATACTGATATATCTCTATGTTTTGTTAACTCCAGTAAGTCGACGATGGTGCGACTGCTGTATAGATTCTTCGAGCCGCAGTCCGGCGACATACTGATATATCTCTATGTTTTGTTAACTCCAGTAAGTCGACGATGGTGCGACTGCTGTATAGATTCTTCGAGCCGCAGTCCGGCGACATACTGATATATCTCTATGTTTTGTTAACTCCAGTAAGTCGACGATGGTGCGACTGCTGTATAGATTCTTCGAGCCGCAGTCCGGCGACATACTGATATATCTCTATGTTTTGTTAACTCCAGTAAGTCGACGATGGTGCGACTGCTGTATAGATTCTTCGAGCCGCAGTCCGGCGACATACTGATATATCTCTATGTTTTGTTAACTCCAGTAAGTCGACGATGGTGCGACTGCTGTATAGATTCTTCGAGCCGCAGTCCGGCGACATACTGATATATCTCTATGTTTTGTTAACTCCAGTAAGTCGACGATGGTGCGACTGCTGTATAGATTCTTCGAGCCGCAGTCCGGCGACATACTGATATATCTCTATGTTTTGTTAACTCCAGTAAGTCGACGATGGTGCGACTGCTGTATAGATTCTTCGAGCCGCAGTCCGGCGACATACTGATATATCTCTATGTTTTGTTAACTCCAGTAAGTCGACGATGGTGCGACTGCTGTATAGATTCTTCGAGCCGCAGTCCGGCGACATACTGATATATCTCTATGTTTTGTTAACTCCAGTAAGTCGACGATGGTGCGACTGCTGTATAGATTCTTCGAGCCGCAGTCCGGCGACATACTGATATATCTCTATGTTTTGTTAACTCCAGTAAGTCGACGATGGTGCGACTGCTGTATAGATTCTTCGAGCCGCAGTCCGGCGACATACTGATATATCTCTATGTTTTGTTAACTCCAGTAAGTCGACGATGGTGCGACTGCTGTATAGATTCTTCGAGCCGCAGTCCGGCGACATACTGATATATCTCTATGTTTTGTTAACTCCAGTAAGTCGACGATGGTGCGACTGCTGTATAGATTCTTCGAGCCGCAGTCCGGCGACATACTGATATATCTCTATGTTTTGTTAACTCCAGTAAGTCGACGATGGTGCGACTGCTGTATAGATTCTTCGAGCCGCAGTCCGGCGACATACTGATATATCTCTATGTTTTGTTAACTCCAGTAAGTCGACGATGGTGCGACTGCTGTATAGATTCTTCGAGCCGCAGTCCGGCGACATACTGATATATCTCTATGTTTTGTTAACTCCAGTAAGTCGACGATGGTGCGACTGCTGTATAGATTCTTCGAGCCGCAGTCCGGCGACATACTGATATATCTCTATGTTTTGTTAACTCCAGTAAGTCGACGATGGTGCGACTGCTGTATAGATTCTTCGAGCCGCAGTCCGGCGACATACTGATATATCTCTATGTTTTGTTAACTCCAGTAAGTCGACGATGGTGCGACTGCTGTATAGATTCTTCGAGCCGCAGTCCGGCGACATACTGATATATCTCTATGTTTTGTTAACTCCAGTAAGTCGACGATGGTGCGACTGCTGTATAGATTCTTCGAGCCGCAGTCCGGCGACATACTGATATATCTCTATGTTTTGTTAACTCCAGTAAGTCGACGATGGTGCGACTGCTGTATAGATTCTTCGAGCCGCAGTCCGGCGACATACTGATATATCTCTATGTTTTGTTAACTCCAGTAAGTCGACGATGGTGCGACTGCTGTATAGATTCTTCGAGCCGCAGTCCGGCGACATACTGATATATCTCTATGTTTTGTTAACTCCAGTAAGTCGACGATGGTGCGACTGCTGTATAGATTCTTCGAGCCGCAGTCCGGCGACATACTGATATATCTCTATGTTTTGTTAACTCCAGTAAGTCGACGATGGTGCGACTGCTGTATAGATTCTTCGAGCCGCAGTCCGGCGACATACTGATATATCTCTATGTTTTGTTAACTCCAGTAAGTCGACGATGGTGCGACTGCTGTATAGATTCTTCGAGCCGCAGTCCGGCGACATACTGATATATCTCTATGTTTTGTTAACTCCAGTAAGTCGACGATGGTGCGACTGCTGTATAGATTCTTCGAGCCGCAGTCCGGCGACATACTGATATATCTCTATGTTTTGTTAACTCCAGTAAGTCGACGATGGTGCGACTGCTGTATAGATTCTTCGAGCCGCAGTCCGGCGACATACTGATATATCTCTATGTTTTGTTAACTCCAGTAAGTCGACGATGGTGCGACTGCTGTATAGATTCTTCGAGCCGCAGTCCGGCGACATACTGATATATCTCTATGTTTTGTTAACTCCAGTAAGTCGACGATGGTGCGACTGCTGTATAGATTCTTCGAGCCGCAGTCCGGCGACATACTGATCGCGGGACAGAACATCAGAGACCTCGATCTGCAGAGCTTGAGGAGGTCGATGGCTATAGTGCCGCAGGTGAGATGTTATATGTGTCGCGAGGAAATTAACTGAACATACTGTCATTCAATTTGTTCTGAAAACGATCAATAGTACATTATATCGGAGCGGTGGAAATAATGGTATTTATTGCCTGTCGAGGTAGTTAGCAGGCCGACAGAGACCTGCAAGAGACGGGCAATACCCGTGCCAGCCGAGGCGTATACAGTGTGTCCCTCGTACAAGTGCACATCCGAAAGTGGGCGAAACTAGATCTAAATATATCGACAAAAACAAAGATTTTTTAAATTTTTTTTTTAATCTTGAAAAAATACTCCACCTGAGTATCTTTGTATGGGACGCGAGCGCAGTGCCTTTGGTTAACCGCTCGTAGAAAATATTGTATTTATGATAGAACGTTGTATTTTTTTTGTTAGAAAGATAATGGAATAGGCAACGATAAATAGGAATAAAAGTATAGTGAAACGGGGACAATATTTTGAAAAAAATGACTATTACTGAAAAAAAAGACAGATAAATTAAATAAATAATCTTTTAGGATATTATTTTTATGGTAATGGTAGTTGATTATTTTTTGTTTTTGATTTGGTATGCAACGTCTATTCTTAAGGATTATAACAGTTTTATTTCATTGCATTACTCGCGATAGATCAAAAGTTATGACATATTTTATACATAGTAAATTTATAAAACAAACATTTTCTAAAAAAAAAAAACATTTTTTTGTCGATAAAATAAGGTCTAGTTTCACCCCTTTTCGGATGTGCACTTGTACGAGGGACACACTGTATAGAGAACTAATGCTCTTTGCATTTTCCAAAATTGAATGAAAAATGTAAAAAAAAAAATCAAGAAAAGACATTCATGGCACAAAAAAAAATCGTGTTGAAAAACGAACCGTCTTCGTTTTTGATAAGAAAAGCGACAGTTGATGAACATGTTTGAGAATAGTTCTAACTAAATTCAGTCAAGTGAAACGACTCATCACTCACTAGATATTTTTAGTAAGAAGAGGTAATCGATTGGAATATTCGACATCTTCCGGTATTTCGTGGTATCCCTATCTATCGGTTTATTCATCAGTTTTGTCTAACTGTATTGACACCTGTCCAGCGTGGTGATTACGGCAATCTCTATTACCTTATGTGAGTTCTAATTGTAGCTGTAGAGTAAGGGTCTTCAACCTTTTTTAGCTGGAGGGCCAATAATATATTCCAGCCCCCCTATTCTGTATCTTTGGTTGCCAACTGAACTGGGTTCGTATCATCAAAAACATAGATAAAAACGGAAATTTCAAAATTGTCTTTAGTGAGTATTGAACTATTAACGAACTGTGCCGTCACTTCAAGTGCGAACATATCCTTAGACAATCGGAGTTCGATAGTATATCTACGTTTTTGATGATAGGCACCCAGTCCAGTTGGCAACTAGAGATACATAATAGGCTCGTAGGTCTGTCAAATTGCCACACGTAAACATACCACCTCAACGATAATTTAAAACCAAACAAGTGAATTAAAAATGTCTTATAGAATAGATGAAAATTTCCTTAGCCTCTGAGGACCGCAAAAAATTGCCCGGTGGGCCGCATGCGGCCCGAGGGTCGCGGATTGAAGACCCTTGCTGTAGAGTGCAATAGGTTGATATGATAACATTATACAACGTGTAACAGAAACGTGTAACCATATTTGAAGAGCTTATTCAGTCAATGGTATAGAACAACTTTTACTATGGAGTCAACCCTGAAAACTCAAAAAAAAAAATCTGCCCTTCCATACATTTCGGCCGAGCGGCATTTTTGCATGTTCCATAGTAAAAGTTGTTCTATACCATTGACTGAATAAGCTCTTCAAATATGGTTACACCTTTCTGTTACACGTTGTATACATACCCCATACCCTACCTATAGTTGACTAGAGGGTGGGGAACAAAATTATCTGTACCACCTACGATCCCGATACACCATTTTCGCTCCATCAATTGAGTCATATATGCTCTTGATGAAACATTACAATTCGGAAGGTTTTCTTCTCGTTTATGGACTGCCTGTTACTAAAGCAGTCAAAAGTGCTACATCTTCTTTCACGATTTTTACATCCCAACATAAATATAACTTTTCGTTGGACTTCGTTGTTCTTATCGTCACCGTTCACCAAGTGATAAGTATAAAAATACAACCCGTCCAACCCAATTAGGCCAATGGCAGATTTTATTAGCTTTTGATAGAGGCGATTATTGATTGGCCTATTTGTCTTGGACGGGTAATACTATGCATAACTCATTTTAGCAAGATTTGAATTCGGGTCTTAATATTGAAAATCCTACCGCTGATTTGGTGAGACATAATAACGCAAAAGGCAAGTCATAATAACATTAATATTCCACAGGACTGCGTTTTGTTCCACGACACAATTCTACACAACATCCACTATGGAGATCTGACGAAGCCGCAGGAGGAAGTGTTCCGAGCTAGCAAGATGGCTGAACTGCACGAGTCTGTCCAGACTTGGCCCAAGGTGACTTAGTTCGGTTGAACCAGCCATTATAATATACCCCTTTTTTACAGTTATACAAGATGAAGTTGCGGAAACCGGAAACTGGCGGTAGTACTCGTCCACACGAATAACTTTTACTATGGAGCCAAACGTCAAATTGCGAAAAAAAATCACATGTTCCATAGAAAAGTTACATAAAAGCTAACAGTTTTTTTTTCTCGATTTCTCAATTTTTTTCACGGAACGTTGTTCAAATGGTCTTGTACTATCGTCAGTTTTCGGCTTCCGCAACTGCATCTTAACACCCTGTATCAGGTGACATTAATTTATACAGCTAAATTCATATTATATATAATAAATAAATAAATATTGGAGGCTTGGTAAGTGATCAGTATCACGGATCGATAATACTGTTACGTAGGACGCAAGGACAAGAAACGCTGCGTTGCGCTAATGGCGGAAACTGGCCGAGTGTTCCAGAGGATTCTACGACTTACGACAACATTCCAAAGTTTTATAGAAGGATAGTGTCCATCCATCCATCCATCAGTCTAGTTCGTCCACTGCTGGACATAAGCCTTTCCAGGACTTTGCCACTCCCGGCGGTCATCCTGGAAGAATTGCCCATACTCACACACGCTGGGCAAGCGGGTTGGTGAGCGCGGTGCCGGAACCCTCGCACCAGTGACGCCGCTGCCCTTCACCAGTCTGTTCCATATAAGGCCCGGCTATTAGGGATGGATATACCGCCATCCATCGGTCCCAGGCATGGTGGGCCCTCTGGTTTTTTTGCCTGTGAGCTGTCCTCTTACTCTCCCCCGAATTACTTCGAGGGGGTCTCCAAGTAAGATGGTGGTACCTCCACAGTCGAGTCCGGCATCAGCTCTACCACCTGTTAGTGTCATATTGGGACATTCCAGGTCGTTCCCGACAATGCTAGAATGTTCCTGAAATTGCATCGAAGTTTCTGGAAGTCTTGGCTCCGCGTATAAATATAGGACCGCGTGCGCTGTAGTTAAGTTGTGTTCGGATTGCGATACTGAGAAGATCACTTTATTATGCGATACAGCGAAGTGATGCCATTACTGTTATTTGTGATTATCTGTGACTGTCTAAATAAAGTTAGCGTTTTGGTGTAAATTGGTATAAATGATAATTTTGCAAAATAATTGGTTGACCTCCCACGGTAACTGACTCAGGGCTGGGTTTGCGTTTTTAGGGAGCACGAAAAAAAGAATTAAAGAATTAAAAAAAAAAAGACTACGATTCGTACAGATTCTTCAGTATGAATTTGGTTGCATCAATTAATGTCACCTTATGTATGTGGCAGGCAAATAGTAAAATTCTGCCGTTCACAATAGCGTCGTCAGTTTCTAAACGTTTGCTGTTTGTTGCAAAATGCTCGCCGTTTGTTTCTAAAAAGCCGAAATCGAAAGTATTTCACGCAAAAGTGAAAAATAGGTGCGACGACGAGCGGAGCATGTACATGTTTACATGTAGGTACATATTGGGAGCCGAGCGAGGCGACCCTCAATACTTCTAACAGAATTATGGCGAGGCAAATTGCTGAATTCTACTATTTGACGGCTTAGTCAAATAGCAAAATAGCGAGCATTTAGAATCTGACGACGCCGGTAAACGGTGGAATTTTACTATTTACCGGTGACATATCTTAAAAGCTTTGGTATTGGTAATTCTGGATCCTGCTTATTACTTATCATAAAACTGTATAAAGGGTTTCGTCAATTTAAGATTCTTTTTATGAAAATTTTAGAAACGCAAAAAGATATTTTCAAAAATTCACATCGGGTATGTCTGTCTTGACAAATACTAAACAATTGTTTTATGGAACAGAGATAGCGCTGTCATCGCTATAGTTATACGTGAATTTTTGGAAATATCTTTTTGCCTTTCTAAGAAATCCATAAAAAAACCCTTAAATGGACGAAACACTTCTTACAGTTTTACTATAAATAATAATAATAAGTATAATAAGAATTAGGATATTCATTTCAGGTGTCTAACGAAGCGTGCCGTCAATTTGATCTGTTCACATGTACAGTCAACAAGAAATAGTGAACCATGCACAGCGCAACACTTTAATCCCAAGACCCACTGATGAGTGATTGATGAGATGAAGTATACTTAATAGTGCATGTGTGTATGTATAAATTGACCAAGTATTTTTCATATCATCTATAACTCACCTGTGGGTCTTAGGATCAAAGTGTTTGAGCTGGGCCTGGTTACATATCTCTTTTGTCGATTGTCCGACGTCGAAAACTCCTCAATTTGCAGGGATACTTAACTCAAGTGGGCGAGCGGGGCCTCAAGTTGTCCGGCGGAGAGAAGCAGCGTGTCGCGATCGCGCGCGCCATCCTCAAAAACGCGCCCATCATCGTGTTCGACGAGGCCACTAGCAGCTTGGACTCGCTGACGGAACACGTGCGTGTATTTTTTTTAACTTTATGTTGGCCAGTTGACCCTTAACTTTACTGGACAAAAGATGGAAACGGAAGGAAACGCCGAGAAACCAGACAAATTTATAAAAAAAGTGGAGGTACCTCAGCTCAAGACATTGATGATGTGTCTATAGGAGAAAAGCGACCAGCGGGTCTAGCACGCGCCATCCATACAATGTCTTTCCACCACACTTGCTCTCTCGCACAATTACAGACGCGGTATGCGTGAGAACGCAATTAGGGTAGATGTACGCTGTAACTCTGGCGCATGCTACCTAAAGTCCGTGTTTTTATACTTGGAAAAAATGGTAAACAAAGCTCACTCCATCACATACCACGACATTCCGAAACAATCACGCAACGTAGATGACCACAGTAAGTTACAGACACTATTTTACACACTCCGCAAATTATCACTGAAAAATGCTTTGAATTGTCATTTTAAATAACATTTTTAGGTAAAATCGTACTTTTACGAAATTCCTGTACACAGACAAAATAAATTCACAGAAGAGTTTGACATTTCGTTTTAGGGATGGGATAACGTAACGTGAATGAAAGATCGATATGCGAGATGATGAAATGTTTTTGTCGATTATAGAATAGAATAGAATCATGTTTATTTGGCATATAATATATATTTTTTCAATGCATGTGCTCGTAAAGGCCCACTTTTTATGCATCAAAACCGAACAAAAAGTTGATTATTTTGCCCTAGGGCTTTATTATTATTATTTTTTTAAATTTATTTACAATAATTGGCTAACCTGCAGCCTTTCCTGTGTACCATAGATGTTATACTTTTTTTTCCACTGTTTAACGGCTCTGGATACAGTCTTTTTGAGCCAATTATAATTTAAAGTTCACAAGATTATATTTGTTTTCATTTCCTCACACTATGCATTGAAAAACGTAGTATGATACACGGGCGTAAAAGCAATTAATTACTCGGTTACGTTTAAAACACTCGCTACGCTCGTGTTTTAAATCGTCCTCGTAATTTATTCCTTTTCGCCCTAGTAGCATAAACTACTATTAATTGTTTTATTATATACGGTACATAAAATTATAGTTCAAACTTAAAATTAGCACAGAATGTACCAAAAAGGTCTCCGCTCAGTTTAATGTAATGACAGGGCCATGGCGCTGATTTTTAGCGGATTCCTAGTACTTATATTAAACATAAATTGGTATATAAAATGTAAAACAATGACTTTATAAATATTGCACAAAAACAAAATATGGTTAGGTTTACAATAAGAAAGTTCGACTTACATTCGTTTATCGACGGCGAGATATTTAGTCGACTTCGAAAAAATATTTGCGATTTATCGAGACAATCGATAAAAATATCCGTCATCGCGCATCGCTAGCCATCCCTACGAAATGTCAAATTTTATTGGTACGCCATTGTTGTTTATCACTTAAGCCAAGTATAAAAACACGGACTTTACACAATTATATACCTGTACCGCGTGGTAAGTGGTCTGAGGTGTTTCATTTTGATATTGACCCTTTTTTCCCTCCACAGGCGATCCTGCAAGCCCTAAAGGCCGCTACAGTCGGCCGAACGTCCATCTGCATTGCGCACCGACTGTCCACAGTCGCAGACGCGGACGAAATACTAGTCTTAGAGCAAGGAACAGTTTCAGAGAGAGGGACGCATGACTCACTGATAAGTAACCCCAGCTCACTGTATTATAGGCTCTGGGAGAAACAGAATAAGGACGCTGCCCCGAACTCGCCCGTGCCCTCCAAGTGAAAGTGAAAGTCGTGTAATATGTAAGCCGAAAACTTCGATGAAACCAACTGTTCTCATGGGGTCATACTTTTGTTTAATATATGAAGTAACTTGGATTTTTGTTAACGTTGAGTTTTTTATGTGTCAGGAATCGTGATATCAATACACTTTGTATAAGCAGGGGCCTTATTGCCTGACTTTAATATCTATTGCTATCGCTTTCAAAGGTACGTGTGATTTGCTAGAAATTATGTGTCACGTCATTTCTAGCCAATCGCGATACCTTTGAAAACGATTCTTTCCCAAATTTCATCATGGTGATTAGTAATTACAGTAACTTGACACCTATGTACAGTGGTGGTCACATAATTAAAGACACCTCCTAATTGACCATAAAAATCTTAGTTATGGTACTAGCATTTACTTAAATAGGTATTTAATGTAGAGTAATTGGTATTAAACCATACGTGACATTGTATTCTTAAAATATGGGACAAAAAAATAGATGTGTTCGTTAGTAGTTTAGCCACTGCGCACTCTGGGAAAGTAACACAAATTTTTTTAACTTACTTGTAGCTGGCCAGCTAATTAAAGACAATAAAAGCTGTGTTCTGAATTTAAAAAAAGAAAAAAAGAACTTAATTCTCTTTTTCTTTGTTTTGTCGCGTATTTTCATGAAACGTCGATATTACTGAAAAAACTTAACTTTTTTCATTAAAATTGATACGTTTTCAACCAATTAATATGGGAAAAACCAAGAGTTGCGATTCGACCACTAGGAAGATTATTTTGAACTTTTGTACCAAAGGGTGGTCGTACAGAAAAATAGAAAACCACTTGAACTGTTCTAAGGACATGGTTATAAATGCTATAACACATACCAAGAAGTTTAACACGACCGTAAACGTACCTAGAAAACCGAGACCAAGGAAAACTACTGTGCGGGAAGACTCCAAGATGGTGTTGTTGGCAAAAAAAGATCCGTTCAAGGGATCAGAACTGATACGTTCGGAGTTGTTTGGTGCAGGAGGGTCGAAGGATGTGTCTGCAAGAACAATTAGAGGGAGACTATGTGCGGCAAACTTGTACGGAAGAGTGTCTCGAAAGGTGCCACTTTTGAAAAAGCAAAATGTTAAGGCAAGATTAGTGTTTGCTAAAAAATATCAACACTGGACTGAACGAGAGTGGAAACAAGTGCTCTTTTCTGATGAAACAATAATTAATATGATTAATTCTGATGGAAAACAATATGTTAGACGCCCCCCAAACAAAGAAATGGATCCAAAGTATACCAAGAAAGTAGTCAAACATGGGGGCGGAAATATCAAAGTGTGGGGCTGCTTTTCAGGACTTGGTGTAGGACCTGTCAGGAAAATAGAAGGCAACATGGATAAATTCCAATACAAGAATATTTTAGAACAAGCCATGCTGCCCTACGCCGAGCAAAATTTACCGGTCATTTGGACTTTCCAACAGGATAATGATCCGAAAAACACTGCAAAAATAGTAAAAGACTTCTTAAGGAACCAGTCCGTGACAGTTTTGGATTGGCCCCTGTACAGCCCGGATTAAAATCCCATAAAAAATTTGTGGTACCAGGTGAAGAAGACAGTGGCGACAAAGCGGACATCGAACGTCAGCCTTTACAGAAGCATGGGAGCAAATTCCGGTAGGAGCTTGTACAAAATTGATCGCTTCCATTCCCAAGAGATGTCGTGCTGTAATTTCTGCCAAAGGACATGCGACCAAACATTGATACGTACCGGAATGTTTTATAAATTTGTTGGGAATTTAATTGTAATAAAGATAATTTCAATAACAACAATATTTTTTTTATTCCTTCTAAGCAAATGGAGTGTCTTTAATTATATGGCCATATCTTTGTTAAGTTTATACTGCTTGCAATTAGGATAAACCGAATAAAAGATTAGGAACAGACAAATTTAGTTGATAATATTTCGTTTTAACGCTAAACAATACCTACATTAATATTTTTAAATTGTGTAGCAAGTTCCAATGGTAGTCTGATAAAAAATATAGAGAGGAATAGCTTAGTTATTTTAATATACTTTAAGTGTCTCTAATTATGTGACCACCACTGTATGTATGTATGTAATGTCGCGGCCATATCGTTAAATTGGCCGTATCATGAAGTATGAAATAAACGATATAATCTTTCAACAAAAAGTCGAAAATTTTTCTTATTTTAAGATTAAAATCGACTTGTAAAAAGTGTACTTTATGTATCTATTTTACAAAATAAACTATTTGTATTCGAAAAAATAGATGTAACAAAGAGAAAATCGAGAAGTAGCATGTTAGGTTTCTGGTGATCACTAATACGGGAGCCGAGCCAAGCAGAGCAGAGCGGGGCGACCCCTTTAGTTTTAACATACTTTATGATGTGGCTGATCAGATTATGAAGTGGTCACGACATATATACATATAATTCATATATTCTGTTAAAACAAAAGCTCGAGTTACGTATCTGCAAAAGTATAAAATCAATGCCTCCATAAGCTTTACCTATTCATACGATTTTGATATTTACCAGTATGTAACCAAAATGCCATAGTATGAAGTATGTGTACACACTGTAATGAAGCGTTGCCTGTACTCCATGCTGACCTTGTCATTATATTTTTATATGCTATTTACAAAAGCTTAAACAAGCGTTCACGTCAACGTGTAATAGTACATTAATTTCCATTTATTAAAATTTGTACACATTATCTTTAGCTAGGAGCAATGTTTGTAGCGTTATAGAAATTATAGTTACATTTGTTTGTGATTTCGTTCCAAACATGAGAAATATATGCTTAAGGTTTATATTACAGTGTGTAAATGTATTGTTTGACAGCATTAAATTAGCTCAACAATAAAGGAAATTGCCCTAATATCGTAAAAAATGTGTAAACAGGGTGCTTGGTAATTCGACCTATTCCTTGAAAGTGTTTATACTAGAGATCATTTCCAACGAATTAAGTCCTATCAACTAGGTGTCGAAAATGAATGGTCTCCGAGTTACGAAGGTTTTTATATTATCTTTCAAACTTTCAGACTTCTAACCAAAAGTAAATAATTTAAAAATAACTGTTCCTCTCTCAGCACTTATTTATTATATTTCTGATCAATGATAGATGAGTGATCATTTATAAAAAAATACTTGCCCTGAATTCCCATTATCTCAGAATTATAAGGTCTTAAGTGGAAACAAAACCTTTTTTATTTTGTAATTTATGAAACATCGACGTTTTTTACTTGAAAAAAAATCATAATTTTAGACCCCTATTTGATAGGCATTATTTGTTGGAAATGATCCCTAGTATAACCCCTTTAAAGGAATAGGTCGAATTACCAAGCAACCTGTATAACCTGAGTCAAATGACCTTGGGATTCAAAATGTCTGCTCGTTTTGGCTGTACTGTCAGCATAGACCAAACCATACCTGACATATTTACGTCACAGTATGGGGTTTGAGCGATCGACAATATGTACACATTGCTATTGATTTTTATGCTATCTGTGTTTTCATTTGCGAACATAGACGTAGTGCGTAAATGGGAGGTGGATACTTCCGATCGCCATTTCTATTCCCAAGGTCTTTTGATTCGGGTTATACTTAATGTGATACATTTTGTAAATATAATTGTAAATACGGGGTATAAATAAATAGACAAGTATAACCCGTACCAATAAAGAACATTGCCGGCCGAAGTATAGAGTTCTGTCAGAATAACAGAATTGTAATAAAACTGTTCTTCATTGGTACGGGTAACATAAAATAAAAACACATATTCTACTGATCACAGTGAACGAATTTTCCAAAGAACCCACGCAAATGGAAAAAGTTCCCATACAAAATTGTCAGTAGGTAAATTAGTAAGTGAATGTAAAAATGTAATTAATTAGCGCGGGTATGTTGCTTGGAGAGAGTTGTTCAGTATGATCAGTTCAGTACGTGGTTTCGTTCAATGATACCAGTTTATTTACATCCACTATGTAACTGTTGTTGATAAGAAATAAGGAAAGCATACAGGATGTTGATTTAGTCTGGAACTTCCACAATGCTCATTTCAAAACCTTGATAGGTCGAGATAACAATAGGCCTTGTTTATATGCACTACCCCCCACCACCGTTGAAAGTTGACTGCACTACGGCTGAAGTCATGCCGCAATAATGGATTTAAAAAACTGGATTATTTATGGAAATACATAACAGAGCATCATTTGTAGCTTCATAGTGTATACAGCCTGTGATGGGAGTTGCAGGCCAAATCAACAGCCTGTATATTTCCTGGTTTTCTTTAGAATGTAAAGAAAAAACTGTTGATTATTAAGTATATCATTATTTTATTACTTAACTAACCTGTGTTTTATTGCTTTAATTAGTTTTCGCTCTTATCACCGTGCAGTAAAGTTTAAAATGAATTTGCGTTATGATAAATTTTCATGTGGTTTTCTTAGGAATCCCAGTACCTCTAGCATGCGCCAAAGATACAGACAGCGTATATCTATCCTACTTATGTTACGCATAGCGAGTTGATGAACGCGTGAAAGAGCAAGTATGAAGGAAAGATGTTGCCCCTCGTGCGTGCTAGACCTAAAGTATAAGTTAATTTCATTATATAGCAGGTGAAAACGTTCCTATAATTTGTTTGTTCAAACGTTTTGATACGTCGACACCAAAGGGCCGCAGACTCGCGTCAAAAAGCGGCGTCGCGTCGGCTAAAAGACACGGCGCGTGGTTTACACCCGCTGGGTATCCCAGAAATTTTTCTGTTTCATTCGTAATTGTCCTTTCTTTTCTTTGACTTTTCAACATCAGCATTCATTTTCGAAGATAATTACAAAAATAAAACGACAACAAGTCGAAAATAATACAAAGCAAGCGGTCGTTCGTTTTGACGTTTGACGATAGAAACAGTATTATATTCCTCTCAGACCAATTGGTTAATTGGTCTGAGAGTTGGTCTGAGATATTCCTTGATAGAAACTTTTTTAATAGTGTTGCCATCAGTTGGTTGTAACTGATGATATCCGGGATATGGAGGGTTTTTACATAACCTATTTTTGGGACGCCGGTTTTGGCAAGGTAAGAGCACGCATAATGGTGTGTTTTTGCACTCAGTTTACATATTTAGGTATTAGGATACTAAAACTGTATTTAACTCGTTTTTGATGAAAGTGGCGTATGGTGGGTTTTAGCAATCACGCATTCAATTGTCGTCGTGCCTATTTATTTTCACAAATAAAGAAAGCGTGGGTAGTGTACTGCAAACTATTTGAGCAAAACAAAATCTAAGCACACGCCAGCAGTTCAAGCTCTCTATTTGTAAACGATTTTATAAGCTATGCCACCGCAATAAGAACTTTAGTCAGCCTTTATTTTGTGTCTCTAACAAATAACAAAAGACTAATTTAGTTAAAGGTGTCCTAGAAATTGTTCGTCTTACATGCAGACGAACAATTTCTAGGACACCTTTAAGGTAATAAATAATTGGCCAACTACGTGTCTTTGGCGCATGAATTCTGTGGTTGATACAAATTCTAGGTCCTTATCAGTACTTACAAAACATGAAATTACGTTTGTACTTAGAGGGGTATAAGTGCAATGTTATTAGATTGGATGCATTTCAAGATATAAAAACTAATTCTCCAAAAAACTAATTCTCATATGGGGTCGAATCACTGATATGTATATATGGATTGTATGTCAGGGCTTTGACAGCCAACCGGTTTGATTTTGATGTTTAAGAGATTACTAGTCGACCAAATATGTACCATGACAATTCCTTTCGGGGACAGACGTAATATTGGGATAAGGGGTAGCGGGGTACACTATCATTTTTTAATCTTTCTATACCACCTACGTACAAATGTCGCCTATTCGGTAGGTATTGTATATGAATTTTATGATGATGACAAGAGTGATGTCCCATTTCAACCTTTGTTTAGACAACTATCGATGAAATATAATTTAAAGAAAATAAAGTACCCATATATGTATAAGAATGAATTATATTATATATAAATAAAATTATTATATTAGTAATTAATCTGTCCCTTACGAACCATGTGGACAAAAGCTTTAAATCGATGTATATACACGATCAGTTTGCTTCGAAAACTGATTACGATATACCATAATAATTAATAATTATAGTTCTGATCGCTGTAGACTGAGAATGATTGAGATGGCTTGAGTACGTGACCACAACATGAATGTGGAGTGCCTCAAGACTAGTTAACAAACCTCGCTTCTTTATTTTTGCTGATAATTGTTCTAAATCGTTTTAAAAACCAATTGGAACAACAATCAGTGAAGCAAAAATATTAATATTATGTAGTTATCATCTTTAAATTGTCCACTCCTCAATCATTTCAGGATAATTGGGGAGTAAAAAACGACAAGGAAAGTGTTTTTTATTTTATTTTAACACGTGTGAGTTTAAAAATGCATTTTCTGCAATTAAACAATGAACTTTATGATCACAAGTAAGAATACCACGTTAATATTTTTCTGACGTCAATAAATTAAACAACTATTGTAGTCCGAAAAATATCCGCCCGCGCCTACCGACAACCAGACATCCACGCCGTCCCACTCCCACTAAATAAAACGTATATTTTGAGAGAGGGGGATGACATCCTTTTTTCTGTTTTCACGTAGTTGAATTCCCGCATCTTTTATATTGTCTTCCCACTTCTTCATTAAAGTATTGTCACTCTGAAACCTAAAGAGATACAATTTGTATGACTAAATTTAAAATAAGATAAAAATCGATGTCGCTTTATCGAAAAAGACAGACAGCACTATGCAAATAATCAAGATGTATGAGAAACCTGTTTTTTGGACAAATAGCTACGTAATAACTAAAATACACATCATGAATCGTTTTGAAAAGAAATCGGGGGATTTATTGGTCTTTGGTTACATAGTATATTCGTTTAATTAGAAAGAAACTTAATTTGATAAGTTAATCTAGACTTACGAATGGTATGTCACACCACGACATCCATTGTGCAAAGTCTTACAAATTATGCATGACCGCATGTTTGATTTATACTATCAGATTTTTAGTTTGTTGATTTTCGCTTATGTCCAAAAATGTATATAATTTATTGGTAGAAAAATGACACTCAACACAAACTGTCACAAACCAACCAACACCATCTTGTCAATCTTCTTATTTTTAAATAAATTTTTTTTTCAGTATCTATATCGTCTTTGGTAAAATTCGAATGGAATTTGTGGAATGTGGAATTTTTGATGGCGTTTCAAACCCACAGCTTATCTTTTGGAACAATAGTATTATTAGTGGAACCCATATCTCTAGGGACTTTTTCCGAATTTAATAATTTGTTGAGACCACAGGTCCCTATCAGCTACGATCCTGACACATCTCTGCTTCTTCCATTTCTATCACTCGAGTCTGCTGTTTCGGGTGCCTGTGATTTGGCTCTGAAAACTATAGATTTGAATATAAATAATATTCAATTAAACAAAACAAAACGAAATATAAATAAAAAATTACCTACATTGTATTTTTCAAGACCATGAAATTTTTCAAGTTTTCAATATCTTGCGTCTGGAAAAAAAGAGGGAAGCGCTTTTTTCAAAACTGAAATTTTAACCAAAAATTATTTTTATTCCCAAGAATTAATTGTGACGAATAAATCTCACTTCCTTTGTAGAATATTTATATTCTACACATAATGGGGTGTTAAATTGCATACATTATTTTTCGAGACATTTCGTGTGAGCCCCGACAGTTGCGAGCAAAACAAGAAGTTCAAGAGAAACATACTTATTGGGTAAAACATACGTTTACACGAAAAACAAATACTTGTAATATTTTTCAATGCAAGTGCTCCTAAAGGCCCACTTTTTATGTATCAAAACCGAACAGAAATTATTTTGCCCTAGGGCTTTATTATTATTATTATTTTATTTATTTACAATGGTTGGCTAACCTGCAGCCTTTCCTGTGTACCATAAATGTTGGACTTTTTTTTTTCCACTGTTTAACGGCTCTGGATACAGTCCTTTTGAGCCAATCATAATTTAAACTTCAAAAGATTATATTTGTTTTATTTCCTCACACTATGCATTGAAAAATTTTATTATTAGTTAAGACTCACCTTTGTATTTATGTTTTTAAGTCTATATAAGGATAATTTGTTATATGCTTTTTGTAATAAAGAAAATTTTTACTTTACTTTACTTAAAAACGTAGTATGATACACGGGCGTAAGAGCAATAAATCGTCCTCGTAATGTATTCCTTTTGGCCCTTGTAGCATAAACTACTATTAATACCATCGTGATTAATACCATATGGACCTTCAACTTAGGATTCGGAGATTTATAAATGTGAATACAGACATGGCGGAATGATGAGGGTTTCTATGCCTATATCTGGACTACAAAACACTTAAAATTCTGAAGATGACCCATTTAGTAAAACACATTTATTAATTTTATTATAAACAGCATTACAGAGGATATGACACAAAAACCTTTTTCTTCTAAGAGATTTAGAATAATCGTTTGTAAAACGTGGGTGTTAAATTGCTAAGACTGTTTACACATTCCATACAACTTTGATAATATCTACCCATTCGCAAATACATGTCGTGATGTTAATATATATGACGGCGCTTTAATATTTCTCTTGATGATTATATAAGAAAGACATTTCAGTCTTTAATGTAACACCGAAAACTAGAGTGTGGCAACACTAGGAATAAAAAAAAGAGAGAGAGGGTCTATGACGGACAACGGTCAGAGGGTCGATGACGGGCAGCGGTCAGAGGGTTTTTGGTGGCTTTTTCAAGTAAATGGGAAAAAGACGAGGTTTTGGAGGAAGAACGATTGATTACGGGTGTAGCACGCGCTAAGTTTTCGGTGGAACATTATTAGTTATAATTTCGTTTTCAAGTGATTATTTGTAAAGTCCAACTAGCAAGACTGATTGAAAGGAAACCTTTCTTTTATTCTCCTCACCCGACTACTCACGCCACATTGTAGTTTCGTAACAATGAGTGACGACGAGGATCCGACTATTACTCGAAAACCCACATCAGAAGATGGGACGGAAGGGCAACCAAAACCTGAGGAGAATGGTCGTGGTCAAGAAGCTACAGCGATGAGTTTATTGAATAATATGGATGTCTTGTTATCGTTCTTCCTATTAGCTGCTTCCAAGCCCCCACCAACAAGTAATGTGACTACGCAGCTAGTACGGTTTGACCCAGATGAAACCGAAGCGGATGTGGAAGGCTGGTGCAATATTACTGAGATAATAGTCGAAAGTAAGAAGCTACAAGGTGCGAAATTGTTATTGGCTCTAACTCATGCACTCAAAAGCCGAGCTGCTACTTGTCTCACTAAACTCCAATCATCTCAATTGACGTGGCCAAAAATTAAGGAAATTTTGCTGGCAAAGTTTTTGAAGCCTATGTTGCCACAAGATTATTTTGATGAGATTCTCCAGTTTCACATTTTACTCAAAGAAACAGCAAGCGAAGTAGCCATGCGTCTCTGGGGGCTGATAGAACGCCTTCCAAATGTACAAATGAGAGAAGACATGATGACAGGATTGGTGGTATCCGTACTATGCCAGAAAGACAACTCTCTGCGCCGCGACCTGAATTGACACACAGTGGTGAATAAATCACAACTTTTCCGTATTTTGAATTGCTTATCTCTAAAGAGACGTCGTGAGAATTCAGAAAATAATGAAACTGAAGTTAAGAGGGTCCGCTATAATGAACCAAGATTCCAAGGAAACCGTTACAAATGTGGTTTGCAAGGTCACAAGTCGGTTGATTGTCGCAAGCGTCGTGAAGACACTGATATAATCCTGAGGGCAAAAGAACCTGTGCAGCGTTCCCCGATGAGGGTACAATCAGCAGTATGCTATGTGTGTAAGAAACCACGGCACATTTCTCCTACGTGTCCAGAACGAAGAGATACTAAGGCAGCACCTGCAGCGGTTAAGAAGGTGCATGTGTGCGAAAAAAGTTCAACGTGAGGTAGCTTGAACACATCATCTGGTGAGACCGTTTCTTTCTTATTTGATAGTAGTTCCGATTGCTCTTTAGTAAAGAGTGGCATTGTTGAAAGTTTCTGGGTACAGTTCACAATGATTTAGTTTACCTAACTGGCATCGGAAGGAACAATGTAGAATGTTCATCACAGATTCTCAGTCCTGTCATTATCCAAGGCATCCCTTTGTCACTCTAGTGATGTTAAACAAGGCTTAGAACGTTTAGATGCCACTTTTAAGGCTCTCTCTGAAGCAGGGTTTTCTTTCAACATGCGCAAATGCCATTTCATGAAAAGGGAAATTGAGTATCTCGGTTTTGTCATTAAAGCGGGTAAAGTGACGCCCAATCCTAAAAAGATTCAAGCTCTAGTAGATGCTTCGACTCCAAAAAAGTCAGACAATTTCTAGGTCTTACTTCATATTTCAGGCGATTTATACCCAATTACACCCGGTTGGTAGGCCCCTTGTACCCACTCACGAAACTTAAAAGTCAGATTAAATGGACTCAGACGCATGGTGAAATGAACAAACAGATCGTTAAGATACTTACCTCAGAACCAGTCTTGACGATTTTTGATCAGGACTTACCTGTGGAGCTCTATACAGATGCGAGTGCCGAAGGGTATGGAGCCATACTGATACAAAGAAAAGATAATATGCCCCATGTGGTCCCATATTTCAGCCACCGTACGACTGATCCGGAATCTCGGTATCATTCATATGAACTAGATACGTTAGCACTCGTTCGGGCGGTAGAAAACTTCAGGCACTATTTTATATGGTGTCTTTACCGTCTTCACTGACTGTAACTCCTTGAAGTCATCTAAATCTAAAACCGATCTTACCCCACACGTACATCGTTGGTGGGCATTTCTACAGGCTTATGATTTCGAAATAATATACAAGCAGGGTAGTAGCATGGAGCACGCTGATTACTTATCGCGGAACCCATTACCTAAACCTGAATCGGATCAGTCAGAAACTAAATTCAGTGAGGAGCCCGAATCGAATAAATTCGTACATTTTGTAGAACTCCACCAAGGTTGGCTTGCTGTAGAGCAGAAACGGTATCATGAGATTCAAGATCTTGTTAACAAACATAAAAATAACGAATTTCCCAAACTGCTGGCTCATACTTATGATGTCAGAGATGGAATTATTTATAGGAAGATCCAGCACAATGGGGATAGTTCTTGGCTTCCCATTATGCCGCGTTCGCTTACGTGGACTTTGATCAATCATATACACATTGAAATTAAGCATGTGGGTATCGATAAAACGTTAGACAAAATATATGAACAATATTGGTTTCCAAATATGGCCAAACAGGTACGACAGTTCATAGAATCATGCATCGTATGTCGGGCGTCCAAGGGAAGCTCCGGAGCTCAACAAATCCAACTTCACTCTATCCCAAAGGTTGCAACACCCTGGCATACCATACATGTTGATGTCTCAGGGAAACTCAGCGGAAAAAGTGATCGCAAAAAATATTGCTCAGTCATAATAGACGGTTTTACAAAGTATGTTTTTTCAGAGTACACGCCCTTGCTTGATTCAACCAGTGCTATTAAAGCTCTTAAGAATGCAGTTTCTCTCTTTGGGGCTCCCAAGAGGATAATATCTGACCAAGGACGTTGCTACGTAAGCTCTGATTTCAAAAAATTCTGCGCTAACCATGGAATAGAACTTCATATAATAGCCACGGGGGCAAGTAGGGCCAATGGTCAAGTAGAACGGGTGATGCGGACCCTGAAGAGCTTACTTACCATTGTAGAGAATAATCCTAACAAAACATGGCGTGATGAACTACCTGATGTACAACTTGCGCTTAACAGCACTCGTTCAAGGGTAACTGGCTTCACACCTACAGAACTGATGTTTGGTATTTGTGCACAATCATTAGGATTAGCAGCAATATCAACCTCTGAATCAGAACCACGCTTAAATGTTGAAATGATTCGTAAAAAGGCATCTGAAAATATCAAAAAGTTTGCACAACAAGACACTGAACGCTTCAATCAAGGCAAGGCCACAATTAAACCATTTGCTGTAGGTGACTGTGTCTTTATTAAAAATAGTGAACGTAATCAAACAAAGTTAAACCGAAAATTCAAGGGACCATTCGTTATTACCCGTGTCTTGGAAAATGATAGGTACGAGCTTAAAAATCTTGAAAGCTCAAATAGAGTGTATAAGTATGCACACGAAAGTCTCCGCGCTGTACCCAGAGGCTATGAAGGCTACGTTGACATTGCCACGAATATTAATTATGAGGAGGCCGAGACGGCGAGTCATGATCATGAAAATGACGGGGTACCACTCGATGATGATAAGGACACAGAATCGATGACTTGTTCGCAAAGCACCTCGACCAACAATTATGATACTTTAGTTGCTACAGGTAAGCAAGGAACACCCACATTTTTATCATGAGTTGTTTTATAACTATTTCTTATAGTTGAGCTATGCGTATAAAAATTGCTAGAAGTGTTATATTACAAAGGATTTTTGTTAATTATAGTCCTACATGAGCATGACATTTGACATTTATTGACTATGTTGACCATTGATGTGTGGAGTCATTGACGGGCTTGGCTATGGAGAGTTTTTTGTGACGCTGAGGCGCGTCGGAACAATTGAAAGTTCGGTTCACTGGTTGAAAGGACCCCAGCGAGTAGTCCGGTTCAAGTCATACCACAGGACCGGTGTTGATCTTGATCGAAGGGACGCTTCGTCTGGTTGTCCGGGCCAGTTCACTGGTCGGAAGGGCTGGAAAGTAGTCCGGGTCGTGTCACACCATAAGGTTCTGAGCTCGATTGAAGGGACGCTTTGCCAGGCTATCTTCCGGGCCAGTTAGATCACTGATCGTAGGGATACTCACAGGTAGTCCGGGTCGTGTCACACCACCTGGTACTGAGCTCGGTTGAAGGGACGCCTCGTGGAGCCATCCGGTTCAGTGGGGGTTGGGCGAAAATGGGGACGATGAGGTGAGGTAACTATGTTGAATGAGTAGGGTAGTGTGACTTTTATGACGAGTACTAGCATGTCAGGACGGACGAGTGGTGTTCTGCTTTATGAGATGAGGGTATTTATAAGAAGGATAGACTGATAAATATCGACGTTACGCTTTGGTATTAGAGACTGCAGTAGGTGATCTCTGATTGCTCTTTGCAGGACAGCACAACAATTAAGAAGAGTAAGAAACGCACGAGGACGTGCGTAATGTCAGCATGGCCGTGACGGCGCTTTAATATTTCTCTTGATGATTATATAAGAAAGACATTTCAGTCTTTAATGTAACACCGAAAACTAGAGTGTGGCAACACTAGGAATAAAAAAAAGAGAGAGAGGGTCTATGACGGACAACGGTCAGAGGGTCGATGACGGGCAGCGGTCAGAGGGTTTTTGGTGGCTTTTTCAAGTAAATGGGAAAAAGACGAGGTTTTGGAGGAAGAACGATTGATTACGGGTGTAGCACGCGCTAAGTTTTCGGTGGAACATTATTAGTTATAATTTCGTTTTCAAGTGATTATTTGTAAAGTCCAACTAGCAAGACTGATTGAAAGGAAACCTTTCTTTTATTCTCCTCACCCGACTACTCACGCCACATTGTAGTTTCGTAACAATGAGTGACGACGAGGATCCGACTATTACTCGAAAACCCACATATATTTATTTATATCCATGAAACAAAGAAGGTTGTAACGAGAACGGTTAAAGCTCGGTATCAGGCCAGTATAATAAATGACACAATCGGTTTTCAAAATATTGATTTGATATCGGTTTCCATGGCAACGAGGCCCACGACAGGGAACTGTCAATAGAAAACAATATTTTTTATAATAAAAACGGCTATTTTTGAGCCACCTGTTTTCTACTTTATCGCGAGAAAAATGGCTTTACACTCATTGTAGAAAATGTCAGTTCTGAGTCTGATCTCTCAGGATAAACGGAGGGATCTTCTAAGGTTATTTTCATATATTCTACGTACATCTAGAGACATGATTATCACATAGGTAATGTGTAGCTTAGAAACAAATATGTTATTTTGATTATACGTGATAGTACAGTTTGTCAAAACCTAGCTCATTTAGAAAACGATTTTCGTCGGGTACCGCTTAAAATGTGCGTCTATTTCAGAAAAGAAAGTTTAGAAACGGTATACAGCAGCAATTCCCGGCTCAGCTTGTTGCAGAAACGTAAGAAATTGACCCCCATACATTTGGCGATGTCGAGCCAAACTTTAAGTAGTAAGACGACGGACAAGTACGTCTCTCAGAGGGTACTGTCGGCGAAGACTCATCGAGTGAAGCAGCTGCAGAATCAGTTGGCAGACGCTCATTATCATTTGCAGGTAAGAAGTTTTCTATTTAAGAGGCTATGCGAATTTCATTTTTGTCACTGTCATTCCAAGCGAAAAATCGCGGAGCGCGAGAGGGGCAGATTCAGGGCAAAAGGGAAAAAAGTTGCTTTTATATTTTTATTAAAAAGACTAAAATAGCTAGCAAAATTAAATATGTTTGAGTTCTGTATATGGTTCCTATTCGTCAAACGAGGAGAAAAAGTGTGTTTGAAGACCTCATGTCAACAATTATTTCTATCGAGGAAAATGTATCCAAACATGTTTTCCAATTTCAAAACCCTAGATTATATAGTCAAAATGCATATACCAGAAATGTAATAAACTTATCCGTGTATTTCATGAAATACACAGAAAAGAAACACCCGT
The DNA here is from genome assembly GCA_934047225.1 of Ypsolopha sequella. Lineage (NCBI taxonomy): Eukaryota > Metazoa > Arthropoda > Insecta > Lepidoptera > Ypsolophidae > Ypsolopha > Ypsolopha sequella. Next base: position 2,262,823 of record OW203988.1, on the reverse strand, counting down.
ATTTTTTTCGCAGTGGCAACAGAATCTGGCCCTTGCCCGATACGATTTGTATGAAACAATTGTGTATAGTTTTTGTTAAGTAATTTATTTTTATGTAGCCCCTTAAGTGTCCCACTGATGGGCAAAGGTTTCCCCTTGCTGATACCACGTTAGATACAATATATTGCTACTTCCAACCACCCCGGTCATTTTTTTTATATTGTTGTGTGACATAAAGCCCATACTTTGGGGCATGCTGATTTACCTAACAGTTTGGGGCATGCTGGTTTACCTAACAGTTTTGGACTTGCTGGTTTACCTAACAGTTTTGGACTTGCTGGTTTACTTAACAGTTTGGGTCACGCTGGTTTACCTAACAGCATGCTGATTTACCTAACAGTTTGGGGCATGCTGGTTTAGCTCAGTTTTCTTCCACCGTCAGCAAGTGGTATAGCTTAGGAAATATAATTTGAGCCAATTCGGATTAACTTTCGATAACAGTTGAATAAGAGAGGCACGTACCGGTAAGTCACGACTTACGCTCATGGCTATCTATATACTGTGAACAAGAAATGAAATGATATGAAATATATTTATTTATCTTATGTAGGTATAACCTTCGACCAAAATAAAATAAATGGACGGGCCATAGCGTACAGATTTTTGAAGTCTGTAAAGTGAGCGCCGGCTCTCACTTCATCTCTGTCTCTGTCTGTTAGAAGAGTGACACGTACGCTTATTATTACATGCCATCCAAATAACTGACGAAAAAATACCTTCTTGTGCATTTACAAAGTGCAAAAAGCAAAATAAACATAAAAATAAAAATTAGGTATTGAAGTATATATCCAATTGCTTAGACTCGTTATGAGTGAGGAAACTGTAAAGACAAGGCCCGTCCATTCATTTTATTTTGGTCGAAGGGTATAACATACATTTATTACAGGTATTAATATATTAACGGTTCCTTGTGAATATATTTACCAAGTCCTTAGATATGTCAGAAAAAATGTTGAGTCTTTCCCAAGGCTTGGTAAGCAACATTGTAAGGAGACCAGAAATAAGCATAAACTGGCTTTTCCAAAAATCAGACTCGCTAAGGTGAGTACCTCTTTTGTAGGACATGGTATAAGATTTTACAATAAACTTCCAAAGGAGGTCCTTACTTTGTCAGAGAATAAGTTTAAACTGTATATTAAGCAGGGCCTATTGAAAAAGGCATATTATAAAATAAATGAATATTTGGATGATGGTGAAGCATGGTGTTACAGTGATAATGATACTCGTAGTAAGTTATAATTTAATTAAATAGTATAATTTCTTAACTTATGATTCCTCTAAGGTGTAAACATTAATTGATTATAGACTGTAAAAGGAAAAGGACTATATGAGACAGGTAGACAAAGATATATATGTTTTTCTTTTTTTCATTAACCTGAATTCCTACTGTCTTGTATTTTCTTATCCCTTGGTTAAAGTAGATATAAGTCATATATTGTATAGTATAAGTTTTATGTTGAAAAAAAAGACATGATCTTGCTAAGTTTCTTGCCCTTCTTCTTAGCAAGACTAATCGAATGGGCGGAGGTAGGCATGTATTTATATATGTAACCTATTAGTATGTAGTATATAGGATGGGATTTGGTCGGCCGCCTGGATTCGTGCTGGGGGCTCGGTTGGTGATCACTGAACCTTGTTCCTGGTCCCTGGCCGGGTCTCCGGTATGGGTTCGGGCGGCTGATTGGATTTTACCTTGTATAATATATATTTTACCTATAATTTTAATCGTAAATATATTGCTACATAAATTAAATAAACCTTTAATTTAGTTCATGTACATTTATTATTCTATTACATATATTTTCTTTATTAGATTAAATTTGACGTGTAAAAAGTGTATATATCTATACCTGCTTTGCAAAATAAACTATTTGAATTTGAATTTGAATTCGGTTTTAATGTAATATAAATAACTAGCTTCTGCCCGCGGCTTCGCCCGCGTGGCCTACAGGAAACAAATTTTTTTTTTTTTTCAAAAACAAACATTATAAGTGGGAGTCAAGGTGTAGTGCTCGGCCGAAAAACTCGCATACTCGTTTTTCGGCCTCGCCAGAGTGCTAAACACGGGGACTCACCGATCAAAGTTTTTCCGAAAAAGTGTCAAAATCCCTAATCCTTGTCAAAAAATGTCAAATTTGAATACGGCAGCGTAATCGGCGACCCCGAATGCCCCAAAAGCCCCAGCTTGACCGACCTGGGCGTGCTCTTCGACCCGGAGCTCACGTTCCGGCAGCATGTGCAGAAGGTCACCAACGCCGCGCTTCAGGGACTAGGTTTCGTGCTCCGAACTGCTGCGCCGCTGACCGCCGCTGCCGCGGAGGCACTCTACGTCGCCCTTGTACGTAGCATAGTGGAGACGAACGCTGTGGTCTGGGCCACACATGAGAAAAAGTACAATCTAATGCTGGAGCAGGTCCAAAAAAGATTTTTAAGGTTTCTTCACAAAAAAGGGTATAATTACTACCCATTTTTATATCCGACACTGTTTCTGCAGGGACGCTCGGGTTTTGATTATCTGGAGCTTAGAAGGAATTTGGCTTTGGCTAAGTTTGTACTTAATATTATAAGAAACAAGATTTTCTTAGACACCCACCAACATCGGTCTAACTCCAATCCTTTGGGCGATACAGGCCATCGCAGTTTTGATATAAAAAAAAAACTTTTTTTGGCACCCCGTGGTCCAACCCCGAGGGATGTACCACCTTCCGTTCCAAAGATATTTTGCCGGGATATTGATAAATAGACAGATAGATAGATAGATAGACATATAGATAGATAGATAGATTGTGGATATATAGATAGATAGATATCTCAAAAGGAAAAAATTGAACCCTAATAAGATCACTTGTGTGTCTGTCTGTCTGTCTGTCTGTCCGTCTGTTACAGCCGATTTGCTCTGGCACACATACTTAAAAGAATTTTCATGTCCACTATATTAAATTTCAAAATCGATGCGATTTTCGTAATTAACGTCCCAAAAAAACATAAAAACGACACCCATATTGATATTTACACATTTCAACATTTCAACCCCATCGCACCCCAACAGGGGATGATGGTATTTCACGTCCACTACGTTGGATTTAGAAATCGTTGTGGTTTTCGTAATCAGCGACCCGATAAACCATACAAACGATACCCATGTTGATTTTCAGACTTTGTCAACCCATTTCCCCCTTGTAGGGGTTGAATTCTGAAAAAACCTGAAACACGTGTTTACTCATTTATAGATAGGCGTACTCCTGTGAAGTCTCGAATAAAATAGTCTTTTCCCCATACAAACTTTGGACCCCCGTTTCATCCCCTTAGGGGGTGAATTTTGAAAAATCCTTTCTTAGAGGATGCCTACACCATTTCAAGTCTCTAGGACCAGTGGTTTAGGCTGTGCGTTGATATATCAGTCAGTCAGTCAGAAGTCAGTCAGTCAGTCAGGACTTTGAATTTTATAAGATTAAATAATCTATGTGTATAGGTAATAGTTTTATGTAATAAATAATACTAGGGGGAAATAATAAAATAATAAAGGTTGGGTTTACTTAAATTTTATAAAAAAAATAAACTTGAATAAAATAAAAATATACTAATAAGGAAAAGATAATATTATAAATATATGCAATAAATATAATAAATATATGCCTAACTCCACCCATTCGATTAGTCTTGCTGAGAAGAAGGGCAAGAAACTTAGCAAGATAATGTCTTTTTTTCATAATATTAGATACAACAACTAAAAGTAAAAAGTAAGCCTATACTTTAATTGAATAAAAAGATAAAAAAAACAAGACAGAAGAAAATTATGTCATGAAGGCAAAAAGAAACATGTATATACCTTTGTCTACCTGTCCCATATAGTCCATTTGCTTTTACAGTCATTTCATCTATTAACTAAATTTAGAAGTAACTAAGAGAATTGTAAGAAAAAAGCCTTTTTAATGACCCTTTCATAACACAATAGAGCATGAACAACGCCAGTCTTTCGAGGATTCGTTTGAAGAAATTTGGACTCTACTTGTATTGAAAAAAAATATATTTATCTCTTATCTAGGGATTCTACTTATAAACAATGTATTAAGATTTATACTTTTGTCAAAAAAAAAAAATGTTTTCCACCCTCTTTACATATGAAGGGATTCTACTTAAATACAATATTTTTGTTAGCTAAAAACACACCAATTTGTTGTTTCGCTGATTATTAGTACTACGCGTCCAAGAAAAACAGGCCAATGAGCCAACATATAATCGCTTCTATCAAAAGCAGATAAGGTTTTTGCGATTGGATTTATTGTGTTGTACGGGTAATAAAAAAAGTTGCTAGCTTAAGGCATCCTCTTAAGCTATTATGGGATATATACTGGGTGTTAATATGACGTTGCGTATGCCGGAAACTGGTGATAGTACTCGTCCATACGACCAACTTTTACTGTGGATATTTTTCTCGATTTCTAAATTTTTTTATATGAAAAGTTGTTCGTGTAGAATATTACTATTGCCAGTTACCGGCTTCCGCAAATTCATATTAACACCCTGTGTATAAATGAACTTTAATGATAATAGTTCCCACTTTAAAAGGCTTAGGTTTAAAATTAACACTTTGCACTATAATATTAATACTTTCAGCTTTAAAATCTGTATTCTTTGAAAATAATTTAGTACAATAATCAAGTATTAGTATTGTATTGCATTATTTAACTCTAAACTGATAGTTGCTGATACCAATAATTATATTTAAATAGGTAGGTATTCTTTTATTTATTCGTAATTTAGGAAATTGTGTATAATACTTAATACGTAATGCAATGCAAAGTGAAGGTTATGAATAAAAGATAATTGCGTATTTGTTATAACTTTAAATTTAATCCGTAGGTATTCAGAGCGATAATGTGATTAAAAGCGATAATTTTTCCCACCTCCATCCATCCATCAGCCCGTATTCGTCCACTGCTGGAAATAGGCCTCCCCAATATTGCGCCACTCTTGGCGGTCCTCAGTCATCCTCATCCAGCCGCCACCCGCAACGTCCTTCAGATCGTCAGTCCAGCGGGCACGAGGGCGGCCTACGCTGCGCTTTGCTGTACGTGGTCTCCATTCCAATGCCTTACGGCCCCAACGGTTATCACGTCGGCGACAAATATGGCCAGTCCACTGCCACTTCAACTTAAGTTGAATTTTTCCCACCTATTTATGTACGAAACTTTTGTGTTAGTTCTAAAACTTTGCATTTAGACGACAAAATATTTTAATAGTAGATACGTATATGTGAAATTTACAATTTTGTGGATTTTCCTTTTTCCTTTCCACACGTAATGATAATTAATCACGTCTAATAAACACGAAATTACACGAATCAATTACTGTCATGTCAACTATCAACACACGTTTCAAATAGCTCCGTTATAATTATTTAAATTTATACGTTATTGGATACATTTCGTGTGTGTGAACAGAAGTGGACAATTAAACATATATAATATATAAAGTGTTTGTGCGTCATATCGTGCTGAATTATCCAAGGAAATACGTAAAAATTTACCTATATAGCCTGGCTATATTTATTTGCATCTTTTTCGAGAAATCTTCGAAAAGCCACAAAATATTGTATCTTATCTCCGAAACTGGTGGACCGAAAAATATGAAAAAATGCCAATTACAGGAAAACTATATCAATTTGTAGGTATTAAAGAGCTGATGGTAAAAATATATATATTAACTATAGGTATATTTACTTGCATCTATTTCGGGAAATCTTTGAAAAACCACAAAAAATGTATGTCTTCCTCCTTATCTCCAAAACTGGTGGACCGAAAATATGAAAATTATTATAGTAATAACAATATGTGTTCACGTAAATATTATAGGAAAAAAAATAGCGGGTGAGAGATTTTCCAAAACAAAATGACACACATTTCCCAAAACTGTCGAATTAGGGAACCCTAGTTACGCGAGTCTGACTCGCACCTGACCGGTTATTATTCTTACTTTTATACTGTACCTATAACATAATAATATAATACATAATATACTGTATATATAACATATCGTCACGACATGAAACCCCGAGGGGGTGTCGTGTTCCCCAGTGTGAATTGCAAAATGCGATGAGCCCTATCGCTGTACTTCGAGCACAAATGGACCAAATGCCTTCCGAAGTACGCGGATATTGAACAACATTTACCCATATATTTCTTGATTTTCTTTGTGAAATCAGTTTTCTTTTGTTTTCTCGCTCGATAATGTTATTACGAGTTCAATCCCATGTGGATAAGTAATAATATATTGGAGCTTAAAAGAGGAAAATACAGTTTTTTTTTTTCAAAAATTGTTTTTTACGGCTAATGGCCCATATAAAAGTTTATGGACAACCCGGATAAGTCTTCGCCCGCGTCGTTACAGGGATGCGGGGGTTGACGACAAAGGGAATCGTGCGGGGAGCGGGCGGCAGAGTTGGGAGAGAAAGTGTACAATATACATAGATATATAAGATATTATCTTATCTTAAACAGGGTGTAACAGAAAGGTGTAACCATATTTGAAGAGCTTATTCAGTTAACGGTTTAGAACAACTTTTACTATGGAACAAATCCTGTATATCGAAAAAAAAAATTATTCGCTTCATATGAAAATGCAATGCTGCTCGGCCGAAATGTATGGAAGGGCAGTTTTTTTTTTTGAGATATCAGTGTTGGCTTCATAGTAAAAGCTGTTCTAATACCATTGACTCAATAAGCTCTTAAAATATGGTTACACCTTTCTGTTACACACTGTGTCAACCAGGTGCGACCTCGACTCTGAGATCAACAGCAGGATCAGTGCCGCAGCCGCGGCATTTGGCAAACTGAGTCGTAAGGTCTTCTGCTCCCACGAACTGAAGCTGGGCACGAAAGTCTCCGTTTACATGGCGATAGTATTGCCAAACCTCCTATACGCTGCAGAGACATGGTGCCTATACCGCCACCAAATCCGCACCCTCGACCGATTCCACCTTAAATGCCTCCGAAATATACTTAAGATCAGATGGTCTGATCGGGTGCGAAATACCGAAGTGCTGCAACGCGCCAATGTGGGTGGCATAGAGGCGTACATCATGCGGCGACAGCTTCGGTGGTGCGGACACGTGTCGCGGATGGCGGAGGAGCGAGTGGCGAAGCGCATCTTCTTTTCAGAACTCCAGTCCGGAAAGCGAAAAAGTGGAGGCCAGTACCTAAGGTACAAGGATGTTCTGAAAAGACAATTAAAAAGATGCAACATTGAGCCATCGCAGTGGGAGGATAAGGCAGCTCAACGCGCAGAGTGGCGGAACCTTGTTCAAAGGAAAGTTTATGACTTTGAACAAGAACGAAGGTCCGATTTAGACCGAAAAAGGGACGACCTTAAGTCTCGGCCACCTGCGAACATCGCTTACAACTTCATGAATGGTGTGCTGACGTGCGCCCTATGTGGGCGTACAGTTAATGCAAAAATTGGTTACGCGAGTCACTTGAGAGCACATCAGAGAGCTGGACAGCTTAGCTCTCAAACTTGACAGGAGTTAAGAAGCTGTCGCTGTGGCCGAGAACGGCTGTGAAGCTATATATGAAGCTATATATATATATATATATATATATATATATAATCTTAAGGCAAAGGTATTCGTGTTTATTTATTTTATGGAAAAGACATAAGTTGATTACTCATAGACACATATTAAAGTGTAAATTATAGGTTAAATAAATTTAATTCCCCAGATAAACGTCGCATTCTTCTGTGTTTTATTTGTAAATAACAAGGATTTAAATTTTGAAAAAATGTGTCGTATTTGATCCAAGTACTTCGGCTGTTCGATAGATACATATATATATATATATTATAATAATATCATTTAATTTGAGTTACAATTAGGTTTTGGACAATAAAACCTATACTTATATAAAGTTGAAACATTAAATGTGAAACATGGGTAGTTCTTGCAAACACGTTGTTGATATGAAACGAAGTTTTACATTTAAAGTATTCAGACAAACTATAAAAAGGTCTATCCAGTAAGACATTTTCTTATAAATATATAATGTAATGTTATTACATTTAAGGTTTCAGTGTGTCAATAAGTGTCCAGTAAATTCGTATGAAAATTCATTATAAACTTACCATATGTTTTATTTTTTCTAAGTTTCTAAGTTTTTATGAGGATATGGGTTTACTTTACAATGCTCTCGGAATTTTGAACTATCGATAATACGCGGATAGTAACGGACACCGGATTGTAAATATTGAGACACGGGTTCGAAACTTGCCAGTCAGCACGCACTAATGGGTTTTTCGGAATTTATGTGCATCTTATTTGTATGATTGCTGAATGATGATTGTAGGAAAACACTTGAGTCAATGATATTCTGAATCGTCCTTGCTATGAAGTGAAGCACGCCCAAAAAAGCGCATTGTTTGTGCCCGAAGTACGGCGATAAAATCATCAGTAAAAGGGTTCACTCTTTGAAACATCTCTGATGCGTCTTTGAGGATATAAGTGACGATGTTTTTTTTGTATATTTACGGGACGACAAAAATAGCAGATAACCTAACGTGATAACGACAGTTTTTTTATATATTTACATGGGACGACAAAAATAGCAGATAAACTAACGTGATAACGACAGGTTTTTTTTATATATTTACATGGGACGACAAAAATAGCAGATAAACTAACTCGATAACGACAGGTTTTTTATATATTTACATGGGACCACAAAAATAGCATATAAACTAACGTGATAACGACAGGTTTTTTTATATATTTACATGGAACGACAAAAATAGCAGATATCCTAACGCGATAACGACAGTTTTTTTATATATTTACATGGAACGACAAAAATAGCAGATAACCTAACGTGATAACGACAGTTTTTTTTATATATTTACATGGAACGACAAAAATAGCAGATAAACTAACGTAATAACGACAGTTTTTTTTATATATTTACATGGAACGAGAAAAATAGCAGATAAACTAACATGATAACGACAGGTTTTTTATATATTTACATGGGACGACAAAAAAAGCAGATATCCTAACGTGATAACGACAGGTTTTTATTGATTCAATATAATTGATATACTTTGCTTGTTTCAGGAGCTGAGTAACGAAAACCGGGTTCTGCGGGCTCTGCAAAAGAAACAAGACATCGCCTTACAAAGGTCTGATTCTATTTTATTTTTCTATAAATAAGGTACCTAATGGAGTTAGATTAGGAATGTTGGATTTCACCCACGCTTCGTTTCTCTACTTATTCAATTTACATGTTTTTGTTTCAAAGAGTGGTCCGTCGGTCAGTCAATAGATACACACACAATATATCGTAGAATTATTTGCACTTATTTATTATGTAAGGACCTTATATATGTAGGTATGTGTATATTTGTATAATATAAGGTGAGAAGTCTAACATCAAATTGCAGAAGACGGAAAGTAGCGGTAGAAATCGTCAGTACGAATAACTTATCGTAAATAAAAATTTAGAAAACGAAAATTAAAAAGTCAGGTAGCTATGAAACTTTTCTATGGAAGAGCTGATTTTTTTTTCGTGATTCGAGAATTGGTTGCATAGTAAAGTTGCCTTCTTTTTATTATTAATTGCCATGATAGAGGTCATAGTAACACGTTTACTGTAAAAATTTCAACTGGCTACCTATACTTATAGGTTAACTCTGACAGACGAACAGACGAACGGACGGACAAACAGACAGATAGAAAGCGGAGGCTTAGTAATCCCGGTGCCACCCTTAGGGTGTACGGGACCCTAAAAAAACATATGAAACATTCGAGTAACTTCACAATCTTTTTGAGTTCCGCTAAGTCCCCGAGTGTACAATAAAAACAGAAATGGAAAGCTCATCAAAGCAAATTTATTTATTAAACCAATATGCAATTCTAAATTCACAAAGTTGCATTAAGTATAAAATTAAATTAACTTCAATTCAGTTAGTTAAATAGAGAAAAGCCGAACGAACGAACGAATAATAGATAAGTACGCCCATGTACAGTAAAGTTCATGTTTTATTTGAGAAATTGCATGATTTTTTTACGGGAACTATTGAAACCACAAGCAGTAAGTAGATATTTTGTACAATATTATAAAATTTAAGGTGGCAACCAAATATTGAAATCGCTCCGATTATGTATTCCTCTTTTATCTCGTTGTATTTGCTGTAGCCATGGTGATGAAACTGATGCAACCATATAGTGCTTTCAATAACGAATTCAATTTACTTTCACGGCAACGACAGAAATAACCTCAGAGTTCTGTCGAGGCGTGGCGGTATACTTTACTGTTTTAAGGGAAATGTAAAATTTATACCTGACGAAAGCCCTTTAAATGTATCTTTCGAATTATGTATTAAGAAACCTATGATATTTTGGTCATATATGTCTATCTAGCAGGGTACTTTTTAGAAAGGATTGAGGCCACCAAAGATGAGCAAAAGTGCTGTTACTTAATCGAATGGGCGGGGTTAAACATTTGAGTAGAGCAATCGCCCGGTAAGCAAGAGGTCCCGGGTTCGAATCCCAGTTCAGAGCTCCGCACATCCAGATTTACTTTTCTTTCTGCGTTTCTATACTGCAATGATGTAATGTTAATTTGAGTTAGATGTATATATATGGGTTATTTATCTACAAATGTTGTTGTATTTGTCGCATTATGTACATATGTATAATATTGTTTATTTCTATATTTTTATTAATGCAATTGATAATAATTTTATAAAATTTAAGTAAACCAAATTTTTTCGTTATATTGTTTCCCCGTATTAGATTTTTTTTCATCGTTATTTTTCTTTTTTTTTTTAAGATTAAATATGACTTGCAAAATGGGCCTTTTATGTACCTATTACAGAAATAAACTACCTATTTTGAATTTGACTTTGGATATTATTTTGAATTTGACTTTGGATATTATTTTATAAATTCTTCATTTTAAAATTTTCTCTTTGTTCTTCATAAGCTTGGTCGCCCACAACCTTGTTCAAAAGTAATCAAAATGAAAGCTCTCTGGACCGAGATGCACTAGCGAAAAAGCTTTGTTTCTCGCCTAAAAGTTAATTTTAAAAGGAAACTTTTTGACTCTTTACTCACATCGTCTCCCAGAAGAGTAGGCAGAGACTTCAGATTTCCATCTGCCACGATCCTGACACACCTTTTTCTTCTTCTTCCACATCCATATTGTCACATACAAGCTCTTCTATTACGGGTGTTTTGACTTTGCCCTTCTTCAGTAGTTCTTTTACTTTTTGAAGAAGTAAAAGAAAAATTGGTACGAGGCCCAAAAAGTAGGGAATTGTCTGACGAGTTGAGCAAGCAGGCCAGGCAGGCTTGTTGAGCAAGCAGGCCAGGCAGGCTTGTTGAAGCCTGCTGCTATAATACGAGTCAGGCATATTTACTTATACGAGGCTTTACTCAAACTGTCTGAGGAAATAATAGTATTGTGTGCAACGGTAACATAATTTGATACATTGGGACACGAGTGCTTGTTTACGAAATGAACAAAGTGAGTGAAATAAGATCGGAACTTATTGCTCATCTCTGTTGTTGATTGGGTCTCTAGCGGTTTTCTAATAAATTGGGCCAATCGCAACGCAAAATTGCAGTGTTATAATATCACATCATAACATCGGATTAACAATCTAGGTATTTATAAAACTGCTTTTGAGGTTGCAATTGCCTTTATTGCAATATGGGAGTAGATAAAAATAGTTATAAACTCGGTTATTCTTTTCCTTCGATTTAGAAAGAACACTATTTAAATCTGTGGGAAATTGTTATTGTAATAACATATGTAATGTATCTGTAATATCAATTTGTTATTTAGTTGTCTGTAATATCGATTTGTTGTTCAGTTGTCTGTTATATCGATTTGTTATTAAGTTGTCTGTAATATCGATTTGTTATTCAGTTGTCTGTAATATCAATTTGTTATTTAGTTGTCTGTAATATTAATTTGTTATACAGTTGTCTGTTATATAAATTTGTTATTCAGTTGTCTGTAATATCAATTTGTTATTCAGTTGTCTGTAATATCAATTTGTTATTCAGTTGTCTGAGTGCAATATCAATTTGTTATTCAGTTGTCTGTAATATTAATTTGTCATTCAGTTGTCTGTAATATAAATTTGTTATTCAGTTGTCTGACTGCAATATCAATTTGTTATTCAGTAGTCTGTAATATTAATTTGTTATTCAGTTGTCTGTAATATCAATTTGTTATTCAGTTGTCTGACTGCAATATCAATTTGTTATTCCGTTATCTGCAATATCAATTTGAAAGTTAGAAGTCGCACTCAAAAAGGAATTGGAGCGAAATGATTTTCGAAACATAATTTTTTCAACAATTTTAAATGTTCGTTAACTACGAATGTATGTTATTCTCGACTTTAAAGTATTTTTGGTCTTAAATCACCACAAAAGAGCAACGTGAGCCGTTGGTACGACCAGGGAATGAAAAAACATAGAAGACGTATTTCTAACAAAGCGTAATTCGAAAATGGCACCAGAATCTGAAAAGAGCAAAATGTTCATGTTTGGCTCGTATTGTTGTCACGCGACACGCGACACTAGGCCAGCCGTGATTTGCCGACTCAAAGACAGTGAGTGAATGCTATTGGAGCCATCGCCATACAAAATTGTGGTTAACACACTTCATCGTGGGGTCATTTTTCAGCTGTAATCAGACTTCTGTTTTTTTTTCTTTATTGGGTACGACGAATTCAAACGCATCCAGAGTTTTGCTCAGGGACAATATTCAAAAAGGCTGTCGAAACTGCAGTAATGTGATCGTGATAAAAATCGGATTCGAATTTTTGATGAAATGGTTTCTCTTGCACTGAGAGAGCCATAAACTTAACAAAATAAAAAACCGGCCAAGTGCGAGTCAGACTCGCGGTTCTGTATTTGGATGATATATTTAATTTTGTCATTATTTTTCATGAATTTGTGAATTATAAATTTTAATGATAAATTTTGTAATTTTTTTCGTGAATTTCTCAACCGCTTTTTTTTTCCTGTAATCTTTACGTAAACACATATTAGATGCAATTAAATATAGCTGAACTATATATTTCACAATTAGCTCTTTAATACCTACAATTTGATACCCATATTGTATTTTTATAAAATATTTTTTTTATATATTTTACTTCTTTTTTAATATTTTTCATTTGTGCTAAATTTTTTGAATCGCTTTAGTTTTCTTGTAATTGGCCAGTTCGGAGATAAGGGGGGGACATACATATTTTTGTGGTTTTTTAAAGATTTTTCGAAAACAGTGCCAGTAAATATAATAAAATATAATATATACTTTTACAATTATCTTCTTAATATCTACAATTTGATACCCATTTTGTATTTTTAGAATAATACTTTTTATTTTTCTCACTTTTATTTTGGAAATATTTTGAACAATATCTTTTTTTAATGTATTATAATGTCTTAACTGCTTTTCTGTGTACATTAAAGAATAAAGAACAATTTAAAATTTTCATGTTTTTTTTACACCGTCATATGTGGGCAAATTAATGCTATTCGGTGCTAAAGTTATGAGGCTGTGACATACGGACGGACGGACAACGGAGTCTCACCATAAAGTTTCCTTTTGTACCTTTTAGGTACTACATTAATACTTCTGTGGGTACTAGGGAACTCTAAAGAGTGTCCGTGTGTCTGTCCCGCAGTCAAGGTCTAGCGCCTACAGTTAGGGCTATAGTGAGGTTAAACAGAGCACGCGTGAAGGTAGCTGTCACCTGTATCGCCCTGCGCATCCCCTTCCACGACGAAGCTCCGATCATGTGCGACTGCCACGCCCCATGGCATCTGCGACTACCTTCAAACACATCTTCTGTACTAACCCGACTGATATTCAGCATTATCCATCTACCCACAGATACGAGAATTCCAACGCAGAGCTGCCCCAAGTCCTGAACTCACACAATGAGGAGATACGGGTGCAGCAGATTAAATACAAGCAGCTCAAGCTGCAGTTCAAGGATGTCTCCCAGAAGCTCAAGGAGCGGGACTTGCAGCTGCAGCAGTTGAGAGATGAACATCACCATCTATTGGAGCTGAGCAAAGACAGGTACCGATTCATGTGGCACTTGGACTCGAACTATTGTATGCACTTCTGGTGGGGGGAGTGGTACCAAAGGGTCCCCTTCCCTCCCTCTCTCACCAGCCGTAAAACCGGCTGAACTACTTCCCCAAAATTGAAAGTCTGTATACTAAGTCACAGCCTTTCCCTCGACTGAACTGAACCCACCAGGTGCGGCCAGCCAGTTCGATGATTTTGGCGAAATGGTGCCACAGGTAGGTATTACAAGAGTTTCATTGATGAGTTACCTGACCTTTGAGGTCGTAAGCTCTTAGTCCACTTGTCAAAAATCAATATTCGTTTAACAGTTTTAACGTAAATAACGAGGACGTATGTAGAAACTTAGTACAAACGTTCTTCACTGGTCTTATCAAATTTCAAAAGTGTGCACAAAACTTAGCCGTTTTGCCTATGTACTTTACCGGTTACAAAAAACATCAGATATGAAGACAGCTCTCATGGCGTATCACGGCTACGTTGCATCTGTGTTACGATACTGTCTCATACTGTGGGGTAATGGAAACGATATAAATCGGGCTTTTATAATGCAGAAGCGTTGTATCAGAGCTGTTTGCAATGCGGCTCCAACAGATTCATGCAAGCCATTGTTTAAAAAACTAAAGCTGCTTTCATTACCTAGCCTTTATATTTATGAAATGGCATGTTTCACTAAAAATCATCTGGAACAATTTGTCACACTCAACGACGTCTGCTCATTCAATACTAGACATCCAAACAGACTAGTAACTCCAACTTTAAAGACCGCGTTGGCTCAAAAAAATTGCTTTTCGATGCAAATACAAATATTTAATAAATTACCAGACAAGTTAAAACTTATGCCACACACACTGTTTAAAAAATATTTATTTAATTGGTTAGTAGATAAGTGCTTTTACACTGTAAAAGAATTTATAGAAGTAAAATATTGTGACATTGTAATTACTAATAAGAGTTGAAAATTGATTGATTTTGTTTTTAATACTTACATTAAACATAAATATGTTATTGCTAAATTTTTGCATGCCTTAATTGGTTAAATGTGCTGTACATAAATGATTACTTGATTAGTTTTAAGTAATATTGTAATATCGATAAACCACATTAATTGCAAATAAACTATTTCTATTTCTATTTCTATTTCACTATAAGTCATATTTATTTTGGAAGTTGATATAAGAACGTTCAGCTTCTATAATTTAAATTTATAATATTGGTTGCGAAGTAAGGTACCAAGTATGTTACTTAGAAATTGGCAATTAGTTATTAAAGGGCTTACGCGGAGTTAGCGATTTAGTAAAGAGGATTATCTCCAGGACGGCTATTCTGGGACGTGCGGAAAAATTGCTGAGGCAGATTTCGGATGATTTTAAAAGGGATTTTCTACGGATATGTATTGATTTTTTGATTACTTATACTACATAGTTTTTATTTTATGTGACTCAGTCACTCCTTTTTACATCGCATGGCATTTACCATACTGTAAACAAAAGTTGAACGACTGGCATTGCGAGTGAAAAATAATGCCAGAATAGCCATCCTGGATCACGACCTCGATGTACGTCGTTATCGTTCTCGTGTATCTACTGATAACATTACTGATATATGGGGTTTTCAATATTTTTTCCATACTTTTTTGACATACTCAAATGTCATTCATTTAAAATCATTAGTTATAAGGTTGTATATATTTTATGTCATTTACCGTTTTTAATTCGACTGACGCCGGCCCCAAAGTGGGCCGAAATATATTTCGAAAATCATTTTTATATAATGTTTTAATTAAACAGAAAATAAAATAAAATAGAATTTATGGTTGGTATCACAACTGTGGGAAACCCAATTGTTCTATAGCTATTGTAATATCATTAAAAGTTTTTTTTAGCTAAAAGTTGTATTTTGGCCAGTTCGCTTGTGACCACGACAGCCTACAGAGGCGTCGAAACGTCAAGCACATGTTTACGCGAATTATACTCATAATGTATTTCGGCCATTATAATTATTTCTTAATATTTTGTTACAAATCCGAAGAAACGCCTCTTAAGAGGATAGTCCCCCGTAAATCCATAATTTATTCTTCCTTATTTGAAGAATCTAGCAATACTACATATAAAAATGTACTTCTGCCAAGAATATAATGCACGCTCTTATCGAAACAGAATCTTTAGAAGTCATTGCAATATTGAGAAAAAAAATCTAAATGTGGCTCTAAAAAGATTTAGATTGTCGATGTTTAAAATTATTTAAGTAAAACTCCGTACATATTATTTATTGATTAAAATCTGTATTAACTTTAATGAACTCTGAAATTAACATATATTATTTAATAAAATTAGGAAAGTAAGTCAACATTTTGACTTTTTTCCAGAATCTGTCCCTTTCGCATTGTAAGTCTTTTCGCATTGAGTAACAGTGATTGATGCAAGCGCTACCTAATCTACCTATCCTCTTAAGGCAACGCATTAGATTTATACAGTCACTGTCACTCCATGCGGAAAAACGCTCAGTGCGAGAGGGACGAATTCAGCGCGAAAGAGAAATTTTGTTTATACAAAGTTACAGGTTAAGTCGACTTAGATCCGTTAAGGGCGTGTAGTGCTCATCATTTCTGACTGATCTGACTTAGAAACATCCTACCCCAAACCTAACCGTTTTCGAGTTATTCGACTTTTAATGTTTTTTATAAAAATTGGCGATTTTTTTAATATCACATAAAATATTTTGAAATTGGCAAGTTTCAGTATTGTTATTATTTGATTTTTACATGTAGGCTAAGATGCTTTATGACCTAAATAGGTCATTGTACACGATGGAAAGTTAAAAAAGTTAATGAAAATTTAGAAAGATTATTTTTCTGCAAGAAATATCTTTAAAAAGTATCATGGCAGATAATATCTACCTAATAATATTGCCTAATAATAGTGCCTAATAATATCTACGTTATATCAGCTTGTTGTCTCATTCATACACATATGAAATTACATAATTTGGATTTGTCATTCCTAAAAAAAATGCAAAAATGTTAGTACTGAAAATCGAGTTTCCTTAAAATTCTCTATAGAAAACGGCAATTTCATATGTAAAGCCCAAATATTTGTAATCTACTCAAGAAACCCTTTTATTTGGCACCCAAAATGCCTAACGAAAAAAAATATGCTTCAAGAAAAAGAAAATTCGTTGTACCGCCATCTTTAATGACGTCAGAGTTTACCCCCTTACTCTACCCTTTTGGTCTTTTAGTCTTTTAGTCTACCCCACAGTCTGTGCGCTTATCATCTCGTATATTTGTGTTCAAGAGATCACACTGAACGCATTGATACCAATACACCTATACCTGCCAACCTGCCAAGTGTCCGCTAAAATTGGTTTTTGTTCTCATCGTCGTCGTGTGTACGCGAGGTTGCACCTCGTCTTAAATAGTGTAAGTATCCTATTGTATGAGATTTGGGCATTTAGAAATTGAATGAAAGTAGAGCGAAGAAATAAGTATATGGTGCGCAAGTCGAAGATAGAGTTCGACCAGGCCGCCCTAGAAGGTAGAGTTCGACCAGGCCGCCCTAGAAGGTAGAGTTCGACCAGGCTGCTCTAGAAGGTAGAGTTTGATCAGGCCGCCCTAGAAGGTA
Organism: Ypsolopha sequella; assembly: GCA_934047225.1. Classification (NCBI taxonomy): domain Eukaryota; kingdom Metazoa; phylum Arthropoda; class Insecta; order Lepidoptera; family Ypsolophidae; genus Ypsolopha; species Ypsolopha sequella. Next base: position 2,245,056 of record OW203988.1, on the reverse strand, counting down.
GAGTTCAACCAGGCCGCCCTAAAAGGATCTAGCTGACCAAATTGGCAACGAACTGGAGAAAGGGCGAGTCAATAGCAGCAGGCATAGTGATGGTTGATGAAGAGACGAGAGAGTTTCAGGATCGTAGCAAATGGAAATCTGTAGTCTCTGCCTACTCCTCTGGAAGACAGGCGTGATTATATGTGTACGTATTGTATGAGTTACGGAATTTGTACATTTTTGTTTCTATTTCGTGGGTAAAAACAAAATATTTTCTTATACAGGTTCACTTTGATTTAGCATATAAAATACGTGTATGCCGTACGAGATACCTATATTGCAAAAATAAATGATATGATCTGATTTGACAGCCAAATTCATATTGAGAACCGGCTTCGTATCCTTGCCTGCGATTTTATATGCATAGTTATAGTTATAATTAATACTTGCTAAACGGTGCAGGAGAACACTGTGAAGTAAACCTGTATGCGCTAAACGGTGCAGGAGAACACTGTGAAGTAAACCTGTATGCGCTAAACGGTGCAGGAGAACACTGTGAAGTAAACCTGTATGCGCTAAACGGTGCAGGAGAACACTGTGAAGTAAACCTGTATGCGCTAAACGGTGCAGGAGAACACTGTGAAGTAAACCTGTATGCGCTAAACGGTGCAGGAGAACACTGTGAAGTAAACCTGTATGCGCTAAACGGTGCAGGAGAACACTGTGAAGTAAACCTGTATGCGCTAAACGGTGCAGGAGAACACTGTGAAGTAAACCTGTATGCGCTAAACGGTGCAGGAGAACACTGTGAAGTAAACCTGTATGCGCTAAACGGTGCAGGAGAACACTGTGAAGTAAACCTGTATGCGCTAAACGGTGCAGGAGAACACTGTGAAGTAAACCTGTATGCGCTAAACGGTGCAGGAGAACACTGTGAAGTAAACCTGTATGCGCTAAACGGTGCAGGAGAACACTGTGAAGTAAACCTGTATGCGCTGAAAAGCGTGTGAAATTGTGCCTGAAATAACCTTTATTTTCAATATTTTACAATCCAGAAGTTATGATAATATTTATTACCTGTCTGTTACGAATTCTGGAAAATCAGGATTCAGCCTTTATTTAATTACCCGGGGTAAATAAACATGGCGCCTGAGTTGACGTCAGTTTGTTTGACAATATCTGAACAAATATTTTATTATGTAAATTTGTTAAGGTTTCCGCGGTAAGGAAATGATGTAGGTATATTTCTTGATTTTGGCTCATTCAGTAAACCAGACATAATGTAGGAGATGGTTTACAAACAAACTACACTGTGACGGTAGTTTTAAATGTCTTGTATGAGGATTTTATCCATACAAGAAAAAAAAAACCGGTCAAGGCTGAGAGAGACTCGCGCATCTAGGGATCCGTATTTAGTTAGGAAAATGATTTTTAAAATCTTGCCCATTCCTGTTTATGATGAATAATGACTAAAAATATAATTGGTTGTACCAAATAATAACAAAAGATGGGTATAAAATGTTGGTACCATCAGTAAGAAAAAATAATTTATTTTTTGAAGTTTATCATTTGTTTTCGCAAATTTCTTAATAACCACAATATTGGTTAATAACCACGTAATAAAAAAGGATTATTTATTTCCAAAGTCAAATTTTAAGGCGCTACGGAAAAAATATCGACACTTTAGGAACGTGCATATCTACTTAAATAATTTATTATTTTGATAAAATAGTATATTATTTTTGGATGCTTTTTCTAGGGATCTGTTAAAACAGAAACGCGACTGAAGAAATTCGGCTCGATAGAAATATTTATTGAAATGAGGTCTTTTTCGACACCAATTCTCCTGGTTTGACAATTTAGAATGACATATGGATTGCAATTATATTTTATTAGATGGGTTTTAACTGTATCTAGGACCTGTTTAAACGAAATTTTGATAGCAACTTTAGTACACTTTATAATAATAAAAAACCGATATTTTGCTACTTTTCCACGAATCCGTCCCTCTCACACTGAGGGTTTTTTCGCGTATGGAGTAACAGGGACGCTAAAACTTTTACATATCGCCTTAAGTTCCTGTTTTTTACAGTTCAAACGTTATGTAATGTATGACCCGTGTTATGTTTATTTGTTATGTATATAGTGGGCGGCAGGAGGGAGTCGTTTCGTCGTAAAAGCATAACTTGGATATTCCTGTATTTAGTTTTTATTATAATTTATTATGAAGTACTGGCCACTTTTATAAATTGCTTACTATACAAATAAGCATTTACGTCTCATTTACTTTTTTATCAAAGTTTTTTCTCATTGACATTTTAAACATTTCATATTACATTTACAAACCGGTCACATTATCTCGAGACCTGGCGTCGATGACGTCGCGTCGCGTCGGCGCTCAGATATAGACGCGCCGTGGCGAGCGCGGGGAGGTGAAAGGAGAACGGGCGGGTGGTTCGCATTCCAGCGAGGTCTCGAGATAATGTGACCGGGTTGTAATTGTATTTTTAATCGAATTTGAATAAGATTTCTCCGTTTGTCATTACAGTCACTAATTTTGTGGATTACATCTTGTGTTGCATATTTTATTTTTTTAATTATACGTTTGTACCGCTACGTACGCTGCATTTGAAATTACATCTGAGGTCTGATCTACAACAAAGTATAAATACACGTAGGCAGTGTAGGTAGTGTACGTAGACGCTTGCTTGATGATTTTGTTCATAAGTGCGACAAAGAAATAAAAAAAGATGAAGCTCGTTGGGCAATAAAAATGGGAAAACATAACGAAAAATGGAAAACATAATTAAATACAGGATGTATTTTAATATAGTTTTGCGTGAAGACGAAGATTTAAGCGCCGCTGAATTGGCTGACTATTTTTTAGGCGTTTACCCGCATACGATTTCCTGCGATTTATTTCCGATTCCCACAGATGACAACATTGACAAAGTCAAATATCCGATATCCTTAGGGCTGTTTGATGAAGTCTTCAGTAAAACATCAACGTCGCGTCGGTTTCTCCGGATACATCGTACGATTACTTATTAATGCAAAGTTATTACAAATTAAATAGAAAACGCATTTAGTTATATTGGAATAAAATAAAACACATAATTTTTAAAAGTTGTATTCTTTTTTAAAAAGATTAAATTTTCTTATAATTTTTTAACTTACCAAACAATGTATGAAAAATAAACATGTAACACAATACTGTTTCTTTTCTCAAAATGTGCTCTTATTTTAAAATTACTTCCAGACATATTAATAATATCGTTTGTCTTAAATATGATGTAAGCAACTCCCTTCAGCTACTCATTCGTTATGACGTCAGTGGTTGTGTCAATGGAATCCCATAATAACAGTAGTACCTTTTTTACAACTCTTACAACTATATGAATGGTGTGCTGACGTGCGCCCTATGTGGGCGTACATTTAATGCAAAAATTGGTTACGCGAGTCACTTGAGAGCACATCAGAGAGCTGGACAGCTTAGCTCTCAAACTTGACAGGAGTTAAAGAAGCTGTCGCTGTAGACGACAACGGCTGTGAGGCTATATGAGGCTATATAGTCCCTTTTTTAAATAATGCAATAGATACAATAATAGTAGTTTATGCTACTAGGGCGAAAAGGAATAAATTACGAGGACGATTTAAAATACGAGCGTAGCGAGTGTTTTAAACGTAACCGAGTAATTTATTGCTTTTACGCCCGTGTATCATACTACGTTTTTCAATGCATAGTGTGAGGAAATGAAAACAAATATAATCTTGTGAACTTTCAATTATGATTGGCTCAAAAGGATTGTATCCAAAGCCGTTAAACAGTGGGAAAAAAGTATAACATCTATGGTAGACAGGAAAGGCTGCAGGTTAGCCAACCATTACAAACAAATAAAAAAAATAATAATAATAAAAGCCCTAGGGCAAAATAATCGACTTTCTGTTCGGTTTTGATGCATAAAAAGTGGGCCTTTACGAGCACATGCATTGAAAAATTACAAATTACAAAATTACAAACATTGAAAAGCGCGGCCCAGTTTTCGACAACTAGCTGAAATCTCGAAAAAAAATCTACCCTTCTATACATTTCGGCCAAGCGGCATTGTATTGTTCTATGACACAGTTATTTTTTTTTCGTAACTTCATAGTTGGCCCCATGGTAAAAGTTGTTCTATACCATTGACTGAATAAGCTCTACAAATATGGTTACACCTTTCTGTTACACGTACGTGGTTTACTTTGGGGGGGGGGGGGGGGGAAGGAGGGGTTCGGAGCCTATGCAAAATTTTTCATTATTTAATCTAATATAAATTTATATTAAATAAATTTACATTTATAAAACCATTGCCGCTGTTTTGGAACGCATCCCAGACTCAAAATCCTTGTTAAAAAACCATACTACCTACGCTACCATACTCTTTGTTTCACAGCTGCGCCCCCCTGTCACTGTCCAGCGTGTGTGAGTATGGGCAATTCTTCCAGGATGACCGCCGGGAGTGGCGAAGTCCTGGAAAGGACTTTATGTACAGCAGTAGATGAACTAGGCTAATGGATGGATGGACTCGGAACCACCTCTGATAATGTCGTGACGATGTATATATATTTAATGGCTTGATTATATATTCTTCGTTGCCTTTTCATATTATCATCTATTTCCGGCTCTTTATAAAATCATAAATAAAACCAAGAATTTATTTCAGGAACCTGCCGGAGCGTGAAAAGCTCCAAGCTCAGGTTTCAGAACTGTCACTAAGAGTCCAACAGCAGAACGACACCATCAGCACGCTGCAGCGGCGGATCGCGCTCGAAGCCAAGAACTTCAGGCATCAGCTGCAGAACGAGATAAACAAACATAAGGACACGCGGCATGACCTTGACCTCGCGATTACTAATGCTGATAAGCTATCTACGATCATTGAGGTCAGTGCTGGAACCAGGCAGTTGCCCAAATAAGACCTATTACTTAGTATTCCTCTTTGCGGGATTCCCTGCTATGTCGGTTTTGAGAGTTCTGTTAGATATTTAAATATGAAACATAATAATATCGTCTTAACATCCATCTCCGAAAAGGTGTCTGAGGTGTTTTTGAGTAAAGAACAGACAAATCTCGTTACATTCTCTTTTCACTGACGATTTTGACATCGCCTTATCGCCGTACTTCGGGCACAAATGCACTCTTTAGGGAATGCAGTTTTATCCCACTTGGTGTTTGCCAAGTGGAGGCATGCTTTGCACGCTTGGCTGGTAGGATTCGAACCTGGGTCTCACAGGTTCCTCAAAATTCTATCGCCTGGCGGCACGCTGCTACAGGCACGCTGCTAGAATCGTCTATTTTTCTCTGTCCCGAAGCAAATCTTTAACTCGTAAAGAACACGACCTACAATTAGATGTAGTACCCTACAAAGTGTACTTGCATATAAATAGCTTTTAATAAACAAGTTACATACATATATACATTATATGTATACTCACTTCTGTGTCCCAAAGGGTAGGCAAAGACTACAAATTTCCATCTGCTACGATCCTGATATACCTCTCGCTTATTCCACATCCATCGATCTAGTCACACAAGCTCTTCTATTCCGGGTACTTTTGACTTTGCCCTTCTTTAGAATGTCTCCAATTTCGTTGGCATATGTCCTTCTAGGGCAGCCTGTTCAAGCCTTACCTTCCACTTACCTGTCGTTCCACTTATTAGTCCTTCCACTTACCTCTCCTTCTACTTACCATTAGTTTCTTTCGTCACTCTACTTTCATTCTTCCTCGCCATATGCACAAACATCTATATGAAGATATTAATGTCTTTATTTAATTAACATGTACTCTTCCACCGGCTTTATACCGAGTACACCCAAATCTCTGATTTATTTCCTTTTCTTCTGCATACCATACTTACTTACGTACTTTTCGTTTTCTTCTAACTTCAAAAATTTGTATTACAGATGAAAGAAAAGATGCTGAGTACAGTGGCCTCCCGCGGTGTGAAGTCTCCTCCGAAGATTTCTACATCTGTAGGAAACCGACCAATTATCAAAATGACCAAACCTGTCTCGGAGCATGCAAGCAACGTGTTCGATGAGCGCGCTAGTGTATGTGTCCATTGTTTTAAAACATCTATATAGGGTGTTAAGTGAAGTTGCGGAAGCCGAAAACTGGCGTTACATTAGTTCGTGAAAAAAATTGAGAAATCGAGAAAAAAAAAACAGTTGTCTCATACGTTTTTTCGGGTAGAAATTTTTCCATAGAAAAGATACGCGACCAGGATCAATTTGAGGGTTAGTTCCATAGCAAAAGTTGTTCGTATGGACGAGTACTATATCGTAAGGTCTCTCTGAAAATATTAATCTCATGTGAACTCATGCCATGTCCTTTCCTCCCCTCGCCTCGCCGCGCGGCGACTAAGGCTGCACAGAGGTTACGATCTTTGTTTGACTTTGATTCTGATTTAAATTATAAGATTAGTTTTTTTTTATGAAACATAAAATATTTAAATAAAAATCATAATTTTAATATAACGTACTTAGTTATTTTTCACTTACCATTATAAATAAATAATAATAAATAAATAAATTCTTTATTTACCAGACAAAAGTCCAAAATTACAATTAAATTATAAGTTACGATTACGGGAATTACATTCAATTAAATAATACAAGATTAGATTAGATTTAAACAACATCAATAACACGAACAAAAACACGAACAACAATTATTTTTTACACATTAGGAAGAAAAGCTTATGTGGTACTTTCGCCATAGTTTATGGACCGGGCTTGCTTGCCATTCTCTCACTGCACCAATAATTATAATATTATTATAATAGTTCCATAATTCCTAACGAAATAATTGTAAATTTCGATGATAATTCCTAATAAATATCGCGTGGCGCCTAAGGCGGGGCACAGCGCAACGGTTACGGTCATACTATATCACCAGTTTCCGGCTTCTGCAACTTCATTTAAAGACCCAATATAAAATTATTAACCTGCCTTATTGACTAACTGGCTAGTATGAACACCTAGATGAATCGGCTTGTTATATAGGAACATGAAACTTTGACTGTTACTTGTATGACGCAGACATTTGCTCTAAGAAGGCATTTTAGAAAATCCCACGGGATCGAGAGAAGACCGATCCACGTGAATAACGCTATGAGGCTGTTTTTTAAAAATTAAGAAATTAACAGTAAGTTTTAATCATTTTATTTTATTTATAGGGTGATCAAAATATTGGAAGATACTGTGAAAATTCACGAAGTTTAAGCAGCGCTCTATCTCATGATGAAGAGACTTCATCTTCTTTGGAACCAAAATCTCGTTATGTGAGAAACCGCTTAAATTCATCGAGCACAAGTAAATCTACACCGACGCAAACCAGAAAAAGTTCGAAAGGCTCAGAGGATTTGATCGAAATTGCAAAAACAGTGCAAGATGGAATGGCTGAACTATCAATATTTAACGAAGAAATTGATCTAAATAATCCCAGTGATAAAGAATCTCAAAAAAAAATTGAAATGATGAAACAGGAACTGCTTAAGAAAATAAAGAATGATGAAGATCCAGCACCACTGAAAAAGTCAAGTGCTTTAAGAAGAACACCTACCGAAGATGCTATTGAAGAAACCATAAATGAAGTTGTAGAAATCGAAAGGCCAAAATCTAGAGGACGTCAAACGTTATTGTACGATGAAATATCAGTCGAAGAACCGGTTACTACAGTTGCTCTTAACAGCCATAAAGCAGGTGAGGAATTGAAACCAAAAAGAGACAATAGCTCTTTACAAAAGTCTACTTCGAACAAACCAATAGATAAATACTGTAAAGACATAATTCAAGATATAGAGAAGAGTAGCAAAGTGATAGACAGACATATTAGAGAATTTAGTGACTCGAAATTTGAAAGTGATAAGCTTGTTCAACAACTACAAGCTGTGGATAAAATCAATGAATACGTTAACGCCAAAGGGGAAATTCCAGAAGAGGCATTTGAAGAACTGAATAATAACTTCAAAATGTTGACTGATCAAGTTTTGAGTGAATCTGTGGTTCCCATAGCTCGAAAGAGATCTATTTCAGGAAGAAGGCCTTCAAGAGTTGAGTCAAGGACTAACCTATTTGGTGACGCGAGCATGAGTAACCAAGATCTCTTGGAAGATCTTTTGGGAAAGAAATAATAAAAGTACGACAGTAAAATATACGAGTATAAAAATATTCTGAGGGTATGACACTTCTGAATTTCAAGCTACTTATTATTGAATTTTAAACTTTATGAAAGGGTAATAAGGATTTCTTTAAGGCAGCTCATCATGTGGCGTCCTCACATTGGCGGTGTAGATAGATTTTTAGAACTCGGCTTTTGTAAAAAATAAATTTTGTAAACTAACATGTATTAATTTAATTATTTGCATTTTTTAACAATATTGCGTGAATTTTAAATAAAATACCTAATTATAATGTGTGGACTATTTTCAACGGTAAATATAATTTTTCTATTGCGAAATATAACTGAAGTTTGCGTTTATTTTGTACGAAGTGTTTGTTAAAATGAAACAATTAATATTTTTGTTGTTTTTCTATGTATCCAGTAGAAATTCGGTTTAGATTTTTGTTTATACGGTTAATTAATTATTTGTGTTTGGATAACGATGAATAACCGTTTCACAATATGTAATGTAGACTGCGAACAAAATATTTTTACATTCTTTTAATTATTTTCAGAACAATGGTAGTTGTATTTTGTTGAGTTTTTTTTACAATTTATACCCTTCACTTATTAAGGAAAACAGAGTGAATTTAGTTTGTGTTGTGAGTTGATGGTTGATTTCTGATTAATTAACAAATTTAATGTAACTACACGGAGCTCTTTATAAATATTGTTATTGAATATTATAATGTGAGATTGAGATGGATTTTAATATATTTTGATGGATACTTTTTCGTTTCCTTTCATTAAATCATGTAATTCATACATTAACGGAAGTATACTGTACAATACTTTTTTAAACACGCGAATTTTTCAACCATGAAGAATGACATTTTTTAGTAAGAAATAATACTAATCAACTCTGGCTGCATGCCAACAGATCAATTGTTTCTTCTGGATTTGTAACAAAAAAGTATTGAAATACCTAGTTTACTTTATCCGAAACAAAAACATATTTTTGATATTATTAGAATATCTTGAAAATATTCAGATTTTCCAGTCGTGAAATTAACTGTAAATTACTAAAATCCTTAATTAATGCCTATCGAAAATACAATGATTTTGAAGCTACTATTAGTATCAGTAAAAGTATGTTTTTGCATAATACAGGGTGTCTCATTTAAATCGGTCAGTATGGGAAAGTCTGAAACTATAAGACATACGAAGATCTGTTCTTAGGAATCTTGTCATCGATTTTAATAACAAGAAAAACTGCATTCATACATTTAAAAAAAACCTGTACTCAGCTCGGGAATCGAACCCGGTTGTTTTGAAAAAAAATATTTTAATATTTTCTCCCTATAATACAGAATCGCACCCCTCTCTCTGGCTGGTTGAAGGGTGAAAGTTACAAATTTCTTATTTATTTTTTTGTTTGTGTGCTAATCCTACCCTGCATACCAAATTTCAGCTTTCAGTTTTGATGATCATGAGAGAATCAGTGAGTGAATGTCAGTCAGTCAGTGACGAAATCGACGTAATTTATTTATTAATAAAATCCAAAGTATAAAAGCTTAAAATGAAGTAAATAATAAGTTTAAAATGAAACTTAGTTAATTACAGTATGCTAATTTCATCTTATCCTGAAAATTTGAGCTCTCTAGTATTATCCAGGCCGAAGCTCTGAGAGTTCGAAAATACGACGAAACGCTTCGAGAAAAGCATCTGGTGCCCTTCGTCCTTCGGCTCGTCTTGGCGGGGCACTGCCGTGCCCCCAGATGCATGTGAAACGAGATGCTCACAAGTGAAAATACGATTTCAAAATTGCATCAGAAATACTCCTAGATATACAGACCACTAAGCAACTAAGCCATCAGTCGTCGTAAGGAGGCAAACCGTTTTCGCCAACACATCAGTGCAATTTTACAACTATACAAATGGCATTCCATTCCTTCTTGTACCGTGGTTTATAAGATGTTTAATGGTCTGAAGACAACAAAGGTTAAGTCCTTTGTTAGAACTTATGATAAGAACATTGTGCACAAATTAAAAATTTTATGACTAGCTAAAACTTTGCATCATCTTATGAGAGAAAAGAAACTTCAGAAAATCTTGAAGAAATCTTATTTACTACTTGATTTTTAGTTCGTTGTTGATTACCTATGAATACTTGATAATTGTAACTTTCATAAAGTTAGAATAAATTCGATCGGCCTTTATTCCAGCTTGTCGATCAAGAGCTGCAATGCTGACCGCGCTGTGTAGGCTTGGAGCTGCGCGCTGCGCTTTCGGCCATTATAAGCGCTGCCAGCAACGCAGTCATTACAGACCGCGACACCAATGTACTAATGTTATAAAAGAGGACATATTAAGGTGATTACCCACGCCAACGGCCTTGAGCAATCGGCCTCACCTCCGGGGAGTTACAGGCGCTGCTCCCCGCATGCCTCTGCGCAGACGCCCCGCGCCCCTCTACAAAGATCGCTAGCGTCGCAATGATTCACACCTTGTAGCGAGGTTGAATAGTACACTACGATACGAGAGCGATGAAACGTTTTCTGACGAGTGTGAGTTTGCGGCACGAGCCGAAGGCGAGTGCTGCAATCACACGAGTCGAGAAAAAGTTTCTCGCACGAGTTCCGTATAATTTTTTATAGCACAAGTGCGGAAAATGCCGACTTTACGCACGCGCAGCGTGCGTAAAGTGGTCATTTTACGCACGGTGTGCTATAAATAAATTTATGTAGCATTGTTTTATGCGTAAACTAACTTTTCAAGCTCAATAGGCTGTGGTGCTGTAACAGAAAGATGTGACCATTCTGTACCTATTACTACACGGTGATATTTTGGTAGTTTTGAAAACGAACTAGTGGTTATAGTAATTGCGAACTAGTGGTGATAGTACTGAAATCGCGAAAATATATAAAACATATACAACAGTTACATACAGTACCTGCTCTAATGTAACATGTCATCAAAATCGGTTATGTGAGGATACCCGAAAGTGAGCAAGTTGATATTGGGCTCAGACCTTTATAAATCTTGGGCTTGAGTGGTAACAGACGAGCGCCACTTTGCAGTTGGTAACCGTCAACAGTAGGCCCACCATGAGTTTGGCAATCGATATACGTTGGCGACTGCGTAAAATATAATGTATTGGAAATTCTGGTTCCTCTCGTATACCGCTAGAACCGCTAAACTCATACAAAATGTTTTACGCTGTCGCTAACGTGTATCGAGTGCAAAACTTGTCAGATAGCACGACCAGCGGGTACCCGGTCTTTCCACCGGTCATGCAACTGGACAAGATAAAACTAAACAGTGACCTAATTGTAACCTAATAGTTGTTAAAAGGTTCTGAAGAAAACTTCGAGGTACTTTACAATTAAGTTTATTTAATTTTATCAAAACTAAAAAAAGGTTAAATTTCACAAGTTAAGAAAAAATTATCTTAGTTACAAGTTCTTGGCCAAGACCTTCATTTGGCAATTTCCTGCCAAGACATTACTAAGACCTTAAGTACCTTAAAATAGTTGTGTTAGGTACCGCCTTAACATCTGGTAGTAATATTACATGGGAATTAGTATTGCCAAGACTTGAATATACATTTAAGTGATAACTAGGTGGTATTGTTACTGCCTTATCCACAGGTAACTAGATTACATGGAATCTTGTGAAAATTACATAAAAAAAACTTTAATAGTAACAAAACTTGTAAACAAAACAAGGGAAATAATTTCCTAAATAAAATCTAGCTCAGGGGAGCCGTAGATCCTACAAACAATAAATATTTGTCGAACATACTCTTTAAACCAAATCGTCTGGTACACCATTCAGTTCTACCAGGAAAGAAAAAAAATTACAGAACATTAAATTTTACAGTTTGGGTTATTCGGTGAAACAGGAAGAAGAATTTACCCTTGAATACTAATAGGACACATAACTATGTGTCCAGAAAACATACCGTCCTAGATATCTTCATTGTGTGTGGATAAAAGTAAAAAAATTCCAACACCTACTTGAATTTTTCCAATAACCACCACGGAAATGACCCGCCGTCCGCTGCCCCCTTCAAGGTCAGCGATCCTCGACCGCGCAGACAAAGAACTGCAACTGCGTACACCACGCGGCGATCATATCTCTGCCAGCAGGTACATCTCGGAAACAAGAAGATCTTGACAAACACGAAGATCTAGTAAAAACAAAACACCCTGGAATTAGAAGAGAAAAAACAATATTAAAACCTTTACCACACGGAACAATGAGAACAAAATTCCGGTGACTCAAAATACAAAGAAAGCAATACATACCATGATCTGACGATTTCAGAACTCCCACCAACCCGACGAAAAAATTCCTTTTTCTATATTGTCCAAAATAATCTTCCTGAAATACAAAAACAAAATTATAAAACTATTCCACACAAATGAATAATTAACCAAATTTAAACACAAAAAAACCCACCTAATATATCAAAAACACTACTCCTGTTGGCACCTCCGCCATTTTCATTCGCCGTTGAACGCCATCACATAAGGAAACAACCAACACGAGTATAACGGTACAACTCCGGCCGACAAATGAACGAGAAACTCTCGGCATCGCGGCAGTCGCGCGATTATCTTCATGTCTATAAAAGAGGGTAAAACGCAATTTCCATCAAGCCAAACTTCGACGCGTAACTTTTGATCGCTGCCCTCAGCGTAAAACCACAACAAAAAACTAAAAAAATTTTTTAAAACCCAAAATAAAAAACAACAAATTAACCCCCCCCCCCGATGATTTTATAAAAAAAAACGACACAAAACAAAAACCTAATAACTAAAGTAGGTGCCTGAAAACAGCACACCTACAAACAAAACCAAATAAAAACCAAAGACAAACATAAAACAAGAGAAACAAACAACCGTCAAAACCCAAAACAAAGTCGAACCCACGACAATAAAAACAAAAACCAAACAAAAGTAACCCTTCCTGCAGGAACAACAAAAATAGTGCGCTAGTATTCGTAATGACGAAATGCTACCCCCCAACTATAAAAATAAAACAAATGAAATCATTCAAGAGTTCCGCCTCGGCCCCTCACCATCAACATGACCTGAATCACCGGAATCAACGAACCTAATCGAACTTACCGGCACAAACAAGCCACTCCAGTGAGAGGAAAAAAACACCAGGAGACTCAAACGAGTAACTCCCAGCCGTCCAGGGATTATCGCCCACTTCCAAAAAAAACCACGGCTACCCTATACCACCAAACGGCAGCGGACAAAAGTGTGTAATGGCCCACACCAAAAAAAAAACCGAGACCTCTTTGAGCTGGAGTAGGTCACTGTCGAAATTTGATTTCTAACAAAACCGGCCCAGTGTATCCTAGCATACATCACCAACCTTACTTCCATACCTCTCTGCATTCTATCCATTTAAACATAACATCCAAACTTCTTAACGAGCCAGACTATGCTGTCCGTCAGTACCTTTCAAACAAAATTAGGTATCCCCCAAATATATTGTTGGGACACTAAAACACTGGCCATGAAATCAAACTCAACTCCCACCCGGGCTCGCGAATGAAACAAAAGTGGAAAAACGGGATCATTACGAATAAAAGTCGCGTCACTAACAAATCCAGCAGGGGGAATAAATTTTAAACAAAACACGAATCTCACTAATACGTGAGACCGTGAAACTAACCAAACCCCTGACAAAAACGTCATAAAATAAAAACTGTTACTCAATTTTAGTTGAATAAAATCCCCCAAAACAAACCAAAAAACAAAAAAATTTGAGTAACTAAAAAAAACATTACTAAAAAGAAAAAAAAAATTACCCCCATGTTTATTATATGACGGTTTAAAAAAACAAAACAAACAAATAAACCTACCCGATACCTCGGCTCTTGCCTAAAAGCAAGTAAAACAAAACCCGGAACAACTCAAGCAGCGAGCTGAACCACGAACTAACCCCAATAAAATAAATTAAAAAAAAAACATAACCCCAAAACCCGAGAATTGTAAAAACTTACAACCTCATGCACGAAGCTCAATCCAAAGATTAGTGTAAAATAAACCACAATCACTGTTTTGAAGCTCCATACATAAACAAAAAAATTAAACTCCAATAAAACCACAATAAAATTAAAACAAAATAAAATGCCGAGGTATCAACAACCAAACCACACAAAAAAAAAAAAAAAAAAATGGTTTCCTTAACAGCGTCCAAAGACTTAAAACCGTGGATGATGGCGTGTCGGCGCGAATAGTCAACTCGTAAATTAATTTATCCTTTAAGAGGACCAAAAACAATACTTCTTTAGTATCCATTTAAAAAAAAAATCTGCTTCCTGTTTCTTACAAGTGTTTTAAAATTCTTCTCAAATAAATTTGGTACCAAAATCACTGAGTGCAAAAAAGAAATTTACACAACCAAAACACAACTCAGTGTAAACTAAATAAAATTAAAAAAACCATTTAAAAAAAAAAATTTTTGGTACCAAAAAAAAAACAGTGTAAATACACCCTAAGTTGTTACTCACAAAAAAATTTAAAGCACTTAAGCTTCCTTCTATGTGCAAAAACACACACTAAACCAAAGTACACAGTACAAAAAAAATAATGTTACACATACCAAAAAAAACCGAGTAACAACAAAAAAAAAAACCTGTTTCACCAAATAACCCTTCGACAAATATTATTATTTAAAAAAAACGTAAGGGCGCCATTGTCAGATAGCACGACCAGCGGGTACCCGGTCTTTCCACCGGTCATGCAACTGGACAAGATAAAACTAAACAGTGACCTAATTGTAACCTAATAGTTGTTAAAAGGTTCTGAAGAAAACTTCGAGGTACTTTACAATTAAGTTTATTTAATTTTATCAAAACTAAAAAAAGGTTAAATTTCACAAGTTAAGAAAAAATTATCTTAGTTACAAGTTCTTGGCCAAGACCTTCATTTGGCAATTTCCTGCCAAGACATTACTTAGACCTTAAGTACCTTAAAATAGTTGTGTTAGGTACCGCCTTAACATCTGGTAGTAATATTACATGGGAATTAGTATTGCCAAGACTTGAATATACATTTAAGTGATAACTAGGTGGTATTGTTACTGCCTTATCCACAGGTAACTAGATTACATGGAATCTTGTGAAAATTACATAAAAAAAACTTTAATAGTAACAAAACTTGTTAAACAAAACAAGGGAAATAATTTCCTAAATAAAATCTAGCTCAGGGGAGCCGTAGATCCTACAAACAATAAATATTTGTCGAACATACTCTTTAAACCAAATCGTCTGGTACACCATTCAGTTCTACCAGGAAAGAAAAAAAATTACAGAACATTAAATTTTACAGTTTGGGTTATTCGGTGAAACAGGAAGAAGAATTTACCCTTGAATACTAATAGGACACATAACTATGTGTCCAGAAAACATACCGTCCTAGATATCTTCATTGTGTGTGGATAAAAGTAAAAAAATTCCAACACCTACTTGAATTTTTCCAATAACCACCACGGAAATGACCCGCCGTCCGCTGCCCCCTTCAAGGTCAGCGATCCTCGACCGCGCAGACAAAGAACTGCAACTGCGTACACCACGCGGCGATCAAATCTCTGCCAGCAGGTACATCTCGGGAACAAGAAGATCTTGACAAACACGAAGATCTTGTAAAAACAAAACACCCTGGAATTAGAAGAGAAAAAACAATATTAAAACCTTTACCACACGGAACAATGAGAACGAAATTCCGGTGACTCAAAATACAAAGAAAGCAATACATACCATGATCTGACGATTTCAGAACTCCCACCAACCCGACGAAAAAATTCCTTTTTCTATATTGTCCAAAATAATCTTCCTGAAATACAAAAACAAAATTATAAAACTATCCACACAAATGAATAATTAACCAAATTTAAACACAAAAAAACCCACCTAATATATCAAAAACACTACTCCTGTTGGCACCTCCGCCATTTTCATTCGCCGTTGAACGCCATCACATAAGGAAACAACCAACACGAGTATAACGGTACAACTCCGGCCGACAAATGAACGAGAAACTCTCGGCATCGCGGCAGTCGCGCGATTATCTTCATGTCTATAAAAGAGGGTAAAACGCAATTTCCATCAAGCCAAACTTCGACGCGTAACTTTTTGTGATAACCAACCCTACAAAATTTGCAATGCTACAAACTCATGGTAGGCCAGAGGCTTGAGGTAACTTTAGACGTCGAACCTTGTCGGCGGTAACCGTCTAATGATGGTAGCGTCAGCCGTCGTCGGTTGCAGTCAAACAATTTTTCATAAAAAGTTTCTGTTTTTATATTTGAATGATTTTTGAACGATAATGACGAAACAAAAAAATATATTGATAAAATATTATTTTGTTACAATTTTTGTTGATTTCGGTGCTTTTAGAGACTTGAGTGGTATGTATCGGTTATTTGCGGGTCTCACAATGAAACCGATAATATGTAATATATTTGGGTACTCAGAAACGGTTTCAAACGGTTGATGCAACTTTTACTTTTTATTTTTATGAAGATTGTATTCGCACGTAAAATAAACAAAACACATATTTGTTAATGTGTAAATTTTAATTATGTTACGTTATCTGTACCACAGTTTCACCTCGCTAACCTCGTAAATCCTCAATTTGGTAAATATATGTGTATATTTTCTTGATCATGAGTCTTCTGCTTTTTATTTTGTTCTTCACTTTAGATAAGTTAAATTTTTTGTTGTGCTCTTTGTTCTTCATTTTCTTGTTCTGTACTTTGTTTATTTCATTGTTCTGTACTGCGGTCTTCATTTTCTTGTTCTATACAAGGTGACTTTTTGATCATCGTCCAAATTCATACTGGTGGCTTGGTAAGTGATCAGTATCATGGATCAATAACAATTTTGGTGAAATTCGTAAAATGAAATTTCGACTCCCTATAGTGATTCACTCGGGACTGGAAGTGAATTTCTATGGGAAGCCGAAATTTCATTTTAGGAATTTCACAAAAATTGTTATTGATCCAAGATACTGGTCACTTATCAAGCCTCCAGTATGAATTTGGACGATGATGAAAAAGTCATCTTGTATATTGTTATAAATTTTCTGTGGTTTTTCGTTTTTTTTATTTTCTTTTTTCCTTTTGTTCCTTTTTTTGTTGTACACTTTGTTTTTCATTTTCTTGTTCTGTACTGTGGTTTTCATTTTCTTGTTTTATATTTTGTAATACATTTGCTGTAAATTAAAATGAATCTACCAGAATCGAGTCTTCAATCGTCTTTTGTTCAGAGGCTCTCGGATCATTGTCTTTGCCGTTCATTTCTAATACAATGAATGAGCCTGGAGATGGTGGTGGTCCAAACGATATTTTTCTCTGAAAAACATAATAAATAAGTTTCAATTTACCTAAGTATATAGAATAATTTTTAACCTACTATAAATTATAAAATAATGCAAACCCATTAAAGAAAAATACTCAAGTTTCACAAACAAATATTAAAATATAATATTAATTCCTAAATATTTACCTAATTTCAAGGATATTACCACGTTCATTGTTGGATCATTGTCTTTGCCTTCCATTTCTGAAGCAATGAATGAGCTTAGAGATTGTGGTAGTCCTGACGATGCTTTTCTCTGAGAAACATAACAAATAACGCTGAATATGTTTTAATACGTAATATAATTTTTAACGTACTAGGCTGTCGGGTGACAGTTGGTAACCCTATGTCATCAAGTAACAAGATGTGACCAATTCGTAGTGGTGTAGAAAAAAAACTACATCAAAATAAACAGGGTTGGCTCGACGCAACCTGGAAAATTTTGTAGAGTCAGCAAAAGCAGCATTTTATTGATTAAAAAAATCACATCATCAAGTACATATCATCGACAGAGCGTATAAAAGGTGCTAAAGATTACTTTTTTCATATAAAAAGATATTCGATAAAATCAGGCTGATATTAGTACCAACATAGGACATGCAAACCTTATTTTTAAGCACCTTGTGATACGCTATATCGAACATAGTACTTATTGACGTGATTATTTTATCAGAAAATTTGCGTTGTTTTTGCTGACTGTACAAAACGCTCTAGGTTGCGCCTAGCCAACCCAGTTTATTTTGATGTAGTTTTTTTTCTACATCACTACGAGTTGGTCACATCTTGTTACTCGATGAGACAGTGTTCCCGACTGTATTCTGACAGTCTACTATTCTATACTATAAATTGCCACCAAATGACGTTAGCGTCATCCGTCGGTTGCAGTCGACCATACAACGCTGACAATACCATCAATCGAGTGCAGTCGGCGCTGTTTGGCAGCGTCAGCGCTTCGAATGCAACCAATAGCTGACGCTCACTACCATTGTTCGATGGTACTCGATGGCTATCGCCAACATAGTTCGACATATGCAGTTACCTACCGTTGTCTACGGCTACCGTTTTGAAAGTGATGTTCGTTTGTTGGCACCCTAAATATTTACTAAATTTCAATGACATTACATAATTTCAATGACAATGATATTTGATAGGTGGTAGAGCTGATGCCGGGCTCGACTGTGGAGGTACTACCATCTTACTTGGAGACCCCCTCGAAGTAATTCATGGGAGAGTAAGAGGATAGCTCACAGGCAAAAAACCAGGAGGCCCACCATGCCTGGGACCGATGGATGGCGGTATATCCATCCCTTATAGCCGGGCCTTATATGGAACATACTGGTAACGGGCAGCGGCGTCACTGGTGGGAGGGTTCCGGCACCGCGCTCACCAACCCGCCTGCCCAGCATGTGTGAGTATGGGCAATTCTTCCAGGATGACCGTCGGGAATGACAAAGTCCTGGAAAGGCTTATGTCTAGCAGTGGACGAACGAGGCTGATGGATGGATGGAATGAATGACATTACAGGTTACATGCACAGATTATTTTGAATTAATATATTGTCAGGTCTACCCGAATAAACTTTTCAGTACTTGGTCTTTTTTGCAGATTTTGTCGGATTATTTTCTTTGCCTTCTGTTTCTGGTGGTCTCTTTTTAGATGCCCCTGAAATATTATATCAATTATATGTATTATACCTACTATTTTAGTTATTCAACTATCTCTACATAATATTACAGGTATAAATACCACGGCTTTGATATGCCTGCCTGGGACATATTTTTCTGAAATGAACTAAAACAAGTATTTCAAATAGTGCTCCGGTCCAAAAAAAAACAAGTCGGAAGCGGAGCTAAACCTAGTCCGAACCTTGATACTTGGGTAGTTTATTTAGCTGGTTAGAAGTAAAAACAAAATTTTGAGCAACGTTTTTTGCGTGAATTGTTGCTTATAGTTTATAATAATAATTATATATCGTCACGATAGGAATCCCCGAGGGGGTTTTGGAGGTGTTCTGAGTGTGTCCGCACTCAGTACACCCGCGTTTCACCGACGATAAGTATGTCCCAACGTGGTTGGTGGTGAGTTTGGGCACAAAACATTCAGCAAGTAGTAAGTATTAGTAAATACTATGCACAAATATTCCGAAAAACTCCTTGATGCATGCCCAACCGGGGCTTGAACCTGGATCTCAAAATTGAGAGGCCTGCGTTCTACCCATGAGCTACTATAATTGTTACCAGTAATTATTCATATCTATTCAACTATGGATAATGATTGTGTAGGTAGATTATATTAGGTACCTACTTACTTTACTGCATGTATTTTCAAAGCTTTTGTAGCCGCTTCTTTCTTATTTTAGGTTTCGTGGCATTTTTCTCAATCACATTATATATTTATAATTTTTCTAAAAAAAGTTCTTTGCTAACTCGTCAAACTTCTAGTTTATTATAGCATCCACGCGCAAACTTCACAGCACAATTTATCCTCTAAATAACTAAATCCATTGCCGAAAGTACTCTCTGAACGCACACAAATAAAAATCCTTATAAATATTTTCGCAAACATGTCATCAGACGCCAGGGTGCGGTACGTGGCAACGAGTGACACAGCCTCCCCGTCTGAACGCCACTGCATGACTGATGCCTGCGCCCGCGCAGAGCACCTCTTAGCCTTTGACCTTGAAATCTTACATATTTCGATATTTTTAACAGAAAAAGTTACTGGATTTACTTGAGATATGTTGCATTTAAAGTTAAACAGATTCTTTATTTTTTGGCGTGTAAATATTTCCAAACGTTATAGAAGATTAGGAGGAGTAGGGAATTCAAGCCAAAAAAACATCATACAGTTGTTTTTTTTTTAATACAGAAGTTTTGATCGTACGAAACCAAAATTTGTTGCAAATATTTTTAAAGAGTTATTGCTTCATATATATTTTTTTCAAGCCATTTGGTCCAGCCGTAAACGAGGAGTAGGCTTTAGAAAGTACCCATCTGGCAGTACTTGAAGGTCTCAAGCGCCTTAAAGACAATTGTAGATCGGAAAACGTGATTTCGTTAACTTCGCTCGATAGAAAAAAATCGCTAAGTGAGCTCTACAAAAAATTTACAATGGCGTTAATGATATGTATTTTAATGTTATAATCTCAAAATTCGCGAAAAATTTCAAAATACATGATTTTAGACATTTGTAGAACGATTTTTAATTATATGTCTTAAGGGCTACATTAAAAATAACTGCTGTTTTGCCTGCGCGGCAGTTAATTAGAGCAGGATAGACAATTCAAAAACAAAAGCGTTGGTGCAGGACGGAAGCTTAGCTTGACACTGTGCCTTAAGGCGATATGCGAAAAAAATACTGGTGTTTCTTTTCTGTGTATTTCATGAAATACACAGAAAATTATAATCAGTTTCTGGTATATGCATTTTGACTATATATTCTAGGGTTTTGAAATTGGAAAACATGTTTGGATTCATTTTCCTCGATAGAAATAATTGTTGAAATGAGGTCTTCAAACACACTTTTTCTCCTCGTTTGACGAGTAGGAACCATATACAGAACTCAAAAATATTTTATTAGGTGTGTTTTAACAATATCTAGAGATTTGATATTTGAAATTTTGCTAGCTATTTTAGTTTTTTAAATAAAAATATAAAACCAACTTTTTCCCTTTTGCCCTGAATCCGCCCTTCTCGCACTGCGCGATTTTTCGCTTGGAGTGACAGTGACAAAAATAAAATTCGCATAGCCTCTTAACATTTTGTTTACAAATCTAACGAATTTCAAGTGTTGTAATTTTTGTATCCGTAAAAACCACAGGATATCGATTGGGTTATTGTCGTCAGTAGCTATTGAGTCTGTCTCTCTATCCTCGGATGTGGATGATAAATTTAATTTTGTCATTTTTTTCATGAATTTCTCAACCGCTTTATTTTTCCTGTAATCTTTACGTAAACACATATTACCATGATTTTTTTTCATATTTTTTGGTCCACCAGTTTTGGAGATAAGGGGATATTTTTGGGATATTTAAAGATTTCTCGAAACCAGTGCCAGTTAATATAGTTGTTGAATTGTTGAATTGAATATATATAAAGCTACAAAACGGTAACTGACTCACTCGCATTTCGCAGCAGAGGTGCGCGCCGCGAACAAATATACATACTTATTGAACTTTTTATAGAAATTAATAAAATGGAAGACGATGAAGGCTCCAACGACGAAATATTTTGTATTTAGTCTCTCTCTACAAACAAAAGTCTGTATTTTGGGATCCGAAAAATTTCAAATTACGCACGAAGACTTGCGGGAACGGGTGTTCGTAGGAAATGCGCGCAAGAAGCGCGCAGACTGACCAAAGCATTCGCATTACATTGCATGTTACTTTACAGCTAGTCTGGAAGCGGCTTTAGTTACCTTCTACTGGAAGACAGCTAAAAGTACCACCATTCCTGTTTTTCTTTTCCTTGGATATTGTCTGTGGTATAACGCAACCTTCGGAGTCATGTTTCATTATGAAATTAAAAAAAAAAGGCAACATTAACCCAGTTAGACAGTATAGTTAGACAATAAAGCCGATTCTAAAGGCTTTAATTTTAGTTTTAGTGCTGTCAAAACTAAATTTCATTAATTGCAAAATAGTCCTTGAAACTTAGGAACAGAATCTAAATTACTTTGGAATAATTTTATGTTTGACAGCACTAAAACTAAAATTAAAGCCTTCAGAATCGGCTACATTTTATGTATGTTCTTATAACTTTGATAACATTATCTTATGTAAAATTTTGTGGAGTGAAATTATACATAATATTCTATTCAGTATTTTTCATAAAGTTAGACCAGAATTTTAAATTATTATTTCCACTTATTATTTCCGCAAAACTTTATTTATGTCTTATTTGTGTAGATTTATTATAATAATTATAAAGATATAGAAACAAAATTATAAAAGTCAATATAAATTTATTTCATTTGTTACTGGTTATATTGAAACTTTTGTATATTTATTGGCATTTAGATTCAATTCATCATAATTAAACTCGCCATTTGAAAGTCCTTGTCACCTGTCTCAGAGATATCTTAATTGTCTTTCAGCATTGAAATCAATCTCAAGTTAGTAAATTGGGTCAGGCTATGGTCGGGCTGTATTTTACTTACAAATTCATCAAAGACATTAACCACGATTCTCTCATTTAATATTTTACCCAAGTCAAGTCAAAGTCAATCAGGCCTGAGCATAGACAAATTGTCTATGGGCCAGAGCCAGGGTTCACATTCTAGCTAAGGGATGAAACTTTCAGAAACTTGTACGGGTAAAATATCACCTTATACGTGGGACGTTCAATAAAAAGTGAGGATGAGTATGTGTTGCCTGTAACTTTTATTCAACGCTATTTTATTTTTCGACATAGTCGCCTTTTAGAAAATTTAATACCTTTAATACACTTGGAATATCTTTTTTCTAAGCTTAAATTTTCTTTTTAAAATCTCTTCGTACTCAGCACCTAAAAATTCGTGTACTGTAGCAACTACTGTTTCATCATTTTCGAATCTCTTGAAATTTATATTGAAATATATTTATTTATGTAATGTAGGGTATATCAGATACACTCATTACAGGTCGGTATTAATGTAATTTAATTAAATAATTATATCTTTAGGTAATAGTTTTATATAATAAACAATAATATGGGGAAATACACAAGGAAATAATAAAGGTTAGGTGACAAGAGACGTCACCCGACGAAAAAAAGATGTCACTGTAAGGGAATTTTAGGGCCCGTACTTAATTTGTCGAATATAAACGTCACACTGACGTCATTTTAGCGTCTGGTTGTATCTGGTACTCAACGGAACTTCGCTGTAACGTCAATTTAGGGTCTATTCCGTGACGTCCCGTGCTGGTCATCAATGATACGTTATAGCCACGTCCATTTAGGGTCAGTTCTGTGACGTCCTATGTTGCTCATTAATATATGTCATAAATACATAATTTCAAGCTCATATAATGCGAATATTACGTCTCTATAATGTCATGTCGCAGATGTTTAAATAATGTTATTTTAAGGTTAAAGTATGTTTAAAACCACAAAAGTAAATAATATAAAGTGTATTATAATTATCAAAACAATTGTATCTTTATATTTCATAAAACTCGGTACGTACCTTATGTATAAATATCAGTGTTGACTATATATTGCAAAAAACAGACTGGTGATATTAAATAAATTAAAAGAGTATGGTTTATTTACACCTGGTATGTATAATCTTATTATAACTGATCCAATCCTTTTCCAGAGCCACATATTTTGCTATATTATGTGATACGCGCATTGTAAACATATCGATTAATACAGCAGTCATAATATTAAGTATTAAGGTCAAGCGGTTACAGCGTTCGGAAACATCGTCAGCGTGATCATTCAGTTCTAGGTTCGATTCTTTACATAAAATATGCATAAATATACAAATGCTCCTTTTTCATTTTCTTTTGTTAATATTATTAATAATTTTCTTTGCGGTTTCATTAAAAATGAAAAATGTTATGATAACGATATACTATTCGAAATAATTAAATCGTCACTAAATCGTCTAAATATGACGTTACTTGTTGGTCCTCAATAGACCGTAGTTAGACGTCGTTTGCGTCATTTTACCGTAATAAGATGACGTCTTGAGACAAATTAACGTACTTTTCTGAACCACAAGACGTCATTACGTGACGTCACTTACGTCTAAATATGATTGTAGATGTACGTCATTATGACGAGGATTTGCTATCTGGGTTATCGCCTTGGGACGTGAAAAGGAGATGTACGAATATTGAATATTTTATTCTTATTTTGGAAACACTTCTGACTCGTGATGATGATATTTATGTTTATGTCTTAAAAACTTTAACACCTATAAGGAACTTTCTCGGACAGTACACAAGATTGTGGGGCGATTCAAATAAAGAAGAGTCTGAGGTACAGAACAAAGGGAATAGAAACGTATTCAGGTCGTAGGCTGGTGATGTGATGCGTACACTTACCATTGTTCCTGCACAATGTTTCATTTTAAAACTTTCTTGTGATGACTACTATACCGTTACCATGTGTTTTGGACTCGATGCACGTTAGTGACTCCGTAAAATATTTCTGAGAAGTTGTTTTCACTTCCGTCAGCAGTCTCCATGACTGCCTACATTATGTTCTTTTTTTAGGCTTCCGTACCTCAAAATGAAAAAACGGAACCCTTATAGGTTCACTTTGTTGTCCGTCTGTCTGTCTGTCTGTCAAGACCCTTTTACTCGGGCCCCGTATGAGATATCAAGTTGAAACTGATACCTCCTAAGTCTGCAGCCTCATGCATGGAGCTGTAGAAAAAATCAGAGGCTTCTAACTAGACGCGAAAAAAGTTATTACCCTTTACTTATGTAATTGATTATTCAATTTCATACAAATTTGCTCACCATGAAAACCTGAAGGGCACTTCTAATTGACTTAGAAACTTGTATAAATATATTATATTTAACTATTACGAGCTTTTGATTATTTATTATTATTGAAACAATTAAAAAAATTATAACTCGATATATTTCGGCCCTCGGTATGGGGCCGTCATCAGTCGAATGTAAAAAAAATTGTGACATATAATTTAGGTATCATAATAAAAAAGTAAAAAGTAAAGTGACACTTGTAAACAATTTTAGTTTTAAACTATTGTCTAAATAATAAAAATAATAAAGTAGGTTTCTGTAAAGATGGTCTCGGTTATTTTTGATATTATTTAATCACTGCTCTTCTTGGATGATGGACGATGTTAGTTAGGTGGTTGTGTGATGTTGTTGTTATTACTTGAAATTTCGTAGACTAGTCGGACTTATAGCACACATATAGGAAAAAACAGAAAAATGACAATATTTAAATATTTAGGAGTATAAACGACCAACTTTATTAGACCCTTTAGATACATAGAGTTGAATAGATCGTAAGTGTCAAGTTGGTCGTTACAACTGCAAATGGAATTATTTACCATAATATTTTTAAGGTATTGTGTGGTGGTACGTAACCCTTATACGCGAGTCCGACTCCCACTTGGCCGGTTATTTCTTTCACTGTTAGTAAGGTCAGTATACAAATACTATGTAGGTACATAAATTCCGAAAAACTCATTGTTTCATGCTCTATCGGCAGGATTCGAACTCGCGTCTCAAGATTGAGAGTGCGGCATCCTACATACTGAACTACAGCTCCTATGAGGAATTGAGGCGCTGAGCGCAAAAGAAGAGTAACCCAAATTTAAATTTTCGATATTCTTTATGATAAACTGATGTTTAGAACCTCAGAAAGTTAAATTCGGGTTACTTCACTATTGCGCTCAGTGCCTTGAAGTTCTCAGCGCTAAAGTGGTGTAACTTTAATATTTTTGAGATTCTTTTGTGAAAAATTTATATTAAAAACTTCAAAAGGGTAGATGTTGGCTACACCACTACTGAGCTCTGCGCCTCAATTGGTTTTAAGCGGTCACTGTCACTCCAAGCGGAAAAACGTGCAGTGAGAGTGTGACGGATTCAGGCCGAAACAGACAAAAGTAGGTTTTTTATTTATATGAAAAAAAAACAAAACATCTTGCAAAATTTACATTTACAAATTAAAAACATTGTTTATAACTATCTAATAAAATATTGTTGAGGTCTGTATGTCACTCCTATTTGTCGAACTTTCAGAAACTGTGTTGATGAAGACCTCATTTCAATTATTATTCAACTCATTTCAATTATCAATTATTATATCGAGTGAAAGTTTTTCAATCGCGTTTCTGTGTTAGTAATCTAGAAAAACCAGCCAAGTGCGAGTCGGACTCGCGCACGAAGGGTTTCGTACCATTATCTATAAAAACGGCAAAAATAAACATGTCTGTTGTATGGGAGCCCCTTTAAATATTTATTTGATTATGTTTTTTTTTGTATTTATAGCGGCAACAGAAATACATCATCTGTGAAAATTTCAACTGTATATCTATCACGGTTCATGAGATACAGCCTGGTGACAGACGGGCAGACCGACAGACAGATGGAAAGCGAAGTCTTAGTAATAGGGTCCCGTTGGTTACCCTTTGGGTACGGAACCCTAAAAATGGTTCCAAAAATGTTTTATTAACTAGTAGCTTCATATTGAATGTACCTCTAGTCAAAACGACTGAAAAAGTGCCAATATATATTTAAAAGTTTTAGCGTCCCTGTTACTCCATATGCGAAAAAATCCTCTGTACGAGAGGGACGGATTCGTGGAAAAGTAGCAAAAATTCGGTTTTATATTAATAAAAAATGTACTAAAGTTGCTATCAAAATTTCGTTTAACCAGGTCCTAGATATTGTTAAAACCATCTAATAAAATATAATTGCAGACAAAGCAGGAGAATTGGTGTCGAAAGAGACCTCATTTCAATAAATATTTCTATCGAGCCGAATTTCTCCAATCGCGTTAGAAAAAGATTCCAAAAATAATATACTATTTTATCAAAATAATACATCATTTACTGATGTAGATATGCAAGTTCTTAAAGTGTCGATTTTTTTCCGTAGCGCCTTAAAAATACTAAACTACGCAAGTAAAGATTTTTTTGGTCGAGAAATCTCTAATAGCTAAACGGGAAATTACAGAATATCACAAAAATTGTGCGCAGTGTGATAAAAACGTGAATTTTTTACTTTGTTTAGTTTATACCGTAATGATCTTTTTAGATGCGGAGTACAGTTGGATTTGATACCTAACGTATTTTAGAAGTCTAATTCCATATTGCGGCAGCTTATAGGTCTTACAGTTTGAACATTTTTTATTCACAGATTAAAAATGGAGGAAAATTATATCTAACGTATGACAATACATCTACATAAAATCCCTTTTTCTAATGATAGTTAAATCAATAAAATCGGTATAGTCCTTTAATCAGGAGCGAAGTTGAAGCTCGACCGGGCGTTCTTAGGAGGACGTTCGCCGACCGAATTGGTGACATACTGAAGATGGGCAAAGTCAAAAGTACCCGGAATGGAAGAGCTTGTACAACTAGATTGATTGATGTGGAAGACGTGAAAGAGGTGTGTCGGGATCATGGTAGATGAAAATGGTAGTTTCTGAATACCCCTCTGGGAGACTTATTATTTGTAACAAAATTGCTCTTGAAGAGTTGTGGTTTGTCTTTGGTATCAGCTCAACTTTTAGGTGCATACCCATCCATAAAATGGCAGCTTCAATAAACCCAACACAATGCATCAATATGACAATATTCCATGCTTTTCTTGGGATTGATACAGTGTCCACCTTTGCCAGCAGGGGCAAGAAGACTCCCTACGACACCTGGAAGGCTTTCCCAGATGTTATTAGGGCTTTCGAAGAACTTCCATGCCTAGTGAAATCAGTCCGGAATCAAAATTACTATTGGAGCGGTTTGTTGTGTTAATGTACAACATAACTAGTGATATCATAAGTGTGAATGATGCCAAGCAGCAGGTTTTTTACGCAGAAATCACGGGCAATAGAAAACATTATCCATATGCGGAGATTTCAAACAGCTATCCATATGCGGAGAATTGTCAATAGCATAGGCTTACCACGTTTTGTAAAATTTTTGTGTTATTTAGCTGTAATACTCCCAAATATTAAATAAATAAATTACTCATACCAAGGCAGCACTAGCCTTGTATATCAAGATGCTTATTATCAAGCCTATGTCTGGATCCAAGCGTTGACCAAGCAAACGGATATGTATCAACCTTTTGATTGGGGCTGGATAAAGGAGAAGATGTCTGAATGGCAGCCGCTACAGATCATTCTTTCAGAAGTAACGGCTTTATGCCAGGAACTGAATCGTTGCAGTTGTGAATGTGACCTTTAAATACGTTACAGGTCAAATCCAACTTGACTTCATACCTAAAAAAGATCATTATGGTATAAACTAGGCATAGTAAAAAAAAACTTTTATCACTCTGTGCACAATCATACGAACTTTCCGTTCTACTATGATCCGATTAACATGAAAAAGGAGAGAAGATAAAAGAAACTGCGAGCCCAGTCTGAAAGGAGAGAAGATAAAACAAACTGCGAGCCCAGTCTGAAAGGAGAGAAGATAAAACAAACTGCGAGCCCAGTCTGAAAGGAGAGAAGATAAAACAAACTGCGAGCCCAGTCTGAAAGGAGAGAAGATAAAACAAATTGCGAGCCCAGTCTGAAAGGAGAGAAGATAAAACAAACTGCGAGCCCAGTCTGAAAGGAGAGAAGATAAAACAAACTGCGAGCCCAGTGTGAAAGGAGAGAAGATAAAACAAACTGCGAGCCCAGTCTGAAAGGAGAGAAGATAAAACAAACTGCGAGCCCAGTCTGAAAGGAGAGAAGATAAAACAAACTGCGAGCCCAGTGTGAAAGGAGAGAAGATAAAACAAACTGCGCGCCTAGTGTGAAAGGAGAGAAGATAAAACAAACTGCGAGCCCAGTGTGAAAGGAGAGAAGATAAAACAAACTGTGAGCCCAGTGTGAAAGGAGAGAAGATAAAACAAACTGCGA
The DNA here is from genome assembly GCA_934047225.1 of Ypsolopha sequella. Classification (NCBI taxonomy): domain Eukaryota; kingdom Metazoa; phylum Arthropoda; class Insecta; order Lepidoptera; family Ypsolophidae; genus Ypsolopha; species Ypsolopha sequella. The sequence continues at coordinate 2,216,004 of OW203988.1, read as the reverse complement.
GCCCAGTCTGAAAGGAGAGAAGATAAAACAAACTGCGAGCCCAGTCTGAAAGGAGAGAAGATAAAACAAACTGCGAGCCCAGTGTGAAAGAAGAGAAGATAAAACAAACTGCGAGCCCAGTGTGAAAGGAGAGAAGATAAAACAAACTGCGAGCCCAGTGTGAAAGAAGAGAAGATAAAACAAACTGCGAGCCCAGTGTGAAAGGAGAGAAGATAAAACAAACTGCGAGCCCAGTCTGAAAGGAGAGAAGATAAAACAAACTGCGAGCCCAGTCTGAAAGGAGAGAAGATAAAACAAACTGCGAGCCCAGTCTGAAAGGAGAGAAGATAAAACAAACTGCGAGCCCAGTCTGAAAGGAGAGAAGATAAAACAAACTGCGAGCCCAGTCTGAAAGGAGAGAAGATAAAACAAACTGCGAGCCCAGTCTGAAAGGAGAGAAGATAAAACAAACTGCGAGCCCAGTCTGAAAGGAGGGAAGATAAAACAAACTGCGAGCCCAGTCTGAAAGGAGAGAAGATAAAACAAACTGCGAGCCCAGTCTGAAAGGAGAGCAGATAAAACAAACTGCGAGCCCAGTCTGAAAGGAGAGAAGATAAAACAAACTGCGAGCCCAGTCTGAAAGGAGAGAAGATAAAACAAACTGCGAGCCCAGTCTGAAAGCCTGAAGCTCTCATATAATTGTTTTCCAAGATTCTGTCTTCAAGGACATTGCTAATAATTAAATCGCAAAAAGTTCGGGTCCCTTGCTCGTAAAGAATCCTTTCTTAATTTTTTCGTTTTTGAAGTTCTACCAAGTGGTTTATCCGTAAGACATAATTTTATTATGTGGAAATAGTTATTAAAAAAAAATTTGAGACCTTGCGTATTCCTTTGACCTTTATACTAGGATTTGTATTTGAATTAGTCCAGTGTGAATGGGAGCGGAATTTTTAATGTCTTTTTTCTTCTTTTTTATGATTTCGATAAAAGGGGTCATTAAACCGCTGGCCGAGTGTCCAGTATGGGTTTGGTCGGGCTGTTGATTAGATTTTACCTTGTATAATTATTGATTTTAAGTATCATTTGAATTATATAGAAACATAAATTAAATAAACCTTTAATTTAGTTCAAGTACATTTATTATTTTATTACATATATTTTTATAAGATTAAATTTGACTCGCAAAAAGTGTTTTATGTGTACCTACTTTACAAAATAAACTATTTGAATTTGAATATGCACTAATAAATTAGAGTCATCGTTTTTAACATCGAACAAATAATGTAGGTACTTATAAAACCGTTTTTGATGTTGTAATTATATTATTGTAGTATGGGAGTAGATAAAGAGTCATATATCAACCAGTATAGGTTTCACCCAGGACAACATTTATGCTTAGAGAATAAATAGAGAGTTGGTAACATTTATGTACCAACATTTATGTACCAACATTTATGTACCAACATTTATATACCAACATTTATGTACCAACATTTATGTACTAACATCTATATACCAATATTTATGTACCAACATTTATGTACCAACATTTATGTACTAACATTTATGTACCAACATTTATGTACCAACATTTATGTACTAACATCTATATACCAATATTAATGTACCAACATTTATGTACAAACATTTATGTACCAACATTTATGTAAGGGCCTGAGCTACAAACGGCTCGGAGACTAATAACCTATTTACATATTATCTTGTCAGTTATCATATCAAGCGAGAGGATGATTTGTATCGGGGTATGGAGGGTGGTGGTGGCCATCATACATGTTTATGTAGGAACATAAAATGAAGTCTCGTATCTCCTTAATCCGCCCTTACTACATTAAATAATAAATCCAAACATGGTTTGTTTTTTAACGTATAATTTTGGAGCGACGTAGCTCACAAAATTATTTTTGTTTGAGATCTATAGTGTTATATTTCGAAATCATCCGTGAAGATGGAAAATTTTTGAAATGATTATACTTATTATTTTTTAAATAATAAGTATTTTCTTTTGTCACGTAAAATTACATACAATTTTTACTATAAAGTGGTTTATCTCGAAACTTTATTTTTAGCTGGATCAAAATAATATAAATTTTATAGTAAAAATAGATACAACAGTATATATTGAAGCTAAAATATTAAAGATTCTAATAAAAACGTCAGTATTTCGTAAATACTTTTCATTTGAAAAACATGCCAGAAAGAAAAATGCTAATAAATTTGTCAAAACTTTAGACACAATTTGTCAAAAGTTGCAATTTATGAATTAGCGCACTTTAATTTTAAGGGTGCGATGTGATTAATTACATTTTGGAAGACGAGCGAAGCCGATCAGTGCGAGGGGACCCTCAGTAGCTCTAACAGAATTACGATATGCCTAGGCAAATTGTAAAATGCCGAATTTTACGATATGATGACGACATAAGACAAAATTAGCAAAGACAAAATACAAAATAAAACATGGAAAATCAAAAATATACGTTAGTTCTAGCTGACGTACCCGATGAGTAAGTGATGATAGATTTATTGTATTACTAACATCAATATCAATAAGATATATATACCTATACAAATATTTTTATATTTTATATTTATTATTTATTACAGACACCACACGCACTACACTACTTAAATACCTCTGTACTAATAAATTTAAATTTTCCTACTGTTTTAATAGTATTATTATTCCTTTTCTCACTTTTATTTTTTGTGTTGAATTTTACACGTCCTTCTGCGTCTTTATTTGATTTTTTTCTTAAATTATGTCCTCTATCTGGGGTATGCTGAAAATCAGCGCTGCTCGATTTCTATGAGATCGGCAGCTTTGCTGAGCATGCTACCATTTGCCAGAAATGTTTTAAACTTTTTTTTTCTTGTATTTTAACCTATGTATAATCTTAATATGTTTAGTTTTAAGTATTTTTTTGGCAATAAACCTTTTTTACTTACTATAATTATAGGTATACTAGCGGACACCCCGCGGCGTTGTTCGTGTGGATCTCGTTTCTCCCGACCCCGTAGGAATGTCCTAATATCTACTTCATACAATGAACCTACAGTACAAACTGCATGTTCCTAGGTCCAGCAGTTTGGTGTGGACGTTGATAGATCTGTCAGTCAGGGTATTCGTTTATATAACTACAAGGTGATATTTATTTACGAAGCCAAATTTATACTGAGAACTTAGTAGGTGCTTAGTATTAAGGTTCGATTACCCTTTTTGTGAAATTTGTAAATTACATTTTTCGTGTTCCCTACAAACACAAGCCCAGCCCGAGTCAATTACTGTGGGAGATCAACATTTTATTTTGCGAAATGTGCAAAAAGTGTTATTGATCGTGCGTGCCTCCAGTATGAACTTGGCTGCATAAATAAATTAACCAAACCACAATAATTTTGGAGGTTATTAAGAAACGTAGAACAAATTTTAAATGTAAAAACTATTAAAATTAGAAGTAAAAATGTATGAAAAATGTAACATGGAAATAAAATTTATGGTTATTCTAGTCATTCCCATACGGAACAAGTTCATAATACTCCAAAATACTCCAAATTATTAATAATAATAATGGGATCAACATTAGAAATAACTTCAAGTCAAGGATAATTTTAGTCAAGGATCGAAACAATTGATTGCATTGTTTTATTTTTATAAATCATGTGCACAGGGGTGTAGAGGTGCGCTAAGAAAGGATTTTTAAAAACGCACCCCATATAGGATTGAAATAGGGTGTAAACTTTCATATCGAAAATGCGTTCCCAACAAGTACGACGGGCTTATAAGTTACTACTAGTTACTTATAAGCTTGAGTTAAAATGAAATATAAATATATTTAGAGAAGTCCTGCCTCACACACTCACTGACTGACTCATCAACGCACAGCCCAAGCCTTGGACCTAGAAAAATGTCATTTTGCATAGAATTTACTTTTATAACGTAGACGAGGAATAAAGCCGGCTTCCGCTAGTGACTGAAAAAAGGAGGTTCTATTGTTCAAACTGTTCGGTACATCATTTTCTAAAGAACGTTCTTTTTTTTAGCTATGCTTCAAATTGCAACCCTGCAACCAGTGCTCGATAGGCTTCCAACTTGTTGTTGCCGAATCAATTGGCCATGGGCACGCCAACTGTCAATCAAGTAAGGCAGGGGTCGGCAACCTTATGATATAGGAGGGCCACAAATGTTACCAGGGGATCAGCGAGGGCCGCATCTCATTTTTGTATTTAAATAAATATCATATCTATTGTAGTTTCAAACATTTTAAGTATTAATTAATAAAATAATTAATGCGATTCTTGCGGCTGCATTTATTTAACTTACAAGGTTTTGTATTTCACTTGCATTTTAAATGTGGAAATGCGCAGTATTGCGTCTAATGGTGCATTATTTAACCGAAAACAATGCTTGCTTTTTGGATAGTTCAGAATGGAAAATCTGCTCACTCAAATATGTACTACCGAATATAATTATCATGCAGTAGTTGCGGGCCGTACCGAAGAGGTACACGGGCCGCATGCGGCCCGCGGGCCGCCGGTTGCCGACCCCTGAAGTAAGGCATTGTTAGGAGGCCAACAATTACGTAACGTTGTTTAACTTGAACTTTAGATTCAGTTTAACTCGACAGTGTTTAGTTCAATTACAATAGCTTGTCCGAATATTTTAACTTCTATTTCTAACTTCTTTAATTTCCTACAGCAAAAAAATACAAGGATTTTATTATTTATTATTAACTTTTGTTTGTCTATCCAAATTCGTACTGAAGACTCGGTAAGGGGTCAGGATCAAGGTTCAATAACCCTTTTTGTGAAAAAAAAACAAAATAAAATTACATTGGGCAAACTTGTATGAGAGTTGGTCCAAGCGCCGCCGACAAGATATATTTTAAATAAAAGGACATAATGTAGTCCTCAAGCAAGCAGAACCAAATCAAAATAAAAAATATAAATAAAATGAAACACATTCGTTAAGATTTTTGCATTTGCAAATCTTTCGTTGGGGCCCCGTGTTAATTACAAAAACTGAAGTTCGGGAGGTTGTAAAACATAATTAGTCATATCTCGGAATCTCTCGGATAGATTTTGATGGTGATCTGCTTCCTTGAGGACTACATTATGTTCTTTCATTTAAATATGTCTTGATCTTGGCGACGCTTGGATCACATTTGCATACTGTCATTAAGGTTTCCTATAACTACTTTGTCCACTGTCATTTAGGATTCCTATACCTAATTTGCCCACTTTCATTTAGGATTTCTATACCTAATTTGTCCACTGTCATTTAGGCTTCCTATAAGTAATTTGCCCACTGTCATTCAGGCTTCCTATACCTAATTTGTCCACTGTCATTTAGGCTTCCTATAAGTAATTTGTCCACTGTCATTCAGGCTTCCTATACCTAATTTGTCCACTGTCATTTAGGCTTCCTATAAGTAATTTGCCCACTGTCATTCAGGCTTCCTATACCTAATTTGTCCACTGTCATTTAGGCTTCCTATAAGTAATTTGCCCACTGTCATTCAGGCTTCCTATACCTAATTTGTCCACTGTCATTTAGGCTTCCTATAAGTAATTTGCCCACTGTCATTCAGGCTTCCTATACCTAATTTGTCCACTGTCATTCAGGCTTCCTATAAGTAATTTGCCCACTGTCATTCAGGCTTCCTATACCTAATTTGTCCACTGTCATTTAGGATTCCTATAAGTAATTTGTCCACTGTCATTTAGGCTTACTATAAGTAATTTGTCCACTATCATTTAGGCTTCCTATAAGTAATTTTCCCACTGTCATTCAGGCTTCCTATACCTAATTTGTCCACTGTCATTTAGGATTCCTATAAGTAATTTGTCCACTATCATTTAGGCTTCCTATAAGTTATTTTCTCACTGTCATTCAGGCTTCATAAACCTAATTTGTCTACTGTCATTTAGGCTTCCTATAAGTTATTTGCCCACTGTCATTCAGGCTTCCTAAACCTAATTTGTCCACTGTCATTTAGGCTTCCTAAACCTAATTTGTCCACTGTCATTTAGGCTTCCTATAAGTTATTTGCCCACTGTCATTCAGGCTTCCTAAACCTAATTTGTCCACTGTCATTTAGGCTTCCTAAACCTAATTTGTCCACTGTCATTTAGGCTTCCTATAAGTTATTTGCCCACTGTCATTCAGGCTTCCTAAACCTAATTTGTCCACTGTCATTTATGCTTCCTATACCTAATTTGCCCACTGTCATTTAGGCTTGCTATAACTAATTGACTCGGAGTTGTTCGTAAATTAGTATTAGGAGCACAAAAATTTCCTTTCATATACTGCAAAAAGCGTCATTAAACCCTGAGGGCCTACTCCGCAGTGACAAAATTTAGAGATGGACATATGCTCGAACGATAAACGATCGACCGAATCTTTACGGAAGTGTGGGGCGATCCCGACCACTAACCGGTCTGCGGTATGAACTTGGCTATATAAACAAAATTCACCTTATATAGGTTTAAGAATGTAGTAATGTTTTCTTTGACGCACTTTAATTATTTAGTCAACTTGTATTCAGCGTTAATATAAAAAATTAGTATTTATTTTACGGGACTAAAATGGGAGCAGAACTACGAAGAGAAAAGTTACTTCAAGAATGACCATTTGCGTATAAACCTCGGATGGTCTAGATATAATGAAAAATATAGCACAATGCATATATAAATATAAAAATATACCATTCCATCAGTATATAAGAAAAAAATCAGAAACATGAACATTTTACTCTATTGGACCTTTTTACTCACGAAAACGGTAAGACTCAGTAGCCCTCTAAAGATATAAAACTATATGTCAGTCCATGAATGCCATTTTTATCCTAAGCCGGAGATATTAAAAAAAAACACCGAAGCCAAAGATTTCAAAAGTAAAGATAAGCCCTTAACGTACTATGGCAGCACCAAAATGTTTCCACCTTTAAATGGGTGACGCTCACACGTTTGGAATCAGTGCTCATCTGAACACAGTGATAGTTGGACGCCTTAAGTCCACTTAAAGTTAATCATTTTAACAACTTTGGTAGTCTGATCAGTTTGCTGACCGTAGGTAAACAGATTGCGCACTCATAAGTGTGCACGCGTTGGCGTTATGTTTACGTACGCATTCAAAAACAATGCAATAGATTTTAGGTGCCAGCCAGGGCTCATCTTAACTTTTGAAATCTTTGACCAAAGCGAAAAGTCACCTTAAGATTTGGCTTAAAATCAGTTGTAAAATAGATAGTTATTCGTAATAAAATTGTGAATATATACGTATTTTTCTGGTTGATATTTGGTCTCCCGTTGGATGTATTATAATTGCTACCTAGCATACGACCGGTTATATAAATTACATTCAACCATTTCCTTGTCGTTATCTGTAGCGCACACAAGCTATACAATATTTGGGCAGAGTGTAGCTCCTTAATTCCACTGTTTACCAATTCTCTCCGCTTGTGTTGTTCTAGTCAACATCAATTACGGAGGTTGATAATGACCGTACCGCGGCCTTGTACCGACTAATTTAGTTAAGACAATCGTTGTCCTAAAAACATTGTTCCTTTATAGATTCGGAACTTACTTATAGATTAGAACGCGCGAACGGAAAAAGTTTTATAGGTTTCCCGTTATCGGATTAGTAACCGCTTCTGTGGCCGAATGGTATATAGCGCTCGCCTTCTAACCCAGAGGCCATTGGTTCAATCCCCGCGGTGCACATTTAAGGGAATCATTGAGCACAGAGTACATTATTATATACAGAAATAGAGCCCTGTCTTTGGCATCAAAATGGGTAATGCGTTTTTGCTGCCATCTATTTTCATTAGTCAGAACTAAATCCCGTTATATCTATCCAAAGAGGAAAATGTATCCATCTATAGCTAGCGCACAGGTAGCCATAGCCATATATACTATACATATACATACTAACTCCTTTCTATTAGTATATCTTGGAGAAGGGATTCTCATAAATGAAATACATTAATTTGAAATTAATTATTTATTCAACTTACTATTTATGGTGCCTTTTAAAACATTTATTAAATTTCTTTGCTTTCATTTGCCACTTGTCCTCATCATCATCAACTTGCCTTCTCCCAGTTAATATTTGATTTATGTTTTTACAATAATTGAAAGTCAGACATCTAATTACAATGCTAATTAAATGATTAATTAATTTATCTTTGTGCACATTACACTGTATAAATTTAAAATCAACCAAGATCACTATAGCAGTTTTTAAAATTTCTTTCATATTATCAATTTCAAAATGATCTCTAATCATTTGATTTAATATGTCTTGCATATTTGATATCGCCTTTATCAAATCATTGCTGGGAGTGCAAAGCCATCGTCGACCTGTATATTCCCTGTACTTAATATATTCTATTTCATTACTGGAGGACAAATTGGCATTGCAATCAGTGCACGATTTAAAAACGCTGGATTTTACATAACTTTATTATTTTAAAACGTCCTGTAAAATGTTTACAAACAATGCACACAGACTTTATAAATTACAAATGTCAAATTAGACATCCCATCAGGTCATGGGCAGATAGGATTCGTGCAGTTTACCTTTCAAGTAGACTCCGTAAGTGGTCAGGACACTTTAATGACCCTTTTTGTGAAAAACGAAAAAAAAGTTTGTGCCCTTATATTAATTACGAACAACTCCGAGTTAATTAGTATAGGAAGCCTAAATTTTAATTTGCTTTTTTCACAAAAATGGTCCTTGAACCTTGGTTCTGACCACTTACCGAGTCTTCAGTATGAATTTGGCTATATAAACAAAAGGCACCTTAAATAAGTAACTAATTACACCGAAATATAGTATAATACTATATTACAACGGCTACATAACAACCCTAACAATGTCATGTTAAGTATTGTAACATTTATTGCCGTTTGTAAAAAATAAACTCGAAGTTATAATATTATATTTATTTATATAAATTTTCAAATTAAATTACCTATTTGCCTAAATAAAACAGAGAAATAACAAAAATACGTAATCATAATTGAACCACAATATTAGACGACATCTAAGAAAAAAAATTGGAACTATTGCAATTTTATGTTAGGTAGTGCTATAGACCTGCCATCTGTTATCACTAGTAAGTACGAATAATGAAATAACGCTATTAAATAAAATGTACCGTCTACACTTATAAATCAAGATATTCGATGTACTTTGTAATTTATTAACATTGTAATCTCTGAATTACCCGATCATTTGTTCTAAGATTGAGGCGCCTGTCATTGAGTTAGCGGCCGCGGCCGCGATAGGTACAGATCGTTCACAGTTATTTTACCTCTTGGCTGATCGAAAATGTTTCTTAAGTATTGGACATAGAACAGCTGTCAGAGGTAAAATACCTGTGAACAGTCTGTATTTGAAAAAAACTATAGCTGTCTTATTCCTGCTGCGCGGCGCACTTGCAAGCGAGTCGCCCCGCGCGCTTCCCGCAACCTTATTCTGTGAGGCGTCCGTATTCTGGTAATGTAAAGAGGTGCGATTGTGTAAGGTTGGTCATAGATGATAAATCTATACCATTGTCAAGGATCGTGTAGGGCAAATTCGAATTGTGTAAAACTGTCCATAAAATGAAGACCGAAAAGTAACCGAAGGTTTAGAAATGACCGATGGTTTAAAAAATGCGAAATGAAATTGCGTTTTATTGTGTACTACCTACGTAAAATGAAATTTGATAATTTATTTACTTTAAAATTATGTCAAACACAAAAATAATAGATCGTTTTGATTAAATTTTTTAAATCCGCCACAAAAATTATTTTTTATAATTTAAAACATAGAATTCAATCGAAAATTATCTCCATGCAACTCGTATAACCAAACGCAACAATTGAAGGAAAACCGAGTTTCAGCTGCTCGACCCCAGGTGGTGGCATAAGTTTACTACTACTCAACAGTAGATGTAGTTGAAGAGCTTGACACGGGATTACTTTTTTTACTAGATGTGATGTCTGAAAGAGACAGCGCTATATCTTATCGTATTATTTGTCTTCGTCCGAGTTTTGTAGTTATAATAACGCGTCATAGTTTCGAATCAATTCAAGTGTCAAGTCAACTGCAACTGCAAAATATTTTTGAATCGGTCGGTGTTTTATTTTATAGTATGTTTCTTTATTATATTAGTATGACGAAATAGCAACCGAACCAAAATACAAAAACCGGCCAAGTGCGAGTCGGACTCGCGCACGAAGGGTTCCGTACCATTATATATAAAAACAGCGAAAAAACATGTCTGTTGTATGGGAGCCCCCTTAAATATTTATTTTATTCTGTTTTTTAGTATTTGTTGTTATAGCGGCAACAGAAATACATCATCTGTGAAAATTTCAACTGTCTTACTATCACGGTTCATGAGATACAGCCTGTTGACAGACGGACAGACAGACGGACAGCGGAGTCTAAGTAATAGGGTCCCGTTGGTTACCCTTTGGGTACGGAACCCTAAAAAGTAAGAAAAAATATTTTAATCTGTGGCCGAACTGCCCTAAACCTTTTCATAATATCTTTCCTACAAAAATATAACCCCAAACTGTGTTCATATAAAAAACAATTCTTATTTCTGTGCCAAAGCCAAGGGTTTTGACTAAAAAGCTCCACAATTTTAATTAATTGAACATCATTTATTGATTTTAATGGTAGAATAAAAATTGTTTTACCTAATTTTATTCCAAAATAATCAAAAACACTTACCGTTAAACGATTGTCATAGACAACAAGTCGCCGCAATCATTTGACATTAGCGATGAACTAAAAAAATCTTAGACAATTCGAATTATCTGTCAATCTTTACAAATCATTCACTCATTGTCTAAAATAACAATACAAATCGTAAAGCATCTATGAATACCATAGACAATTCGAATTGGCCGTTTGACAAATGAAATGATTAGTTTTAAGCTATCAAATGAATACGATTTCATGACTATTTTCTTACACAATCGCACCTCTGATTTTCATGTTTAGTTTATGAGTTTAGCGAAAGAATCATTAATTAGAGTAAAATAATAACACATGTTATATACGTAAATAAATCCAAAATTTGGGTTGATTGGTTGTTTAGTAAGACTAATTGAACGGGCAAAGTTAGGCAGATATTTAAATTTATTTGTAGCGTATTTGGATATTTATTTGTAGCTCTTCTGGAAGGATGGGTTTTTTGTGCAAAACGTCCTGACAAAATCAATATGTTGTCCTGCTGGCAGTACGTATTTTGTATGAAAATTTGACGGCACAACGTTATCTTGTCCACTCAGTATGACATTTATGTTTTCTTTGTCAGGATGGTCGTTACTGACACTCAATTTTCTTTAAAAGCTAAAAAACAAACAAATTATTCTAAATAATCATTAAAGCCTCAATAGTTCTGTTATCAAGCATTGATTTATATTTTACTGAATGAAGCTTCAGCAGCTAGATACTTAGGTACTCCCTCATTACCCTTTCTTGATTTAAATTATCTTGTCCTCTCAGTAGGACATACATATTTTCTTTGTCAGAATGGTCATTCATTACTGACACCTAAATTTCTATGAAAGATATAATATTTTAATAATATACATATAAAATATTAACTTAACAATTTGTATTTCTTTTACCTAGAATTCATTTACTATTTTATCATTGATTTGTAATTATACATATATTACTTTAAATATAATTAATAAATAAAATATTTTTTTTTAGCTTGAGATATATTTCGGCCCTTACTGGGCCGTCATCAGTCAAGTATTAAAAAAGAAAAATATACCATAGTAATAAAAACAGGAAAAGAAAAAAAAAGACAATATTTTTCTTAACTAACCTAACCTGTTTGTATTGGTCCACAAATTTTTTATCAAATAATAAAATTATAAAATTTTAAAAATTTTGTGGACAAGTACAAGCCCTTCAAGTGCCGACAATCACCACCATAAATTTTTCTCATGCCATCCCAATTCTGGTATATGTGTTCCCTGAAAGGGACAGAGAGTTTTCTGTGGTTGGTGGGGTATTCAGGGTATGTGTGGAAGAGCGTGATGGAAGTGATGAGAGGGTGGTTTAGTTTGTCTGTCAGTTAGTGTTTTCTGTTCAGTCCATGGTTGTAGTGGGCACCAAGTGACCAGATGTAGGACGACTCCCAGGTCCTAAGGTCAATGTCAGTTAGTGGAGGGTGAAATGATTTAATGACGCGAACGGTGAAGCAGTTATTGAAGGTTTGATTATGAGATCGGGCGTGTGTCGGGATAGGTAGAGTGTTATTTTGTACTGAGTCTGTTGTGTGTCGGTGATTGTTCATGCGGATGTGGAGAGCGTTTCTTGTTTCACCTACATAGAATGCGGGGCAGAGTCGACATTCTAGCAGGTATATACAGTTCGCTGTTTTGCATGAGGAGTTAGGTTGTACTTTGTATGTATTCGATGTGTGATGTGTGTTAATTTGTGTGTCTGGTTTGATCAGGGGACAGGTTTTGCAGCGAGGTTGTTGACATGGGGTTGTTCCAGGTGAAGTTATTGATTGGTGGAGTGATTGTGTGGGTCTTATTTTTGTGAGTGATGACTTTAAGTTTGGGTTTTGTCTGTAGCAAATTTGTGGATTTAAGGGGAGTAGGTTTTTTGTGTCATCGTGTTGTCGGAGTATAGGTATGAAGTATTTGATAAGTTGTGTAAGTTTATGGCTACCGTGGAAATATGTGGTGATTAATCTTGGGTGATCTGATGAGTTCTTGTGTTTGTTCTGTGGGTTATGAAATCTTGGTCTGTTATGTATATGTTTTTGTAGGAATGCTTCGGGGTAGTTTCTATTGCGGAGACCTTCATGTATTTTGTTATGGTAGTGGTTAAGTGAGGTTTGGGTATTGCAGATTCGATGGCCGCGGAGTGAAAGTGAGTATGGAATGGATTTTTTTATGTGTGATGGATGACAACTATAGTAATCAAGATATTCTAATTTGTTTGTGGGCTTGAAATGTACGCCAGTGTTTATTTGGTTGTTGTGATTAATGGTGATGTCGACGTCAAGGAAAGTTATTTTATGTAAGAATATGTTGTGGGTGAATCTAAGTGATGAATGATTGTTCAGTCTGTCAAGGAATTGACAGAGGGAGTCGCTACTGTGTGGCCAGATCATAAAGATGTCGTCAATGAATCTTTTCCACACAAGAGGTTTCAACGGTTCTGTAGATAGAAAACTGGTTTCAATTGTACCCATGAATATGTTTGCGTAACTTGGTGCCATCCAAGTACCCATGGCCGTCCCTTTTAATTGGTGATAGTATGTATTTTCAAAATTAAAGTAGTTGTTATTTAATATGATGTCTGCGAGGGTGGTGATGAAGTCGGTTGATGGATGGTGTGGTAGGGATCGGGTATTTAGTTGGGAACGGAGTGCTGCAAGGCCATCGGCGTGCGGAATATTGGTATAGAGGGATATAACGTCTATTGTGACTAAAAGAAGTGGTGTGTTGTTTGGTAACTGTATTGAATTAATAATTTGGAGGAAATGGTTGGTGTCTTTCACATAGGATGATAATTCTTTGACTAATGGTTGTATGTGGTAATCTACAAATGATGATATTCTTTCTGTCGGTGCGTCATAGGACGCAACGATAGGACGGCCTGGATTGTTGGTCTTGTGAATTTTTGGCAACATATAAAAATGTGGGGTTCTCGAATGACTAGGTATCAGGAGTTCAATATCAGTCTCAGATAGGCCTTCAGATTCACCTCTTGTGTGGAGCATGTCACAGACCAAGTCAACAATCTGCTCACATGGGTCACTTGGTGCGACAGAATAAAAGGTCGAGTCAGTCAGTTGCCTAAGTCCTTCGGAAATGTAGTCTTCTTTGTTCATTATTACGGTTGTTGATCCTTTGTCTGCGGTGGTAATTATGATGTCATTGTTGTTTTGAAGTTTTTTTAGGGTTTCTTTATAGGTAAGGTTTTGCGTTTTGTCTTGTAGACTATTTATATATCTGTCATCTGACAATTTTGCGAAAAGGCTGGTTAAAAATGTTTCGATAGGATGGTTTGGAGGTAGTGGTGGTGGTTCGTTAGGTGATGGTGGTTTGAATTTTTGTAGAGCTGCGTGTGTATTGTTATTATGGTGACGTGGGTTAGTTTCCCAGTAATGTTTCCATTTTAGCTTGCGCCCGAATCTCACGAAATCGTTCAACAATTTAATCTTGTCAAGTTTTTTTGTGGGACAAAATGATAGCCCTTTGTTCAACACGGCTCTATCTTCAGGAGTTAATTGAACTGAAGATAGATTTACTATAGTGTCAGTGGTGGGCGTTTTATCATTATGTATATAGTATCCCGGCGGAGGAGGTGGAGGAATGGAGAATGGGTTAGAGAGGTCTATCGGAGTTAGGTTTAGATCTGCAGGAATATTTATTTGTTGGTATCTTAATGGTAGATTAATGTTGTTTTGTTTGTAATATTTTTGTAGATTTTTTAGTTTTATTTGTGATTTGATTTGCTCCTGAGAGATATTTCTCGTAGCTTTTGAGAGGAGCGTTTGTATTTTTCAAAACAGAAAGGCGATAAGGCTGACTTTTAAAAGTGCATCTAGCTTATTTTTCTGATCTGTGTAGAGGTGTATATATTGTATGTAGAGCATGTGTGTAGAGTGTAAGGCGTTCATGTAGTTAACCATAATCATGTTGCTTCTGATTATTGGTGGTATTGCACTGAGGGCAATTTTTGGTATCAGCCCTTTCGGTGCTGCACCAATTTCCAAACATTTTCCTAAAAATTGTAAATGGGTATAATATTGGGAAAGTTTGGCTGTTATATTTTTTATTTTATTTACGATTTCCTTCATTTACGTTAAAATTTAAGTAAGAAGGTTCTAATTTGATTAACTGGCACGTTGCGAGTATTTATGTTCATCAAAATTATACTGACTTTGACAGAAGGCTGTAACAGATGATCAAGATTTTGGTATTTGTCAAAAATGCACAAAGGAGCATATAACAATAATTAAATATGTTTTTGAAACGTGGATACGCTGAATTGAGACAGCAGTAAGAAGAACACAGTGTAACCTATATAGCACAAGATTAGAGTCCATCAAACGAGCAGCAATAATTGTGTGGGTTCTGTTCCATATGCCTGCTTCAAGCAGTCCTCATCGAGTTACGTATTGATATTGGAGACCATCAATAGCCCTCTGAAGAATGGAGAGAAATCCTTTGAGTCTCTGGCTGCCTTCGAATGTCTTGCGCACACAATGCACTGTATGAAATCAACTGCAGCTCTTGGGACAAATGCACGTGTGGTTGCGTCTCTGCAGTTTTTCAATTATGCACCTCGACGTGATTCTTCAATCCTTGTTGCATAAAATCTTTTTATTGTTGTTGCACTCGAAAAGAGTTATTCGTTCATAAGTTTATAATATAATCACATGTGCGAGTAATACTTTAATCTATATATATAAAAAGAGAAGTCCTGACTGACTGACTGATTCATTCACTGACTCATTCACTGACTCATCAACGCACAGCCCAAACCCTTCGACCTACAAAGCTGAAATTTTGCACAAAGCTTCCCTTTGTAATGTAAACAAGGAATAAGAAAGGGTTTTTCGAAATTCTACCCCTAAGGGGGTGAAACGGGGGTCCAAAGTTTGTATGGGGAAACAAGATTAGTTAGACTATTTTATTCGAGACTTCACAGGAGTACTCCTATTCATAAATGAGTAAACACGTGTTTCAGTTATTTTCAGAATTCAACCCCTAAAAGGGGGAAATGGGGTGACAAAGTCTGAAAATCAACATGGGTATCGTTTGTATGGTTTATCGGGTCGCTGATTACGAAAACAACAACGATTTCTAAATCCAACGTAGTGAACGTGAAATAACATCATTTCCTATTGGGGTGCGATGGGGTTGAAATTTTGGAATGTGTAAATATCAATATGGGTGTCGTTTTTGTGGTTTTCTTGGACATTATTTACGAAAATTGCATCGATTTTGACATTTAATATAGTGGACATGAAAATGTATGTGTGCCAGAGCAAATCGGCTTTTGTTGACGGACAGACAGACAGCCACACAAGTGATCCTATTAGGGTTCCATTTTTTCCTTTTGAGGTCAATCTATATATCTATCTAATATCTATGTGTCTATCTATCTATCTATCTATCTGTCTATATCTATCTATATTCCAGCAAAATATCTTTGGAACGGAAGATGGTATATCCCTAGGGATATACTTGGACCACGGTGTGCCAAAAAAGTTTTTCTTTTTTAATGTCAAAACTTTGACGGCCTGTATCTCCCAAACGGCTGGAGTTAGGCCCATGTTGATGGGTGTCTAACTGCCGAAAGTGTCAAAACTTTACAGACCCTTATCTCCCAAACGGCTGATGCTAGACCCATGTTCATGGTACTCTAAGAAAAGGGCTCGGTGAGATCTAGACGACGGTAAAAAAAAACGAAAAGAAGAAAAATTGCCAGCATTTTGATCGGCCATATCTCCCGAACGGCTAATCGTAGGGAGTTTTGGTTTCAACTATAGTGATCAGTCAAGGTAGCTACATGACAAAAAAAAAAATTTTACAGGTTTTGACAGTTTTTGACAGGTCACACGAAACTCGGTATCGAAGCGCATTCAAGGTTGCCGATTACGCTGCCGTATTCAAATTTGTCATTTTTTGACAACTGATAGGGATTTTGATACTTTTTCGGAAAAACTTTGATCGGTGAGTCCCTGTGGGAGTGAGAGCTCTTATAATGTTTGTTAGACGGTTAGAAATAAAAAATGACGTTTTACAGCCTTTTTGAAAAATCAAACCCTGAGGCAGTTAAAAAATTTTGCGCTTTGTTAGGAAAATCATCCCCTACAGAAAAAAGGGTTATTCCCAGGACTCCAAAATCCATTGTTCTCAAAAAATTAAATTTCATACAGAGATTCCCATGACTCCAAAAATTAATTTGTAGAAAATATTCATTTCTCACCGGCTCCAAGAGCTATCATGTACAGCCACATTGTACATAAATAACAACTTCAAGTAGAAGCATATAAATATACTACAGTGCACTACGAAGCGTTTCTTTTGTTGTACTTAATGAGGAAAAACGTAATGAGGGCACCAATTACGACAAGTAAACTGAAAATATATATAAAAGCGTAGATGGATAAATAATAAAAAAATTAGGTGATTTGATATACTCTATATTAAAATATTTATAAAAGAATCACAGCTAAACACAGTTTTTATTGTTCAGAAGGACATGTTTTATACAGTTAATTATTACAATTTAAAAAATTAAACGCTTTTCAAAAATTTTAAACAGAACGCTATTTAAGCGTTTCACTGACATGGGTCTAGCTTTTAGTAAAAATATGTGTTCGTCCTGTTCTGCATGTATGAATAAAATTATGATAATAATAAATATTAAATTGAATTTTTGAAGCCGTGGGAAGAAATTTTTGGAACTCTGGGAATAACCCAGACAAAAATAGAGGAGAAAGGAATTCAAAACAAAGGAAAGAGATTTTTTTTTTCTTTTTTTACCGTGTGTTTAATTTGGTATTTCTTATTATTCTCTCGGAGTGGGAAATGTATTTATTTCAAACTATACATATCATCAAAATCATCAAAAAAGGAAATAAGTCGCGCGCGCCGTTCCCCGGAAAGTATATAAGCAGCGCAAGAAGGCAGACCAGCTCATTATTAATGCAACATTTGTCTCGAAAACACGTTTAGCGCAAGCGCCGCGGTTGTTTACGGTACAATTGAACAGTATTTATTAGTGCAATACTATTTTTTAAAAACTGTGCTTTTCAGCGCAAATATTGGTTTTTCAACTTTCCAAAACCTTTATTGTAATAAAAAATAAAGCGTACTTTTCAGCACTATCTTTCTATCACAATGACTGTTGAATATTAGCTGGAGATTTCCGTCAGACTCTGCCGGTAGTGCCGATGGGAACTCGAGCTGACGAAGTTAAGGCTTGCATAAAGGCGTCAAATCTGTGGCCCTTAATAAAAAAACTCCACTTTGCGAAAAACATGCGGGTGCACTTGAAAGGCGATATTTGCGCTGGAAAATTCGCCGATCTCCTCCTTAAAATAGGAAATGGGGAATATCCAGAAACTGAGGGGAAGATTAAAATTTCATCAGATCTTGCCACAGTTGTGTCGACCGTTGACGACCTAATAGCCCGAATATATCCGGATGTCCACAACCTACACAGCAAATCCGTGGAGTGGCTGTGCGAACGTGCGATTCTCACGCCTAAGAACGATCAGGCTTCCGTCATTAACGACACTTTGTTGAAGTCGTTCGAAGGTACAGATTACCAATACAAGTCTGTAGATACTGTAGTGCATACAGATGTTGCTATACACTATCCTGTGGAGTTCCTAAATGCACTCAATCCACCTGGTTTGCCGTCTCACACACTAATCCTAAAAGGGGTGCTCCAGTAATGCTACTGCGAAATCTCAATCCACCTAAGTTGTGCAATGGGACCAGGTTGCGTGTGAAAGCCTTACATAAAAATGTGGTAGAAGCCATTATATTTACTGGGTGTGCTCGAGGTGAATCTGTGTACATACCACGGATACCTCTTATACCGTCGGAGTACCCATTCGAGTTTAAAAGGCTGCAGTTCCCCCTTAAGGTCTGTTTCGCAATGACCATTAATAAGTCTCAGGGTCAGTCACTGAAAACAGCAGGAATTGATCTCAGGGGGGACTGCTTTTCGCACGGCCAATTTTACGTAGCCTGCTCGAGAGTGAGCTCACCTAGCAGCCTGGTCGTGTTAACAGTTGAGGGCAGAACTTCTAATGTAGTATATAAAGAGGTACTTTAAATATGAATAAAAAAAACTAATAGGTAATAGGCCCCGTCAAAGAGACTTTACCTGGAGATCAAAGAATTGCACCAAAAACACTCCAAACCAGATATAAATATGTTGTGTAAAAAGTACTACACAAAAACTAAATCAACGCGGGCGAAGCCGCGGGCAAAAGCTAGTAAATATATAATATTGCCTCTATTGGCCTTTTATTTGTTTTTTATTTTGATTTATTTTATTTTTGACGTAAAGATTATATTTTATGCTCTGTGCCTATTTGAGACCGAGGAGTCGTCGACCTTTATTTTGGTAAACTCGCTTGGCTTTACCAGAACCGTAGTACTTTATTATTCTTTTATTACCCATTATTTACCATTTATTATTGTCTTCTACAATGTTAATTTATTTAATAAATGATACAGCAAACTAACCTAACCTATACATTACACTTACACTTATTGCACAAAAACAAAACAAAAGGGAATATTTACATTACTATACACAACACACCACTAGTTCACAATATTATACAAAATCGGAATCGTCAAATGCACTACACTACCACAAAAACACCTGATATTAGCCAAAATTTTCTTTCCACTTTCTATGTGTTTTTCATTGCCCGAAATAAAGACATTTTATTTTTTTATTTTTGCGTGACGGGAGCGTGTCGTTTGACTCTAAGTGCCTGATTAAATTTAAAAGCAATAATCAAAATCGTTAGATCTTGTTTTGGTATTTTTTTTTTCAGGCGCTATTAAATATTTTCAAGCTTTTTCCTTCTAAAACAAATTGAATAAAAAAAGAATCTCATAGGAATCTTTACTTCTTTGAACCATACCTGAATATGTGATGTCTTCTGCATTTTAGCCCGTATTTGGTGAGAAACTGATGATAAACAGTTTCTTATTTTTATGACTTTGTAGTAACGCGTGAAGCTTATTATAGCTTTAAATGATAAATTATGTAAAAACGAATTCCAAGGGGTCTTAGAATAAGGATCAACGTATGTTTATGCACAGCTGCAATTTTCTAAAGCGACAGGATGCAGCGTCTTCGAAATTCTAAAATGTCGAATTTCACATTTTGTCCGGGATAATCGCCTTAATATGTGTTCGGTCTGCGTGCTGCTTTTGGTCCATTTGTGAACAAAATATGGCGATGGGACTCACCACGTCTCATACTCATAATATGGCGATGGGACACGCCACGTCTCATTCTCATAATATGGCGATGGGACACACCACGTCTCATACTCATAACATGGCGATGGGACACACTACGTCTCATACTCATAATATGGCGATGGGACACACCACGTCTCTTACTCATAATATGGCGATGGGACACACCACGTCTCATACTCATAATATGGCGACGGGACACACCACGTTCATACTCATAATATGGCGATGGGGCACACCACGTCTCATACTCATAATATGGCGATGGGACACACCACGTCTCTTACTCATAATATGGCGATGGGACACACCACGTCTCATACTCATAATATGGCGATGGGACACACCACATCTCATACTCATAATATGGCGATGGGACACACCACGTCTCATACTCATAATATGGCGATGGGACACACCACGTCTCATACTCATAATCGTTGGTCAAAAGTATGCACTGTGACTTGTAATTCAGTTTACAGTTGAGATTACCTCTGATACCCCCTCGGGGATTTATGTCGTGACAATATGTCGTTTATTATCATCGATAAATAATTGTCAAACAGTAAATGGCTGACACAATCGAGGCTCAAATCTATTTTAGGGTAAAGGTGGGCGATCCCGCTTAGCTGCCATATAAATGCTGTTGGTGTTTGCGACGACGTCCAATACGACGACGGCTTTGATATCAATGAAACTTAGCACACATCTCTATATATGTTTCTTTTCCCTCCAACACCGAAATTTGACCCATTTCTCATCAAGAGGTGCAAGGTGGCGAGATATTTAAAAAGCGCCGAATTGGTGAAATGGTTTCAGGTAAAAACTGTTCTCTATGAAACGGTAACTGTATATACTTAGTCTTTTTACATAAAAGACGTCTATATTTCGCCTTTTTTATTTCTATACAGGATGTTTGGTAATTTGAACTATTCCTTGAAAGGGGTTATACTAGAGATCATTTCCAACGAATTAAATGAATGGTCTCCGAGTTACGAAAGTTTTATATTATTTTCCAAACTTTCAGACTAATAACCAAAAATAAATAATTTAAAAATAACTATTCCTCTCTCAGCACGTATTTATTATATTTCTATCAATAATGGTAAACAAAATTCAACTTTTTTTTTGTTTTATGAAGTTTCTAAACTGTTTCTTACTAATTTGGGTTTGCTGATTTCGTATCTACCCTCAGTTTTTTTCTAGCAGCTCTAGTTTTTGTGATACAGATACTTCTTAAAATTTCGTTACGCGACTTACTAATATTTTTTTTTAGTGCAAAAAATTTTTAAATTTCATAAATAAATCGATATGTCTAGATTAAGAAGAACTTGCTTAAACGACCCAAATAGTTTTTGTGCTGTTTGTGGTGAATATATGTTTCGAGAATGTCGTTTAAGTGCGTCTGACTTTATAAAAAAGGCCTAATTGGACTTCTTTGGGACGCCATTACAAGTGTTTAGTAAGCCATGGATTCCAAATTTCAACAAAAGTTCAAGAGGAATATCCCCTTGGTTATGGAGGAAATAAAATACATAGAACATAACTGGCTGATATGCTTTGATATTAAAATGGTCAATTTTCTGTTGGGTCAGCAAGGAGGATATACCAAATACCGCTGTTTTATGTGCTTGTGGGGTAGCCGACCTAAAACAGAACACTGGACTAAAAAAGTTTGGCCTTTGAGAGTGGATTTAGTGCCGGGTAGTATGAATGTGATAAATGTACCTATAGTAGCCAGGTACCGCATTATATTACCCCCTCTCCATATAAAAATTAGGTCTGATAAAACAATTTGTAATTGGATGGGGAATGTTTTAAATATATCAGTAAAATATTCCTGAAATTGAGCACAGAAAAAATAAAAGCTGGTATTTTTGACGGTCCTCAAATCAGGGAACTAATAAAGGATCAAAAATTTTCTGACTGTATGACAGATAAAGAGAAATCTACATGGATTGAATTTGTTTGGGTTGTGCAAAATTTCTTAGGAAATAAAAAGTCTCCAGACTACATTCAACACATTGAGCAGCTCATGTTGCACTTTGAAAGACTAGGATGTAACATGAGCATCAAGATGCACTTCTTCTTCAGCCATTTAGACCGCTTCCCAGAAAATTTAGGCGTTTTAAGCGAAGAACAAGCAGAACGCTTTCATCAGGACATTCGCACGATGGAAAAGCGATACCAGGGTCGTTGGAATGCAAATATGATGGCTGATTACTGCTGGAGCATTCAAAACAAGGCTGAAGTTTCGATTCATGCGAGAAAATCTTACAAAAGAAAGTTTTTTTCATGTTAGGTTAGAGAAACAATTTTTTTCATTTTATAATTCGAGTATTTTTCGCTAAAAATGTAATATGTTAATATTTCAAAAACTAGAGCTGCTAGAGAAAATCTGACAACAGATTTGGGATCAGCGAGGCAGAATCATACAAAATCAAGTATGAAACTTCATAAAACAAAACTACTGTTTACCAGTAATAGATGAGTGATCATTTATAAAAAAATACTTGCCCTGAATTCCCATAATCTCAGAATTAAAAGGTCTTAAGTGGAAAGAAAACCTTTTCTATTTTGTAATTTTTGAAATATCGACGTGTTTTACTTGAAAAAAAAAAACATTTTAGACCCCTAGTTGATAGGCATTATTTGTTGGAAAGGATCCCTAGTATAACCCCTTTAAAGGAATAGGTCGAATTACCAAGCACCAAGTGGAGTGCATAGAACTTTTTCCGGAAAAGCAATCAGAAGGTCAAGTTCGACAATAAAAAATATGAAAAAATTTAAATGACACTTTAAAACAAAAGTTTGTATGAAAATGTTCACTCTAGGGTAGGCTTTTTTTCAAATTGTTATTTAAATTTTTTCATATTCTTTTTATGGTCAATCTTGACCTTCTGATTGCGTTGCTGGAAAAAAGATCTATGCACGCCACTGCCAAGCATCCTGTAAAATAAAGATAAATATTATAAAACTTGCTAAACTTTGCGTAAAAACAATATAAGGCAATATTCACGATATCCTGATAGCTATTATGATGGTGTTTCATCAAGTTTTGCTTTTTCCCCTTTATAGAGACATAGTCCGATGCTGCTAGACAATACTTATGAAAAAAAAATGTAAAATAAAATAAGTATATATTTAAAAATGTTATGTAAAAAAAGTAAATAAAAAAAAAATAAGATATTGACCTTCAGTTTTTACCTTTTATATGAATCTTAAGAAAAATCCAGGCATAAAGGGGCTTCTTAATAATAATTATGTGTGCTGTTAACTAGATAATTATGTAATTTGGCAATTGAAAAATTTAATTACTGTACAAATTTGTTTCTACTTGATATTTGAATGAATTGAAAGACAAAAGTAATTCAGTAATTTACGTATATTGTCCAAAATAGAATGCCCATCTGATCTACAGTGATCGTTCCTATATATGATCTTACATGGATCTTACACTATCCTTACATGGCTAACGCATACAATATTAGTACACTCATTGGTGTGCTCTACGCACACTACATTATATCTAAACTTGGGGTCTTCAAACTTTTTTAGCTGCAGGGCCAATAATATATTCCAGGTCTGTCAAAGGGCCGCACATTGCCGCACGTAAACATACCACTTCAAAAATAATTTAAAACCAAACAAGTGAATTAAAAATGTCTTATATGAATAGATGAAAATTTCCTTAGCCTCTGAGGGCCGCAAAACGTCGCGGCGGGCCACATGCGGCCCAGGGGCCGTGGGTTGAAGATCCTTGATCTAAACAATACATTAAATAATTGGAATATCTACCTATAATTTTAACTTTCCTGCGATGTATGTATTACCTAAGTAAATACTTTATTGTACAAGAAATAATAAAATACACAAAGTGAATGCTTAATTATAACATAAGATGAAACATTATACAAGTGACATTTATTTATGTAGCCAAATTCATACTGAAGACTCAGTATGAATTTGGCTACATAAATAAACTCAGAATCAAGGTTCGATGACCCTTTTTGTGGAATTCGTAATAGTAGTTTATGGTAAAAGGGCGAAAAGGATTAAATTAAACATAACCGAGTCATTTATTGCTCTTACACCCGTGTATCATACTACGTTTATCAATGCAAAGTGTGAGGAAATAAAACAAATTTAATCTTGTGAACTTTAAATTATGATTGGCTCAAAAGGACTGTATCCAGAGCCGTTAAACAGTGTAAAATAATATAACATTTATGGTACACAGTAAAGGTTGCAGGTTAGCCAACTTCTCGTAAATAAATAAAAAAAAACAAAAAAAAAAGCCCCAGGGCAAAATAATCGTTATAATCGTAATAATTCTGTTCGGTTTTGATGCATAAAAAGTGGGCCTTTACGAGCACTTGCATTGAAAAATATATTTTTCGTGTTTCCTACAAATGCAAGCTCAGCCCTGAGTCAATAATGGGATGTCAACATTTTATTTTGCGATATTAGTAAAAAGTGTTATTGAAAGAAGCCTCCGGTATGAATTTGACTGTATAAATGTCACCTTATATTAAACTTGTCGCGTCGCTCTGTGTGGAAAATATTTCAATCGACAAAATAGTTCGATAGAACTGAAATTTCTTTGTTTTACATAAAACTTTATGTCTGTAAAACTTTCAATATAATATTTCAATGATATAACTTTTCCAATAGTTAACATAACCTTCGTAAATGATCTTCAAGCCGAGCCTGTCATTAATTAATAATTCCTAGCACTCGAGATGTGCTAACTAATCGCATATTAAATGAGTCGTCGTCAAATAATATGTACCCCAAACCACAGAAGAAGTAATACTAGATACAGAAGATCCACTGTTCAAGGAAACTTAAATAAAAAGCTACTCTTGTCCTGTGGTAATAAAGTACAATTCAGCTCGCACAGCTGTGCGTGGCTAACCTTCTATTCCCTTCTTCAACCACAGAATGGTGCGTGCCGGGCAGGCCGCCGATGTTTTTAGCGATGTCAACCACGGCCAATGTACACATTTTTGTACGACTATAACATTTATGTGCGTGTAATAAGATCTACCATAATACAGTTTTCAGATTTGACTACCACAGAAAGTGTGAAATAAAAGATGAGATTAACATCGGTATCTTATTATTTCAGAAGGGAATCATTCAATTTCTACTTTTTATCCAAAAAGCATGTCTTTCTTCGAGTAGCTGTCAAACCGTAGTGCTTTGGCGCCAATTGCATTTCGTTGTCCGCCTTCGTCCCTTGCGTCGCTCGATGCGTTTCGTGACTTAACTCGATTGAATGATAGCAATGTAACATTGATTTCAATGTCTTGCCGTGAACCTCTTTGGCAGATAATAGGAGGCATAAACTTTACTCAAATGGCAGTCGACATGAACCTTTTTCGGATGAGATTCGGCATAAAACTTTCTCAGATGATAGTCGGCCTAAAACTTTTTCAATTGTGAGTCAGAGTAGATTGAGTCGTTTCGAAGATTGCACAACAGACAAACAGACAGATAGGCAGGTTGGCAGACAGGCAGATAGAGAGAGAGAGAGAGAGACAGACAGGCAGGCAGGCAGACAGATAGGCAGACAGACGGGCATACAGACAGACGGGCATACAGACAGACAGACAGACAAACAGGCAGACAGACAGGCAGACAGACGGGCATACAGACAGACAGACAGACAAACAGGCAGACAGACACGTAGAGAGACAGACAGGCAGTCAGACTAACAGGCGGACGGACAGGCAATCAAACAGACAAGCAGACAGACAAGCATACAGACTGACAGGCAGGCAGACAGCCAGACAGATAGACAAGCAGACAGACTGACAGGCAAGCAGACAGGCAGAAGACAGGTAGACGCCTAGACAGACAGGTAGACATACATAAACAGTGAATTCAGAATGATTTATTTGCTATAATTCTAAATGTAAATTAGTAGTGCAAGATAGTGTGAGATAAACTTGATCTCCGGAAAGAACTGAAGTACTTGAACATCTAGACCACGGAAAGCATTCAATTAAAAAAATCTAAACATAATTAAAGAAATAGAAAAAGCTCATTCTAAGTGAAAAAAGTTCGTCGCTCTGCTTAACTACGATAAGTTTTTTCTATTTCGAAATCGCCAAAAAAGTTTGCAAGACGATTGTTTTCAGAAATACGTTGTTTCAGGTTAGTTTTAATATTAATTTCTATGCGTAGAAACGCAAGATAATATTAAAACGAACCTAAAACAACTTGGTCGTCGTATTCATATTAAAGCAAGACGAGGAGTTTCTTCTTATCACAAATCTTTTGAATGTGAAACTGAGTAACCCGCCCCGCTCTATCTAAAACCCGCGTTATTCAGTTTGTCAGGGGTTTAACAAGAGATTTTTTTGTGAGCCCATGACAGACATCAAGTAAAACCTAACACCTCCTTACAGAAGTCAAAAATCAGGCTTCTAATAAACGTGAAAAAAAGGAATTGACCTTTACGTAATCAATTTCATACATTTTGACTCAATAAGAGGTCTCAACTAGTCTCAAGTTAGTCTTATAGCACACGAAAAAATCTGAAAATGACGTTTATTTTTTATTATTCAAGAAGTAATTAACACTCTTTGCTTACGTAGATTGTAAGTGTCAAGTTAAGGCAACTAGTACTGTAAAATTGGCGGGAAAATCGTAAAAAGCGCTAAATCACTAAAATCCGTGTTTCTTTTTTGTAAATATTGTTTTAAAAACTTTCCGTGACCCTGATTCGTTACACTCAAAGCTCCTCAGTAGTGCCAATATTACAATCAATTATTTAGAAATTAATTCCCAAATAATTTTCAAAATATTGGAGTTTAAATTGGAATTTACAATTATGCCAACATGCCAATTCAATAATATTAAAATAAATAATAAATAAGAAATGTTATAAAAATAAAAACCATAATCTAAATAATTAAATAAAATTATAGATGGTTGTCTTAATTTTTATATACCACTTCTGCTTATGTGATTGATTAGTTCTACATTTTATCCCGTATTTTACAAGAAAAAGGGAGAAAAACAATTTTTTAAATGTTTTTGTTGTAATGTAAGGTATGTGTATGCAGACTTTCATTTCCCAAATCGATAGGATGCACATTCAAAAATGTCAAATTACACATTTTCGATAGTCCTCTTAAGTTGGTATTACAAACTGAATCTTATTTAGTTCAAGCCTTGAAGAAAACTTGAAGAAAATTACCCTGAAGAAAATATCTAATGTGGAGGACATTGAGAAGATGACAGACAACAACAAGTCTACAAACTTTTGTGTACTTTGGACATAAAGTGGAGGTGATGGAAGTGAGGGAGTACATACTCACAAATTGATAAATGAAATTTTACCCTCATATGTTATTTTAAATGTGCAAAGTTTCTGACCTTTGCCGGAAAAATGAATGATGGGCTTGTTAAGAGCAAAGTTTTCGCAAAGTGAGCATTTTTAACGAGCTAATTCTCAGAATTGTTAAAAGTTTTGTATGAAAATCTTTTAACTATCATTAGTTACATTATTTTTATTATGAAACTATTACTTAGAATTTTGATTAAACTTTAGGAAATTCCAGAAATGAACAGGTTATGAATACAGTTTTCTTCAATTTTCACTTTGATGCATAATTTTGAGGCTGTTTTCGGAAATGTGTCTACTATTACATGCATTATCATCATCACTACATAGTATAAAACAAAGTCTCTTCCCGCTGTCTGTCTGTCCCTATGTATGCTTAGATATTTAAAACTACGCAACGAATTTTGATGCGATTTTTTTAATAGATAGAGTAATTCAAGAAAAATGTTTATTTGTATAATATATGCATAATATAGTAAAGTAACATTGATCATTTTAGAGTTTTCTAATGTGATTTCGTAAATAAAGACAATTTTTTGCGCTTACATTGCAAACGCTGGCTGAACCCTACGAGATAGGTCAAAATAATATACTACAGTATTGTTCACCTTAAAAAGGTCTATAAAAAAATCCGCAATGGTATTTGTATATCTCTTAGAGATAAACCACAATAACCATTTTATATCCTTTACTTTTTACGAGAAATTTTGGCTTATTAACGAAGCGATTTCAAGCAATTTAAGTACCTTAAATACATTGTGCATTTAATATAGATCAATATGGCCCTTTACTAATTAATAAAAACGTGCTTTTCAGCACGACAACGAAATCCGTTCTTATAAGTACGTTACGATAAATTAAAACACCGTGCGAAGCCGGGGCGGGTCGCTTGTTAAAAATAATTACCATTTGATAATATAATTATTGACTATTATTTGTATTTGTGATCATCGCGGAACGTAAGCGTAATAATGCGCACTGCGCTTTTTCGACGGAGGACGTTATCGAAAAATTTCACGCGCCTTTTTCGTTTGGTCGGCCGTAGTTGGAATATACACCGTTTTACAGACTACACAGTAAGTGTTTATTGTTATTTTTTCTTTGAACTATAAATGGTGAAAAACCCGCCTTTTTCTAATTAATCGAAACAGAACACACAAATTCAATATTAAGAATGCTGCAATAGTTAAGTTTCCATTGCTTTCTGTAAATTTGAATTCGAAAGTTTTAAACGATATATAAAGGTAGGACTGAAGTACCGCGTGTTTATCACATATTGCACATCAATAGTTGTTTTACGAGTGAACCACAAGCTCGCGGTAAGTGCTGCAGCAAACGATTCATAAAGCTGTGTTTATTGGACGGCGAATGATTTAGTTTTATGTTATTTGTCTATTCCAGGGTCTGTGGTCTGAGTGTAAAATAGTACATCTTTGCTTAGAGCAGGAAGTGACCATTTTCTGTACAAGTATATGTAAAACATATAAATAGTTAAATAAAGTCACTAAATAAAGTACTCAGCAGGTTACTGTTCCATGTAAAGTAATTATTTCCGAACGAACTTGAGGGTAGGTATATTACTGACGCTATTTTAAATGGTATTATTCATATATTAGTTTTAAATTACATATCAACTTCAATAATTAAATAACAAAAAAATATGTCTAAAATTAAAATCCTAATATTCTAAGTAATAAATCATCCCAAAAATATATATAATAAATGAAACATTTCACAAATTGTTTTTTTATATCAATATTTTATAATATTTTATTTTAAATATAAAAATTAACAGACAAACCATATAAAATAAATGTTCATTTAGCTATGTACGGAACCTCAATAAAAGTAACGGGTTTGGTCAGTGCAGCTGATATTCAAATTCAAAATTGTTTGATAAATGAGCCATTATTATTTAAGACCCAGCAAGAATTTTCAAAACATTTTTAAATAGTGAAACTAGAAATAATTATATCCCTATTAACTATCTATATATATAAAAAGAGAAGTCCTGACTGACTGACTGATTCATTCACTGACTCATTCACTGACTCATCAACGCACAGCCCAAACCCTTCGACCTACAAAGCTGAAATTTTGCACAAAGCTTCCCTTTGTAATGTAAACAAGGAATAAGAAAGGGTTTTTCGAAATTCTACCCCTAAGGGGGTGAAACGGGGGTCCAAAGTTTGTATGGGGAAACAAGATTAGTTAGACTATTTTATTCGAGACTTCACAGGAGTACTCCTATTCATAAATGAGTAAACACGTGTTTCAGTTATTTTCAGAATTCAACCCCTAAAAGGGGGAAATGGGGTGACAAAGTCTGAAAATCAACATGGGTATCGTTTGTATGGTTTATCGGGTCGCTGATTACGAAAACAACAACGATTTCTAAATCCAACGTAGTGAACGTGAAATAACATCATTTCCTATTGGGGTGCGATGGGGTTGAAATTTTGGAATGTGTAAATATCAATATGGGTGTCGTTTTTGTGGTTTTCTTGGACATTAATTACGAAAATTGCATCGATTTTGACATTTAATATAGTGGACATGAAAATGTATGTGTGCCAGAGCAAATCGGCTTTTGTTGACGGACAGACAGACAGCCACACAAGTGATCCTATTAGGGTTCCATTTTTTCCTTTTGAGGTCAATCTATATATCTATCTAATATCTATGTGTCTATCTATCTATCTATCTATCTGTCTATATCTATCTATATTCCAGCAAAATATCTTTGGAACGGAAGATGGTATATCCCTAGGGATATACTTGGACCACGGTGTGCCAAAAAAGTTTTTCTTTTTTAATGTCAAAACTTTGACGGCCTGTATCTCCCAAACGGCTGGAGTTAGGCCCATGTTGATGGGTGTCTAACTGCCGAAAGTGTCAAAACTTTACAGACCCTTATCTCCCAAACGGCTGATGCTAGACCCATGTTCATGGTACTCTAAGAAAAGGGCTCGGTGAGATCTAGACGACGGTAAAAAAAAACGAAAAGAAGAAAAATTGACAGCATTTTGATCGGCCATATCTCCCGAACGGCTAATCGTAGGGAGTTTTGGTTTCAACTATAGTGATCAGTCAAGGTAGCTACATGACAAAAAAAAAATTTTACAGGTTTTGACAGTTTTTGACAGGTCACACGAAACTCGGTATCGAAGCGCATTCAAGGTTGCCGATTACGCTGCCGTATTCAAATTTGTCATTTTTTGACAACTGATAGGGATTTTGATACTTTTTCGGAAAAACTTTGATCGGTGAGTCCCTGTGGGAGTGAGAGCTCTTATAATGTTTGTTAGACGGTTAGAAATAAAAAATGACGTTTTACAGCCTTTTTGAAAAATCAAACCCTGAGGCAGTTAAAAAATTTTGCGCTTTGTTAGGAAAATCATCCCCTACAGAAAAAAGGGTTATTCCCAGGACTCCAAAATCCATTGTTCTCAAAAAATTAAATTTCATACAGAGATTCCCATGACTCCAAAAATTAATTTGTAGAAAATATTCATTTCTCACCGGCTCCAAGAGCTATCATGTACAGCCACATTGTACATAAATAACAACTTCAAGTAGAAGCATATAAATATACTACAGTGCACTACGAAGCGTTTCTTTTGTTGTACTTAATGAGGAAAAACGTAATGAGGGCACCAATTACGACAAGTAAACTGAAAATATATATAAAAGCGTAGATGGATAAATAATAAAAAAATTAGGTGATTTGATATACTCTATATTAAAATATTTATAAAAGAATCACAGCTAAACACAGTTTTTATTGTTCAGAAGGACATGTTTTATACAGTTAATTATTACAATTTAAAAAATTAAACGCTTTTCAAAAATTTTAAACAGAACGCTATTTAAGCGTTTCACTGACATGGGTCTAGCTTTTAGTAAAAATATGTGTTCGTCCTGTTCTGCATGTATGAATAAAATTATGATAATAATAAATATTAAATTGAATTTTTGAAGCCGTGGGAAGAAATTTTTGGAACTCTGGGAATAACCCAGACAAAAATAGAGGAGAAAGGAATTCAAAACAAAGGAAAGAGATTTTTTTTTTCTTTTTTTACCGTGTGTTTAATTTGGTATTTCTTATTATTCTCTCGGAGTGGGAAATGTATTTATTTCAAACTATACATATCATCAAAATCATCAAAAAAGGAAATAAGTCGCGCGCGCCGTTCCCCGGAAAGTATATAAGCAGCGCAAGAAGGCAGACCAGCTCATTATTAATGCAACATTTGTCTCGAAAACACGTTTAGCGCAAGCGCCGCGGTTGTTTACGGTACAATTGAACAGTATTTATTAGTGCAATACTATTTTTTAAAAACTGTGCTTTTCAGCGCAAATATTGGTTTTTCAACTTTCCAAAACCTTTATTGTAATAAAAAATAAAGCGTGCTTTTCAGCACTATCTTTCTATCACAATGACTGTTGAATATTAGCTGGAGATTTCCGTCAGACTCTGCCGGTAGTGCCGAGGGGAACTCGAGCTGACGAAGTTAAGGCTTGCATAAAGGCGTCAAATCTGTGGCCCTTAATAAAAAAACTCCACTTTGCGAAAAACATGCGGGTGCACTTGAAAGGCGATATTTGCGCTGGAAAATTCGCCGATCTCCTCCTTAAAATAGGAAATGGGGAATATCCAGAAACTGAGGGGAAGATTAAAATTTCATCAGATCTTGCCACAGTTGTGTCGACCGTTGACGACCTAATAGCCCGAATATATCCGGATGTCCACAACCTACACAGCAAATCCGTGGAGTGGCTGTGCGAACGTGCGATTCTCACGCCTAAGAACGATCAGGCTTCCGTCATTAACGACACTTTGTTGAAGTCGTTCGAAGGTACAGATTACCAATACAAGTCTGTAGATACTGTAGTGCATACAGATGTTGCTATACACTATCCTGTGGAGTTCCTAAATGCACTCAATCCACCTGGTTTGCCGTCTCACACACTAATCCTAAAAGGGGTGCTCCAGTAATGCTACTGCGAAATCTCAATCCACCTAAGTTGTGCAATGGGACCAGGTTGCGTGTGAAAGCCTTACATAAAAATGTGGTAGAAGCCATTATATTTACTGGGTGTGCTCGAGGTGAATCTGTGTACATACCACGGATACCTCTTATACCGTCGGAGTACCCATTCGAGTTTAAAAGGCTGCAGTTCCCCCTTAAGGTCTGTTTCGCAATGACCATTAATAAGTCTCAGGGTCAGTCACTGAAAACAGCAGGAATTGATCTCAGGGGGGACTGCTTTTCGCACGGCCAATTTTACGTAGCCTGCTCGAGAGTGAGCTCACCTAGCAGCCTGGTCGTGTTAACAGTTGAGGGCAGAACTTCTAATGTAGTATATAAAGAGGTACTTTAAATATGAATAAAAAAAACTAATAGGTAATAGGCCCCGTCAAAGAGACTTTACCTGGAGATCAAAGAATTGCACCAAAAACACTCCAAACCAGATATAAATATGTTGTGTAAAAAGTACTACACAAAAACTAAATCAACGCGGGCGAAGCCGCGGGCAAAAGCTAGTTGTAAAATATAACTAGACATGTTTCATGTTTCTGGATTCGTGCTGGGGGCTCGGTTGGTGATCATTGAACCTTGTTCCTGGTCCCTGGCCGGGTCTCCGGTATGGGTTCGGGCGGTTGATTGGATTTCACCTTGTATAATAATATTTTACCTATAATTTTAATCGTATATATATTGCTACATAAATTATATAAACATTTAATCTGAGTAGTTCATGTACATTTATTATTTTATTACATATATTTTTATAAGATTAAAATTTGACTTGTGAAACGTGTATTATATATACCTACTTTGCAAAATAAACTTTTTGAATTTTGAATTTGTATTTTGACATGTTACCGGCTAAACCCAATTTTGGGACAAACTAATTTTGTCTAGGCCAAACTGGTTGGAATGCCGATAAGGGCACTATCTTCTACATTGCACTGATGGATTTCTGGGTGATCATGAAAAGCAGCGGGCTGTAACACATATACAACACAAAACTATTTAAGTTTTATACCGCTTCTTACTCAATCTTAGAGAAAAGAACCAATGGCCAAAGAGAATATAATCACTCGTGTTAAATGGCGTCGCATTTACTTACGAGGTCATATTGGCATTTTTATTATTACGATCAAATAAGCATTAACTGAATATAACAAATCACAAATAATGAACGATTAAAAACGTAGTAATCCGTATCTATCCATCCATCCATCAGCCCGTATTCGTCCACTGCTGGACATAGGCCTCCCCAACATTACGCCATTCTTGGCGGTCCTCAGTCATCCTCATCCAGCCGCCACCCGCAACGTCCTTCAGATCGTCAGTCCAGTGGGCACGAGGGCGGCCTACGCTGCACTTTGCTGTACGTGGTCTCCATTCCAATGCCTTACGGCCCCAACGGTTATCGCGTCGGCGACAGATATGGCCAGTCCACTGCCACTTCAACTTACTGATTCGGCAGGCTATGTCGGTAACCTTCGATCTCTGACGGATATCTTTGTTTCGGATTTTATCCATTAGAGATATCCCAAGCATAGCCCGCTCCATAGCTCGTTGAGCGACCGATCAAGCCTTTGGTAAGAGACCACGTCTCAGCGCCGTACGTCATCACTGGAAGGACGCACTGGTTGTAGACTTTAGCCTTTAAGCACTGCGGTATTGGTGACGTAAATAATCTGTATGCAGAAAATAAATTATCGTTCGTTAAAAAAAGTCGTTCCGGGAATGATGTACAAGTTTTCAAAAAAAACCACGAAATTTATATGTTTTCATTTCATTATTAGTTTTTCCCAAAATTGGGTTTGGCCAGTAACATATTATTTCATTGCAGATGTGATTTTACCATGAGGTACGTCTATTTACAAACCTCATTGATTTTAACTCTTACTGCGAAGCTAATACGGTATATAGTCGCTAAACACTCACTCCCGGCTGTGTACAACTATTTATTCAAGATTTGTGTAAATAAACAGAACAATGTTATTGGAGTGAGATGTGAGAAACGTCAGTTGGATGTAGATTAACGGGAGATTTAACTGAAGTGTGGAATTATTTTTGGATTATGATTTTAGTGTTCAAAATCCTCTCTATGCAGTCCATTATTTTGGATTCCATTGTTGTTTCGTGGTGGATTTATCATGTTCTTGGAACACAAATTGTACTTTACTGTACGGACGCCAGCATGACTGGCTACGCAGCAGTTACACATACAAGTACAGATTGTACAGCATTAATGTGTCGTCGTGTGGGCATATCATGAAGTATAAAATCGAACGTCTCACCAAAATTTCAAAAATAGGTGCGATGACGAGCGGAGCGAGAAGGAGCGTGTTAAGGTTTACATGTAATTGGGGAACTGAGCGAAGCGGAGTGGGTCCAGCCATTAACAGAATTATGATATGCCTAGGCAGATCATGATATACCCAATTCTATGATGTGCCGACGACATATCCACTTTTGGGAATCGGCTGTCTCGTTTTTCCAACGGAATGCTATGACATGGACTTCCCCGTGTAACTTCACAGTTAAAAAAATCAAATTTAAAATCCATGTTTTTCGTGAAATTAATGTTCCGTTGTCACTCCAACTGCATAATTTGGCCAAAGTGTACGAATGATATATTTGATAAATATTTTCTGAATTTTACTTTACTATTTATCTCATTTCATATTTCATGATATGGTTTACGATATGGCCATGACGTCGACACTAAATTCAAAATTACTTGCCCGCCCGTCCCATCGCACCAGCAACCTCCTTCTATCACGCCACGCTGCCTTGATACATGCTCGGGTGGCACGGATTGATCCCGGGTCTCAAGATTGAGCATCCTACCGACTGAGCTGCCGCTCTTAGCTTCTAAAATGTCTTTGGCGAGGCTGAAGGGTGAACTGCTGATCCCCAGGTAAGGTGTATTTGGCGAGGCCGAAGGCTGAGCCGTGTTTCTGATCGATTTTTTTATCGCTGATTCGGTTTCGTACTAAAGAATCTACGGCGATCTACTTCTTCATTTCTTACCAACAAAATCTACAAAACTAACGAAATTCCTTACAAACTTTCATCCTCTATGTTACCCTCTTAGGAGATAATTTTGCAAGAACGCTGAAACATGTCACTTTTAATCTATATATATAAAAAGAGAAGTCCTGACTGACTGACTGATTCATTCACTGACTCATTCACTGACTCATCAACGCACAGCCCAAACCCTTCGACCTACAAAGCTGAAATTTTGCACAAAGCTTCCCTTTGTAATGTAAACAAGGAATAAGAAAGGGTTTTTCGAAATTCTACCCCTAAGGGGGTGAAACGGGGGTCCAAAGTTTGTATGGGGAAACAAGATTAGTTAGACTATTTTATTCGAGACTTCACAGGAGTACTCCTATTCATAAATGAGTAAACACGTGTTTCAGTTATTTTCAGAATTCAACCCCTAAAAGGGGGAAATGGGGTGACAAAGTCTGAAAATCAACATGGGTATCGTTTGTATGGTTTATCGGGTCGCTGATTACGAAAACAACAACGATTTCTAAATCCAACGTAGTGAACGTGAAATAACATCATTTCCTATTGGGGTGCGATGGGGTTGAAATTTTGGAATGTGTAAATATCAATATGGGTGTCGTTTTTGTGGTTTTCTTGGACATTAATTACGAAAATTGCATCGATTTTGACATTTAATATAGTGGACATGAAAATGTATGTGTGCCAGAGCAAATCGGCTTTTGTTGACGGACAGACAGACAGCCACACAAGTGATCCTATTAGGGTTCCATTTTTTCCTTTTGAGGTCAATCTATATATCTATCTAATATCTATGTGTCTATCTATCTATCTATCTATCTGTCTATATCTATCTATATTCCAGCAAAATATCTTTGGAACGGAAGATGGTATATCCCTAGGGATATACTTGGACCACGGTGTGCCAAAAAAGTTTTTCTTTTTTAATGTCAAAACTTTGACGGCCTGTATCTCCCAAACGGCTGGAGTTAGGCCCATGTTGATGGGTGTCTAACTGCCGAAAGTGTCAAAACTTTACAGACCCTTATCTCCCAAACGGCTGATGCTAGACCCATGTTCATGGTACTCTAAGAAAAGGGCTCGGTGAGATCTAGACGACGGTAAAAAAAAACGAAAAGAAGAAAAATTGACAGCATTTTGATCGGCCATATCTCCCGAACGGCTAATCGTAGGGAGTTTTGGTTTCAACTATAGTGATCAGTCAAGGTAGCTACATGACAAAAAAAAAAATTTTACAGGTTTTGACAGTTTTTGACAGGTCACACGAAACTCGGTATCGAAGCGCATTCAAGGTTGCCGATTACGCTGCCGTATTCAAATTTGTCATTTTTTGACAACTGATAGGGATTTTGATACTTTTTCGGAAAAACTTTGATCGGTGAGTCCCTGTGGGAGTGAGAGCTCTTATAATGTTTGTTAGACGGTTAGAAATAAAAAATGACGTTTTACAGCCTTTTTGAAAAATCAAACCCTGAGGCAGTTAAAAAATTTTGCGCTTTGTTAGGAAAATCATCCCCTACAGAAAAAAGGGTTATTCCCAGGACTCCAAAATCCATTGTTCTCAAAAAATTAAATTT
The DNA here is from genome assembly GCA_934047225.1 of Ypsolopha sequella. Taxonomy (NCBI): domain Eukaryota; kingdom Metazoa; phylum Arthropoda; class Insecta; order Lepidoptera; family Ypsolophidae; genus Ypsolopha; species Ypsolopha sequella. Next base: position 2,179,003 of record OW203988.1, on the reverse strand, counting down.
CATACAGAGATTCCCATGACTCCAAAAATTAATTTGTAGAAAATATTCATTTCTCACCGGCTCCAAGAGCTATCATGTACAGCCACATTGTACATAAATAACAACTTCAAGTAGAAGCATATAAATATACTACAGTGCACTACGAAGCGTTTCTTTTGTTGTACTTAATGAGGAAAAACGTAATGAGGGCACCAATTACGACAAGTAAACTGAAAATATATATAAAAGCGTAGATGGATAAATAATAAAAAAATTAGGTGATTTGATATACTCTATATTAAAATATTTATAAAAGAATCACAGCTAAACACAGTTTTTATTGTTCAGAAGGACATGTTTTATACAGTTAATTATTACAATTTAAAAAATTAAACGCTTTTCAAAAATTTTAAACAGAACGCTATTTAAGCGTTTCACTGACATGGGTCTAGCTTTTAGTAAAAATATGTGTTCGTCCTGTTCTGCATGTATGAATAAAATTATGATAATAATAAATATTAAATTGAATTTTTGAAGCCGTGGGAAGAAATTTTTGGAACTCTGGGAATAACCCAGACAAAAATAGAGGAGAAAGGAATTCAAAACAAAGGAAAGAGATTTTTTTTTTCTTTTTTTACCGTGTGTTTAATTTGGTATTTCTTATTATTCTCTCGGAGTGGGAAATGTATTTATTTCAAACTATACATATCATCAAAATCATCAAAAAAGGAAATAAGTCGCGCGCGCCGTTCCCCGGAAAGTATATAAGCAGCGCAAGAAGGCAGACCAGCTCATTATTAATGCAACATTTGTCTCGAAAACACGTTTAGCGCAAGCGCCGCGGTTGTTTACGGTACAATTGAACAGTATTTATTAGTGCAATACTATTTTTTAAAAACTGTGCTTTTCAGCGCAAATATTGGTTTTTCAACTTTCCAAAACCTTTATTGTAATAAAAAATAAAGCGTGCTTTTCAGCACTATCTTTCTATCACAATGACTGTTGAATATTAGCTGGAGATTTCCGTCAGACTCTGCCGGTAGTGCCGAGGGGAACTCGAGCTGACGAAGTTAAGGCTTGCATAAAGGCGTCAAATCTGTGGCCCTTAATAAAAAAACTCCACTTTGCGAAAAACATGCGGGTGCACTTGAAAGGCGATATTTGCGCTGGAAAATTCGCCGATCTCCTCCTTAAAATAGGAAATGGGGAATATCCAGAAACTGAGGGGAAGATTAAAATTTCATCAGATCTTGCCACAGTTGTGTCGACCGTTGACGACCTAATAGCCCGAATATATCCGGATGTCCACAACCTACACAGCAAATCCGTGGAGTGGCTGTGCGAACGTGCGATTCTCACGCCTAAGAACGATCAGGCTTCCGTCATTAACGACACTTTGTTGAAGTCGTTCGAAGGTACAGATTACCAATACAAGTCTGTAGATACTGTAGTGCATACAGATGTTGCTATACACTATCCTGTGGAGTTCCTAAATGCACTCAATCCACCTGGTTTGCCGTCTCACACACTAATCCTAAAAGGGGTGCTCCAGTAATGCTACTGCGAAATCTCAATCCACCTAAGTTGTGCAATGGGACCAGGTTGCGTGTGAAAGCCTTACATAAAAATGTGGTAGAAGCCATTATATTTACTGGGTGTGCTCGAGGTGAATCTGTGTACATACCACGGATACCTCTTATACCGTCGGAGTACCCATTCGAGTTTAAAAGGCTGCAGTTCCCCCTTAAGGTCTGTTTCGCAATGACCATTAATAAGTCTCAGGGTCAGTCACTGAAAACAGCAGGAATTGATCTCAGGGGGGACTGCTTTTCGCACGGCCAATTTTACGTAGCCTGCTCGAGAGTGAGCTCACCTAGCAGCCTGGTCGTGTTAACAGTTGAGGGCAGAACTTCTAATGTAGTATATAAAGAGGTACTTTAAATATGAATAAAAAAAACTAATAGGTAATAGGCCCCGTCAAAGAGACTTTACCTGGAGATCAAAGAATTGCACCAAAAACACTCCAAACCAGATATAAATATGTTGTGTAAAAAGTACTACACAAAAACTAAATCAACGCGGGCGAAGCCGCGGGCAAAAGCTAGTTTCTTACAAAAATACATTGGTGCATGCCCGACCGGGGATAGAACCAGGGTCTCAACTCAAGATTGAGAGGCCAGCGTTCTACCTCTAAGTTACCACCGCTAAAAATAATTAAGTAAAGATAATGTCTACAAGTACATGCAAAACAAATTCATTCATATTATACAGACAACCCAATTAATTTTGAAGCTACTAAGTAAGCGCGCTCCACACTCTCGGCGAGACTACACTTCAAAAATTAGAATAATTTTAGGGCGCGTCCTCCAGCAAAATACTGTGCTAAGCCGTTTCTACGAGTAGCATCCTTTTAAATTGTTAGTGAATACAAATAAAACTAAGTAAACATACAGCACTTATCTCCAGATTCTCGTCGGTCACTTTCACAAATAAAATCAATTATATCTGCTTTGAAATGAACGACTTAAGTTACAAATAATTACTGAGGTGTGCAACACACCTAAAATTGTCGTTTTTTATTTTACACTTAAAAAAAAAATACATGTCATAAATTGGATTATTTTCTACTATTTTGTGGTATCTGGAGACGCACCGATCGTCGTAATTCAATGTTGTTACCGTCGATATTTGTACGACGTTGGGTTGCTAATTAAGCCTTAAGGCGATATGTAAAAGTTTTAGCGTCCCTGTTACTCCATATGCTAAAAAACCCTCAGTGCAAGAGGGACGGATTCGTGGAAAAGTATCAAAAAGTCGGTTTTCTATTAATATAAAATGTACTAAATTGGCTATCAAAATTTCGTTTAACCAGGTCCTAGATAACGTTAAAACCCATCTAATAAAATATAATTGCATTCCATATGTCATTCTAAGTTGTCAAACCAGAAGAATTGGTGTCGAAAAAGACCTCATTTCAATAAATATTTCTATCGAGCCAAATTTGTCCAATCGCGTTTCTGTTTTAACAGATCCCTAGAAAAAGATTCCAAAAATGATATACAATTTTATCATCAAAATAATATATTATTTACCGAACTAGATATGCAAGTTCTAAAAGTGTCGATTTTTTTCCGTAGCGCCTTAAGAGGCTTCAGTAAGCTAAATTAGCAGCTCGAAATATGTCTGTGCAATAACGAAATAGAAATAACGTTCATGTCAGAGTGCATTGCAAAGTGGCTGTAACGACGATCGCTGTGTCGCCGGGTAGCGCAAAATAGAGAAACTAATGCTTTTCATTGTGTTAGATTTTTGTATTGCTCGTGTGTGTATATAAGTTTTAACCTTGTCTCTTTTGAATTTAAAAAGTTTAAACTATTTATCAGTTTTTAAGCATTTGAAAGGTTATTAAAGGTATTTATTTTCTCGTTGTAGGTTAAAGCTTTTAAGATTTTAAAACATCACAATTACGGGACATGGGTCAATATGTGTGATATATTTTGTTAAAAGTTTTGTAATATTCATACAGAAAGTTTAAACCAATTTAAAAACGTCTGTAAACGCTGTTTTGCTTCTAAGGCCCCTTAAAATAACGGCTTCGCGAAACGCAATCGTCAAAAGCAGAACTTCGGCTTTGGTTGCGGACGAAAATCGACCATCGATCGGACACAATAGACCCTTGTCGAGTATAAAGGTACATTTAGCGTTCCTAAAGCTGAGATTTACATTTCTCTTTGGGTTCGAAATATTTTTTTTTACTATTAAATAACCGTTTTGAGGATTAGCCTTCCCCAGGCTTTAGGGGTTTAGTTAGAGAGCTTTTTGGGTTTAGGTAGCCGTTGAATTATTTTAATTAAATCTTTTTACCTTCCGATCTAGTAAGAAGGTATTGTTATCGTGATAAAATGGGGAGACGATATTTTGGTAAAATACCTTCTAATTGACTTGCTTAAGACAAGACAAGACAAATGTACACCAAAATAAATTGTACAATAATATTGTACACCAAAATAAATAAATCAGGTAAAAGTTGTTATAAAAGATAAGAACTTGGCGGCCTTATCATTTATAGCGATTTCTTCCAGACAACCTTAAATACATAGCCACGACATGACTCCCCGAGAGGGTTGTCAGAGATGTTTCCGGTTATAGACTGTGAAATGAAAGTCACAGTCTTCACACGCACGAGATGTTTATCTTATTTAAAATATGTCAGTGATGATGACAGTGCTTTAGCTTACGAGGTCATTTCAATATATTTATTCTAACAATCAAATAAGCATTAACGTATCATAAATAATTAATAACTAACACCAAATTTGTTGTGTTGTGTTGTGTTCGATTAAAAATTATTTTATAACTAGAAATCAAAATATCCTTCGTTAAAAAAATCGTACCGGAAGTGTCGTACAAGTTATGAATATGCCCCCCAGATAAAGAAGTATCCACTTACTATTAGTTCCCCGTGACCTGTACACCATCAAGCTAAGCTGTCTCCTATACAACAATCAACATCCACGAACATATCCTAATCCTGTCTCGTCTACATTTTACGACTTGATTGACGTGCTCTTCGACACATAATCATAAAGACTGCTATATTATGGCCTTATTGGACCGACAATATGGCCACATACAATGATATTAAGTCAACTGACCACACGAGCTACAATTGAATGCTTAACCTCATTTTTTGGTAAAAAGGCTCATGTTACAAAAATGTATGTGCTCAAATAGTGGTCAATACAAAATCAATCTCGGTTGGATCAGGTGAATTGATTGACAAACAATGGAATAATAGTATTATAATATCTATGCAAAGGTACAAAGAATGTGAGAATCGACTGAGTGACAAAATGGCCGAAAATTATACTCCATTTTTATGCTCTTTCTTCTGATAAAACCAGTTAAATACACACTTTGGGTCCTGAGATTTTTTGATTTAAAATTAAATTTATCATTCACAATAAGGAACCCTAGGTACGCAAGTCTGACTCGCACTTGGCCTTTTTTTTATTATCTCCATCCGTATTTGTAATTTATTGTGTAGTGAACGTTGTAGATATCGAAGCTAAAGGGTTACTGTTTGTTATCGGAACTTTAAAAATAAACATACTTTGATCGACCCAAAAGGTTTAATGATTGCTGTTATACACATATGAACGGATGAGTAAACACCTTTTTGTCCAAGGTAAACACTGGAAATTATTTACTGATCGTTCGCAAAATAAAATAAAAATACATCGTCCCGATACACACCCGTGCAACCACGTTTCACCGACGATTAATACGATGCACGATGAGTGGTGAGCTCTATCTGTACTTCGGGCAAAAATATGGACCGGCGAACGGATACGCCAACTGCAATTTGGACCTGTCTTTGAAGGCCTACTCCTCCCACATGGGTGGTCCAAAAACTTTCATAAAAATATATGATAGGCATTATAGAGTCAAAAATAAATTTTAAGTTTCGTAAACTGTTTTTCTATTGTAAGTTTTGACAAAAAAAAATGGAAAGTCATCGAAAGTTTCACATGATTAACACAAGAATTCTCTTACTCCTTCCAAACGCCTAAAGCGATTTTAATTATTATTTCACCTAATTATAGGAAATTTTTAGATCTAAAAAATTTAAGTTCAAATTTTTTTTTCCGTTCATGGCGTCCATGTGAAAAGTATTATTTTCTCCTATTTTGCGCTAGCCGGAGACGCAGTGGTTGTCGTAACAGCCACGTTTCAAGGCACGCTGAAATGAACATTATTTCAATGTCGTTTCCGTTGATATTTCTACCGACACCCATCGAGTTGCTTATTTAGCGTGGCAAACCGTACACAAATGTGAATCTACGGTATTATAGAACCCGCGTCCTCCGGATTAGCTGTCGAGTACTTACACCACTGAACCACAGAGGCGGGATGCAGACCAAACTTTTGAAAAATATAGAAGCTCAAAGACATTAAAAAACTAAACTGGTCTCATACATTTTCCGTAACTATCAAATCTTTAATTACATAGCAATATACGAGTTTTATAAGTACAAGTATCATTGGGTGCCATGTAGGTATATCATAATGATATAAATATAGGCTTTGAGGCAATTTGTTAATTATTCCGATCAAATTATCACTTAATATGAATAATAAATTAATGAACGATCAAATTATTCTTTCCGTAAGTGACGTACACGGGATGTGAGCAAAGATTTATCTGTCGCAGGCAAATGGTAAAATTCGTCAGTTTACAAACGGCGTAGTCAGTTTCTAAACGCTCACAGTTTTGCAATTTGCGTCGTCGTTTTCCTATAGTAGAATTCGGTATTTTAAAATCTGCATACGCATATCGTAATTCTGTTGGAACTACTGAGGGTCACCTTGTGCGCTCCGCTTCGCTCTGCTTCGCTCGGCTCCCATTATGTATTTACATGTAAACCTAACACGCTGGATCCTCCTCCCTCCGCACCTATTTTTGACATTTTGGTGAAAGACTTTCGATTTCGGCTTTTTAGAATTGACGAAGCATTTTAAAATTGGCCTTCGGAAAATCACGAAACAGCGAGCGTTTTACAATTAGCCGAGCGGCGAATGGGAAACTGACAACGCCGTTTGTAAACTGACGAATTATACTATTTGTCTGCCACATATCCACTTCAAAATAAACAAATCAACTTTGACACTTTATTAGGAGGCAAGGGTAGCGAATGAATCCCTTTAAACGCAAATGAAGAATTATACCAGAGCCCACGTTGCTTGAATACAAAGAGAGTTTGAGCCCAATTCTTTTCTTTATCGTAATACGAATTGAAATTGGTTTAATAACAGATTCTTTTTGGAGTAAGTCTCAAAAATCGTACGTATGAAAAAAAAATCACATTTCATTGTCTCATTTATAACTTTTATGGTCTCATCTAAATTGGGAGTGTTTTTCATCGAGTTGGAATAGAATGAAATATAAATAAAATGTTCTCAAAAAGGTATTTAAATACGATCATAATTTAAAGAACCGTTCGAGATAAATCGAATTTCTAGTAGTGGTAAAAAACAAGCCATCAGCTGCAGCGGCTGGCAAAATTGGTATGAAAATTAATAACTGTTGTGTTATTAGAATATGGAATGAGGTTTGTTACGTTTACTAACTAACAATTTTACTAACTAACAATGTTACTAACTAGCAATGCTACTAACTAACAATTAACAATTTCAATGTGCAAATAGGTTTTTTAAAGCTAAATACGAATGAAGCAATGCAAAAAACAAACAAGTTACGCCAACGTGAAAACTTTAGGGTATTTTATTGAATTGTTGTACAGTGCGCGCCAATCTTTTAGTCGCCTCTGAAGATAGATGCAAGAGGCGACGCAATAGCCGTTTTATGGTGTCAGGGGGACGTTACAGGATCGAGGGCGCGGAGCACACCCGCCTGCGTGCCGCACCACATCCCCGCTCGCCATTTAGCAGGTGTCAACACTATGCGTTAGTGTTAGTGCTACGTCCGTACACTACACACGCGCGCGTTGCATGAAAAGTACGTTCGTGGAAAAAAATCTATGATTCGTTAAGTTAATCGTTGAATCTGTTTGTGTTGCCTTTATTTGTAGTTTTGTTGATTTAGTTTGTTAAAGTTTATTGTTGTTGTTATGCCTCGCGGTCGTTACAGCGTTTTAAGGCGACAATGTAGGAAAATGGTGTTTATATATTTTTTTTTATTTAAACAGTTAAGATTGCACTAAAATAATAAATATATATTAAATAGGAAGGTACAACAAGTACACTTATAGTAAATATTTAATAATCAACCGTTCATATTATTGTTTCCTTGACTGTACCTGCGCAAGCTTGTACTCGTAACTAAATCAGAGGCGACTAAAAGATTGGCGCGCACTATACACAATATTTTACTAACCGCGCGACGATATGTACATTGTCACAACATGAATCCCCAAGGGGATGTTGGAGGTGTTTCCGAGTATGTACTGTGTAATGCAAGTCACAGTTGGTACTTTGAAATGCAAGTCACGGGCCACACTCGTACACCCACGGTTCACTTACGATTATTGTGGGGGATAAATATTTGTCTACGGGATATGAACCCGTGACCTCCGAATTTGTAGTCGAGTACTCAAACCAGTAGACCATAGAGTAGGCGACTATGAAAAAAAAAAAACAGACTGACCATAGACAAGCAAGCCTGTAGGCAAGGGATAGTATAAAATACGCCATAAAGTAGCATTTTTGTTACTTTAATAAATGGGAGCGGTTTTGCAGCCGCATTGTGAAAAACGGGCCTTTTTCTAATTAATCGAAATTCACTCAATAGTTATTCAACAAGACCTTATTACCAATGTATTGTGTATACTACATTCGCAAGCCATCATCAAAAATGTAATCTCAATAGATTTTTAGTAAAACAATTTTTACTCTTTTTTTTAGCGAGTATGAGGGTTAAACTAGAAATAGGGTGAATTTTTTCACAGCAGTATTCTAATTTAAATAGTTTATTTTGTAAAGTAAAATAAGTGTCCAAAGTTTCCATTGGTTTCTGTAAATCAGAACTTCAAAAATTTTGAATTTATAAAGGCGCGTTTTTCAAATAAGTGATAGGAAACGTGGACACATCTGAACGCACTAAGACAATTCTCTTTATATGATATCTGTGGTTGTAGTGATTGAAGAAACTTTATTTACATGGAAAGTCTATAGTTACCTCTAACACAAAATAAAAACTATAGATAGCCAACCAGTAAATTTCCTATAACATAAGCTTTCTCCTATCGTCGCTCGACGCGAAACGATTTGGATAAAGTGGAAAACTCCTTTATAAACCTACCATCAGTCAAAGACTTCAACAGCTACAAACAAAATGAGAGTCCTTTGACAGATCGAGATTGATGACCTGCACTGACCTCTAGTTATACAAGTATGCTGGACCGGCTATTGACGACGTGATAATGAAGCGATTCGATTATCGGAATTTTGGATCTGTTATCAACAGTGAGAGACGTGAGCGTACTCGGAACTAATTTTAGAGATGAGCCAAGGATGATAACTATTGTAACAAGTGTCAATTTAATTCCCATAGCTTAATTTTAAAAAGACTTAAAAAAAATCAGAGAATATACGCCATTTTAGGACATAGTTTTCATTATTTTGGTATATAAATTAACCAATATTTATTTTTTATTTTTTAAAGAATTGTCCGATGACCTTGTCACTTGAGAATTTTAGACATTATACTAATTGTGATGTGTGATTGCTTATAAAAAAGGGGTCTGTCTCTGTCTGTCTACTCATCTGTCATCTAGCTGTCAAATTAGTCTGAAGCAAATTATCAAAGAACACATTTCTAAACAGCCAATACTCCAGTGACGTCACACGAGGGCAAATTGAAGGTGCAGCTTTTACGAAAAAATATTCACCATTATGATGTTTTTAGGACCAAAACTTCAAAAATACGGCTTTATTAAACCTAAATCTCGAAATGGTTTTCGAATTAACACATCTTAACATAATTTAATCTATGCCAATTCCTGGTACACTCGGTGGGGTTGAATCGGCAAAAAAGTAAAGTAAAGTAAAAAAAAAGTAAAAAAAGGTTTATTGTCAAAAAAATACTTAAAACTAAACACATTAAAATTATGCATAGGTTAAAATAGAAGAAAAAAAAAGTTTTAAACATTTCTGGCAAATGGTAGCATGCTCAGTAAAGCTGCCGATCTCATAGAATTCGAGCAGCGCTAATTTTCAGCATACCCCAGATAGAGGACATAATTTAAGAAAAAAATCAAATAAAGGCGCAGAAGGACGTGTAAAATTCAACACAAAAAAAGAACTGTCATTTTGTATGACACACCCATAGCAAACTAATAGTAGGCTATGGTACACCCATTCCAGCGTACTTCTTCTTCTTCTTCTTATCATGTGGGCTACAAGCCCTGGTGTCAGAGTTTTTAAACCGCCTTATGGCCTCTGACGTGGTTTATGTAACGACCACTAGAAACGTGGCCGGAACTCCGAAGCACGGAATCATATTACTTTTCGGACAACAGGTGATTCAGCCTGCAATGTCCTAACTAAACTGAGAACAACTCACAACCGTGGACTTTTTCATGTGTGGTCCTTGTGGTAATTGAACCCATGGCCTCTGGATTGAGAGCCCAAGGATCAGACCACTAGACCACGGAGGTAGGTGAGTTCAGCGCACTTGTATTACTAGAGGTCAGTGATGACCTAAAAGAGTAAACAAATATTCTTGCTCACCTCTGCATCTAGTAATATACCCCGACCTCCGAGTAAATACAATGGACAGCAGACTGTCCAGTACCTAATAGTTTCACGCTTTGGTACACGGAGACGCTGATATAAAGGGGCCAACGACTCGTATATTCGTATCGAAAGGCAGCGTCGTTGGTTACTTCAAAGACACGGCTTGTTGTGTTCATCCATTACTACATGATTCCAAAAAAAAAAGTGTTATGTTTTCAGGGTTCATGTATGTATGTTAGTATGTATTTGTATGTTTGTGCGTTTCTTTATTCCACCATAACTTCTAAATGATGGATGGAAAAAAAAAATAATTATGCTAATAACCTAAACTACTTTAAGGATTTTGATGAACAAGGTCTTAAACGATTCCTGATAATCCGAAGAGTGTTAATGCGCTATATGCAAGGTGTAAAAAAATTCCGAAGAACCATAGTATAATGGAAAAAGTATCAATCGGATGTTGCTAATAATAATAACCTATACTGCTGTATGGATTTTAATGGATGAAGTCTCAAAATCAGAAGAAACTCATGCGTTATGTACATACATATTGTAAAAAATACAAAAGATCTATAAAAGGAAAAAAGTATGTATTGAATGTTGCTAATTACCTAAACTCCTTGCTACACAAACTACGTTACGCAATTTAGCTACAGGAGGGGATCCACTCTGGCATTACGCTCCTGGTACGTGGGGGGAGGAGAGTCGGTTCAAAAAACATTTTCGTTTGGAAACGCAGCTCGGTTTTCGTTGTCACTAAAAGCATACTCCTCAGCCATATGATGCTCCTAGAAATTCACGAAAAAAATGACAAAATTAAATTTATGATCCACAATACGGAACCCTAGGTACGCGAGTCTGACTTGCACTTGGCCAGTGTTTTTTATTTCATTTTTTTCAAAGTCGTGTTTAAAATGTTTTTAATTATTAAATTTTGCATTTGTCACGCTTTCGATTCTTATTTCATAAGTGATCAGTAACAAAGTTCCATGATAGTTAAAATTTTGGTTTCCTATATAATTGACTCGGGTTTTTTCTTGACTAAGTATAGGCATAAATAATATTTCTTGTATTTTGCAAAAAGGGTAATTGAACCTTGCTCCTGGCCACTTACCGAGTCTTGAGTAAGAATCAATCGAATTCACCTTATATATCAAAGTCAAAATTTGTCTAAAATATTTTTTTGACAAGAAATAATGAGATTTTTATCACTTTTGCTTCAAAGCGACAGCAGTTAGATAATAAAGCCGATTCTGAAGGCTTTAATTTTAGTGTTAGTGCTGTCAAAACTAAATTTTCTTCATTGAAAAATAGTTCATTAGTCTAAAGAACAGAAGATACTTTTGTATCTTCTTACAAAAGTATCTTCTGTTCTTTAGACTAATAGAATAGAAGATACTTAAATTACTTTGGACAATTTCAAGTTTTGACAGCACTAAAACTAAAATTAAAACCTTCAGAATCGGCTTCATTGTTTATTTTGGCCGTCTTTATGTTTCTCGAAACGAACGCAATTTACGTTTTAGAATTAATGTTCTTGGTCTAAGAAATGTAGCTGAATATCTTTGTGATTCGGAAAATACATGGCCTTGGTGTCGAAAACAAAAAAATATAATTATGTTGTACATTATGGTCTGTTTTAGACATTTTTTGTGTTAGGATTCGGCCGTGGCTTGTCACTACCCTCAGAATGAAACCATGCCACCGAGTGACTCGTCATGACATCGATTGTGTAGTATCAGTCATCCGTCATGACATCGCTTGTGTAGTATCAGTCATCCGTCATGACATCGCTTGTGTAGTATCAGTCATCCGTCATGACATCGCTTGTGTAGTATCAGTCATCCGTCATAATATCGATTGTGTAGTATCAGTCATTCGTCATGATATCGATTGTGTAGTATCAGTCATCCGTCATGACATCGCTTGTGTAGTATCAGTCATCCGTCATGATATCGATTGTGTAGTATCAGTCATCCGTCATGACATCGCTTGTGTAGTATCAGTCATCCGTCATGACATCGCTTGTGTAGTATCAGTCATCCGTCATGACATCGCTTGTGTAGTATCAGTCATCCGTCATGACATCGCTTGTGTAGTATCAGACATCCGTCATGACATCGCTTATGTAGTATCAGTCATCCGTCATAATATCGATTGTGTAGTATCAGTCATTCGTCATGATATCGATTGTGTAGTATCAGTCATCCGTCATGACATCGCTTGTGTAGTATCAGTCATCCGTCATAATATCGATTGTGTAGTATCAGTCATCCGTCATGACATCGCTTGTGTAGTATCAGTCATCCGTCATAATATCGATTGTGTAGTATCAGTCATTCGTCATGACATCGATTGTGTAGTATCAGTCATTCGTCATGACATCGATTGTGTAGTATCAGTCATTCGTCATGATATCGATAGTGTAGTATCAGTCATTCGTCATGACATCGATTGTGTAGTATCAGTCATTCGTCATGACATCGATTGTGTAGTATCAGTCATTCGTCATGACATCGATTGTGTAGTATCAGTCATTCGTCATGACATCGATTGTGTAGTATCAGTCATTCGTCATGACATCGATTGTGTAGTATCAGTCATTCGTCATGACATCGATTGTGTAGTATCAGTCATTCGTCATGACATCGATTGTGTAGTATCAGTCATTCGTCATGACATCGATTGTGTAGTATCAGTCATTCGTCCTGACATCGATTGTGTAGTATCAGTCATTCGTCATGATATCGTAGTATCAGTCATTCGGCCGTTACCGACTGTAGATTTTGTAGAATTCCCTGGACATACTGACTAACGCCTCGTCAGTTTTCACTCTTCCACTTTTTGGACGAGCACGATTCGTCATTATCGATGCTTTCCGTTAGGCGCGTCAGTGGCCGAGCGAAAGACCACGGCAAATAAAAGTAGCGGGTTGTGTCAGAGATACAACTGAATTAAGTAAGTGGATACTTCGAATGTCACCTAATAACGGTCCTGCATTTTTCCCGGGCCCCGGCACTAGCATTGTAGCTCGAAAAATAAATAAAGATAATATTTTTACCCATAGACTTAAGATATACTATAGATATACTATCCTTTAAGTATATGTGTTTTTTTTTGTTTATTTAAGTTTTTACCATGGAAGAGACTAATGTAACTTGTAAGACGTATTCTGTGATAATTTCAACAGGCTACCTTTAACGCCTGAAACTGTAGACCCCTGTGACAGACAGACATCACATATGTAAGGATAACAGAATCCTGTTTGGCACCCTTTGGGCATGGAAGCATGAAATTAAATTTAAAGATTGGACTTTATTATTGTGCTTTTTCCCAAAATATTCGAAGGAAAAAAAAGGTAAAATTCTGAACAAAAAAAAATTGTAAACAGATAAAATATAAAATTACTTACCTTTTTAAAGGTGTACTAGACGTTTTGTAGCGTTTGGTCGCAGGAAGATGGGAAGAACACAATGCTCGAATCATCCTTTGATCCTTTGATGTAAGACTGGTAACCTTTATTCGTCCTAAAGAAAGGTGTTTCTTTACAGAGAAAGAAACAACGCATAAGCCTCTAATGGTCTTGATTTATATTTAAGGGCTTACGATATAATATATATAAGATCACGGATTTCCAACCTTTTACCATACGCGGTTCCCCCAACGTCACTGAGATCCCCTTAAATCACTACGCGCCGCCTATTTAAACCCCATTAACCTTTTTAGGGTTTCGTAGTCAACAACAAGGAACCCTTATAGTTTCGCCATGTCCGTCTGTCTGTCTATTTGTCTGTCTGTCTGTCCGCGGCCTAGCTTAGAGACAATTAGTAGTAGAAAGCTGTTATTTGGCATGGGTATACATATTTATCACGCTAATAAAGTAGTACATAAAATAAAAAAATAAAAATTTAGGGTACTTCCGCTACACGTAAAGTAGGCATGTGTTTTTTTCTCGTCCATCCCCTAGTGTGGGGTGTCGTTGGATAGGTAATTTAAAAATATTGGGGGTGTGAGAAGACCATTTTTCGATCCTGAGTTCTGTTTGCGAAATATTAAGCTTAAAAGTGTTCATTTTTGTTAGAGTGGCCAGTGAAACGGTTGTATTTCGAGACGTAAAAAAAATCACGGCAGTAGTATATATAACGAAATTAAAAGGAAAACTATCACATCTAAGAAGGCTTTTCAAGTTAACGAGTACAGATCGCGCCAAACTTTTAGTCCCCTCTAAACACGGGGCGATTCGCATCAGCAGGAACAAATTGTATAGGCAGTTCTTGGGAAGAGCAACTTCCGAGCGTACTAGAAGTTTGGCGCGATCTGTATTATTAAAGATAATGGTACGGAAGCCTTCGTGTGCGAGTCCGACTCGCACTTGGCTGGATTTTTTTCCTGGCTGCGGTCACTTCTCAGAGCGCCATTTTGCTACAGAGCCTCGTTTGATTTTGAAAATATCTCTTGACTTTTTGCGGTGTTTTTAAAGAAATGAAAAGATTTGAATAAGATTTACATACATGGTACAAAAGAACGTTTCAAATCGAAACTACTAAGTGAACCGCTTTTTCTAAAAATCCGGCGGTAGCTCAGGGGTAGAACGCTGGCCTCTTAATCTTGAGATCGATTTTCGATCCCCGGTCGGGCATGCACCAATGAGTTTCGATCCCCGGTCGGGCATGCACCAATGAGTTTCGATCCCCGGTCGGGCATGCACCAATGAGTTTCGATCCCCGGTCGGGCATGCACCAATGAGTTTCGATCCCCGGTCGGGCATGCACCAATGAGTTTCGATCCCCGGTCGGGCATGCACCAATGAGTTTTTCGGAATTTATGTGCATAGTATTTGTTCGTACTTACCACTTGCTGAACGGTGAAGGAAAACTGCATGCCCTTAAACAGGGCATGTATTTGTGCCCAAAGTACGGCGATAGAGCTCACCACTCATCACGTTGAGACGTAGTAATCGTCGGTGAAACGCGGGTGTACCGAGTATGGACTGTGGCTTGCATTTCACACTTCACACTCGAAACACCTCTGATACCGTATAATATTATATAATATACGTATAATATATATATAATATATGATATAATATACGTATATAAGGTCTTTCAATTTAAATGGAAAGTAATTTAAGAGGTGATTCAGTATCGTTAATACATCACATTCCACTGAAAAGTACTTTTTTTGCGCGAACTTTTTCTTCACTTGTCCATACAAACTGAGTCAGCTGATCGGACCATTTTGTACTGAGAAGCGAAAAAAAGTTCGCGCAAAAACAAGTGCTTTGCAGTGGAATGTGATGTATTAACGATACTGAATCACCTCCTGAATTACTTTCAGTTTAAATTGAAAGACCTTATATATAATATTATATATATATATTTTTTATATCTTTGTTTAGAAAATCTATAAAGCAAACATCCAGGGCTCTGTGTAATGACGCGATATTGTTGTAAAAATGTAAAAAAATCTCTACCAACACCCGTAGTAATCGCGCGCGACGCAATTTAGTTGAATCACAAGTGAGAGGAGCGTAACACGATGTTGCACTTGTGATTAAATTAGTGGCGTTGCGCGTGATTAAACTTTATGCTACGAGCCCTGGTAGTTTGCTCATGGTTTAGGTAGCGTCCATTCTATTTATAAGATTCATTATGATTCCCTACATAATTAGGCAGACTACTTGCTCATTAAAATTGAGTGGACCAAAATATATGCAAAAAAAAAAAATCATGGTAATATGTGTTTACGTAAATATTACAGGAAAAATAAAGCGGTTGAGAAATTCACCAAAAAAATTACAAAATTAAATTTATCATTCACAATACGGAACCCTAGGTGCGCGAGTATGACTCGCACTTGGCCTTTTGTTTCTTATCACAATTAGCATCTTAACCTATTTATCTTATTCTAAACATCATTCATATCATAATACTAAGAACCTCTAACATTTATGTCTTGGACGTAGGAGCTTCTCCTAGTACGGCGTTTATGGTATATACATTGCATCATTTGTGAAATTAAATTTTATGGATAAAATGATCGAATTGAAATAGAATTTAATAAATATTGTATCAAATTAAAATTTAATTAAATGTAAATAAATTTGATGTAAATTTAAAATGTTTAAAAGAGATTCAAAATGAAAGTTAAAGCGTATTAAGCGTAATAACGGAAAAAAAACTTTACTAATCTTTACTAATTCTTTCCAAAAATTTAAGGAGAGCATCCCGTTGCTCTCTGTCGGACATTATAACTAGCAGGTTTATTTTATTCAACGGTAACTCCAGTTCAACCTCCAAATTAATCCTCCTCAAGCCGAATCTGGGGCAGTTGAAAAGTATGTACCATATTGTCTCCTCTTGCTCAACGATGTAAGCCCCCCAAGCCCGGTGAGGGCTTGTACGAGTAAGGGGTTTAACTTGGTCTTCCTTAGGACTTTATGCGCAGTGGCTATAGGGTAGGAAGACCTTTGTAACCCCTTCCGTACTGGAGGACCCGTAGCGCCCCTGCACTCGCAGGAATGTTTCCCCACGTATGGACCTTTTTAAGTACGAGAGAGGGACGGCATCATAGTTGGTCGCCATCTTCTTGTGTGTAGTCCTTAGGTAGTTGATCTGCGCGCGGATTTCCAGCAGTTCCAGCATGCGCTCTCAGCCTAAAGAACCCCACGGATTTGACGCAGGGAATACCATAAGCCAGGGGATGCACAAACGCCCAGCCTTAGAGCAAGTCAAGTGATGACCTGAAATCACTCAAGATGTTAATTAGTGACTCCTTGCTGTTTCTGACCAGCTCCATGGCTCTGAACAGAGCGTACATCTCCGAATGGAAGACCGTGCTATAAGGATCCAGGTGGAACTTCGAGTGCTTGATCTCACTGCTTCAAATTCAAATAGTTTATTTTGTAAAGTAGGTATACAAAATACACTTTTTACGAGTCAAATTTAATCTTTTAAAATTATACAACCATTAAAAAAATTATTAAATATACAAGGTGACTTTTTGATCATCGTCAAAATTCATACTGGAGGCTTAATAAGTGATCAGTATCTTGGATCAGTAACAATTATTGTGAAATTCGTAAATTGAAATTTCGGCTTCCCATATAAATTCAGTTCCAGTCCCGAGTGAATCACTATGGGGAGTCGAAATTTCATTTTACGAATTTCACCAAAATTGTTATTGATCCATGATACTGATCACTTACCAAGCCACCAGTATGAATTTGGACGATGATCAAAAATTCACCTTGTATATTAACCGCCCGAACCCATACCGGAGACCCGGCCAGCGACAAGAAACACGGTTCAATGATGATCACCAACCGAGCCCCCAGCACAAATCCAGGCGGCCGACCAAATCCCACCCTATATAATACAAACTAATAGGTTATATACATGCCTACGTCCGACTCCGTCTATTCGATTAGTCTTGCTAAGATGAAGGCCAAGAAACTTAGCAAGAACATGTCTTTTTTTAAACATATCAGGTACATACTCAAACTTACAAATTACTTATATCTTCTTTAGCAAAGGGATAAGAAAATACAAGAGAACAGGATTTCAGGGTAATGAAAAAAATAAAAAATATACATCTTTGTCTACCTGTCTCAAATAGTCAATTTCCTTTTACAGTCTGTAATTAATGAATTTTAACTCCTTAGAGGAATCATAAGTTAGGAAATTATACTACCTAGGTACTTAAATTATAAACTACTATCATGACAAATATCGCAATCAGTGTAACACCAACATAATTACAAACAGCCGCTACGTGCCCAACAGGTGGATGTTCTGCACGAGCGCCAGGGAAACTCCATTCATGCTGATGACTGGGTCTTCAAATTTTCAAATTTTTAGTCAACACCCCTAATGCACCCCTTATTGGTACCCTTTTCCCAACATTCCCTTGCGAAGTTGACCCTGATGGTTCTACATAAGAGGCCACAATCCCGTAAATGTTAGCAGGAGTTGGGGTCTTCAAAGCCGTTTAGGAGATATGGGCTGTTCAAATTTTGACATAAAAAATAAACATAAACTATTTTTGACACCCTCTGGGGTTATCCTTAAGGGTCTACTACCTTCCGTTCCGAAGATATGGCCGAAAGAAAATTTTGGATAAAAATATTTTGGCCGATTTTTTTTGGCACATCCCTGGTGGACTTCCCTAGTGTCAGGAACAACCGCATTTTCAGGCACATCCCTAACGTCACTATGAACTCGGGAACATCAACCCATCCCTAGCGTAAGGACATCACTGTGACAAATACAAAGAATATCAAACCACATCTCTAACGTCATAGTCTCGGATAGTTTTAAAAAATAAACATATGGTATATAATGGACTTTCATACGAATTTCCTGGAGACTTGAAATAACTCTCCAGGATGAACTACTTATTGGCTTGTGTTTGCGGCACGAAATGATAACATTATAATATATTTTTGAGAAAATTATTTAGTTTTAAAAAAGCATGAATTTCACGAAAAAAAGCGGTGCAGTTGGCAAATTTCAAAACCGATTGAAACGAAACCAACATATGCAGATACTTACTTGAAAAAAACATCTTTATTACATAAATAAATTATAATTAATGTCCTAATGTAGCCGTGATTTCAAAACAACTGAAGTTTTGCGTGCGCGGCATCTCATTAGAGCAAGATAGACAGCTAAAAAACAAAAGCGTTAGAGCAGGACTGAGTTTTAACATTAGGCAGCCCCGAATAGAAGGCCCCAGCATTGTTAATTAATGTTATTCTAGTTTTTTTTAATGATAACGTCACACTATGCTCTACGCCTTCAAATGGGGCGCATCCTACGGGTTGGGAACCCATAATAAATAGCTAAAAGAACCCTTGCGAGGGTGTTGCAGGTATCTGAGCAATCCGCAAAGCCTAATGAGGGTCTGTGAAGAGTAGAATTGTATCGTAAAATCAAAGTGATTTTTTGCTATACTTTCTAACTCGTGCCTAATTGGCCTCTTTTTTCTCGCCAATATTGATTTACAATCCGAAAACCGTTTCAAGGAATAGATTTCCTCTGATTTTTGCAGACAGATTTTAAAATTAGCGTACGCGTCCTTTATTATGAGGCTATGTGTATTTTTATTTTTGTCACTGTCACTCGAAAAAACGACCAGTTCGAGAGGAGTGAAAAGAGAAAAATGTTGGTTTTATATTTTTATAAAAAAAAAGTAAAACCGCTAGCAAAATTTCCAACATCAAAATCTAGATAATGTTGAAACCCATCTAATAAAATACTGTACATAGTTTTTGTATATTCGTATCGAATACCATCCCATCCCACTAATGCCACTATCCCATCCCATCTTATCCTCACTATCGCATCCCACTTCAACGGCGTGAAGGAGTAACAGTACATCACTTTTCTATAGGAAATTGACACCCCATTGCCATCCAATGAGAACTGATTTATGGGATAAAAAGTAGCCTATGTCCTATTCCAGGTCTAGAACTACATTAATTGTGCAAAGTGTCAGCCTAATCGTTTCAGTAGTGTCGGCATGAAGGAGTAACAAACATCCATCCATCTATCCACCCATCCATCCATCCATCCAAACTTTCGCATTAATAATATTAGTGGGATAAAAAACTGAAGTATGTATTTAAGTAAATCCACTACTGTCAAAAAATCCCTAAAAATAGTGGCCGCCGAATAAATATGTTAGATAATAGAATGTCATCCGAATAACAGTCGTAAAAACATCATATTGAAGTCATTAGTAACCTCTAAGTTAGTACCTGACCATATTTAAATGGCATTTAATTTTATTATTTTTACCATTTGTTAAAGGGGGCATTCAAAATATGATACGTTAAAATTTCATTTGGTCAGCAACTTCCGTCACAGGATAGCGACGACGATACCGAAGAAAAACGATTTTTTTGTTGTTTATTTATTTGATATAAATATTATTAGAGTGTATTAAAAACTAGAAAATACCAATAAGAAACAAATCCAAAGACAAGAATTTGAAAAAAATTCCCCGGGCCAGGGGATTCAAACCCGCGACCTCTTGTTATCAAGACAAGCGTGCTACCAATTGCGCCACCGAGGTTCCTACCCAGACCGGTGAATTTTTCCATCATACTTGTCCACTGTTATTTTTGCATCTGCTTGATATACTAGCTTGTACTGCACATACAGAACGATCACGAGGGCGTTATGTGATTTCACGCCTTGTTCTTAAGAAACAGATGGCGCTGTCGTCGCTAAAATATTGTTGCTTCAGACAGTTAAGAATTTCACAGTTCTCATTAACTAATATTATGTTTATTTTGCGAAATCCATCGCTATGAATACTCTAAATATTATTATTAGTCTAAATAATCTAGTTTGTAATGCACTCTATAATAATATTTAGAGTATTCATAGCGATGGATTTCGGAAAATAAATATAAAGTTATTTACTATATTTTAGGGGCGGCTTGAACCGCCTAGTGTACGACACCCATGATTAAATTGACCCAGCACTGGCGGAGTGGTGCGGGCGGCAGGGTGGGGGGGCACTTGAGTATGTCGGTACTTCGTGCCGCAGTGATAATTTGTCAAGAGAATTTTAATACACATAAAAAAGGTTGTTCCTCGTGGCTAAACTATTTTGCCAAACCAGTTTGGCCACTATAACATGTTGTATTTATATAATTTATCTAATTCGTTACAATGTTCATTGTAACGAATTAGATAAATTATACCCACACCCATTTTAGTAACAAAACAATATAGAAAGAACCCTAGTCTGTGCTGCAAATCTTCATTTTGAATTACAAAGCATTCATTATATTCGTAACAAAACAGATCTTGATGCAATGTAATAAAAGTCAAATCACCAACCATTTAACATTAGCGGCGCAGAGAATAGAGATCATAATATCTCCGAGACGATTTACATCTACATTATTTATTTATTTAATTAAACGAACAATGAAAATTTTGAAATTTATTTTCACGGTTACTAACCAGTAATAAAAACAATAGTAGTTTATGCTACAAGGGCGAAAAAGAATAAAATACGAGGACGATTTAAAACACGAGCGTAGCGAGTGTTTTAAACGTAACCGTGTAATTTATTGCTCTTACGCCCGTGTATCATACTACGTTTTTCAATGCATAGTGTGAGAAAATAAAACAAATATAATCTTGTGAACTTTAAATTATAATTGGCTCAAAAGGACTGTATCCAGAGCCGTTTAACAGTGAAAAAAAAAGTAAAACAATTATAGTATACAGGAAAGGCTGCAGGTTAGCCAACCATTGTAAATAAATAAATAATAATAATAAAGCCCTAGGGCAAAATAATAGACTTTCTGTTCGGTTTTGATGCATAAAATGTGGGCCTTTACAAGCACTTGCATTGAAAAAATAAAATAGATCCCAGGTGGGAATAAAAACACATTAGGCCTGTCTCTGTTCAGCACTCGGACACAAAAACGGTCGTAAACTGAAAGTGCTATCAAGATTTTACGATGGACGGTCTCATATATCATTCTTGTGACAGATAGGAGTAGTAAAGAGTTCAGCCAAATAATACCGTTCCTTTTTAGGGTTCCGTAGTACCTAAAAGGTACAAAAGGAACCTTTTCCGTTGTCCATCTGTCCGTCTGTATGTCACAGCCACATAACTCTAGCACCGTTAATGAAAAAGCCATGAAATTTGGCACAAAATCAGCATCAATTTGCCCTGATAACAATGTGAAAAAAAAAATGAAAATTAAAATATGTCCAAAACAAACGTGACAAAAATAAAAAATATTATTCTAAAAATACAATATGGGTATCAAATTGTAGATATAAAAAGTTGATTGTAAAAATATATACTTTTACCATATATTCTGGCACTGGTTTCCAAAAATCTTTAAAAAAGCACAAAAATTTGTATGTTACCCTCCCTTATCTCCGAAACTGGTTGACCGAAATATATAAAAAAAATGTCAATTATAGATCATAACTGGCTAATTACAGGAAAACTATAGCGTTTAAAAAAAATTAAGTGCAAATGAGAAATATGAAAAAAAGTAAAAAAAAAAAAAACTATATAAATAAAAATGCAATATGGGTATCAAATTATAATATCAAATTGTAAAAAGATAAAGTTTGGCTATATTTAATTGTCTATCTGTTCGTCCGTATGAGATAAAATTTTGATATTTTTTGTAGAAAATTGTCCTAAAACCGAACATTGAATTGAATTTTCTTGAGGTTTCTTGTCAGGATTGAAAAAAAAACATATTTTTAAAAATTCCCCTAAAGGAAAAAGGAGCCAAATATTTCTTTTCTGACCCTTACATAGAGCTCTTTTAGTAGAGTAAATATATAATGTATATATTTTTCATCTTATAAAATAAATAAATGGTTATAGAATTAAATGAGACTTGAGGATAATTCATGGTTTATATAAAAACGGCTCACCTCAATACGTGTTATGATCGGGAAAGCCGACCAGTTTCAGCAGCTTTAGACTGCCTTCGCGCGTAAACGTCTTTACTCGCCCAGATGAAGGCAGTCTAAATCTGCTGAAACTGGTCGGCTTTCCCGATCATAACACGTATTGAGGTGAGCCGTTTTTATATAAATCATAAATAAATGGTGTTCAAAATTAACAATTATAATCCATTTTCGTTACTGGGTCTGCCTCAAAAACTAAACTTAGTTAGGAATTTGGTATTTCTGTATATTATGAACAATTCACAGCTTATGAACAAAAAGTATAGAAAACGCCAAATCATATTGTAGTTTGTAATCTGTGACCTACACAAAAAATATTTTTTTATTTCATGGGTTGTTACGATGTTATGGAATATCAATAGAGCGAGGCCCGACTCACACTTGGCCGGTTTTTCAATCGATCCCCATGAACTAAGTATGTGAACCTTGTACTGATGGTACTTGTCTGCTATCATAAATATATGGAAATGTACCCACACATACATGCATGATTGATTACATTACCAATAACTTTAGTGCACAGAATTATTTAAGGCGAGGGTATTCGTGTTTTCCCGGATAAACGTATTCTTTTGTGTTTTATTTGTAAATAAAAAGGATCTTAATAAAAAAATATATAACTATGTTATATTTCACTCCTTATATTCGGCCGTTCGATACACAATTACCTGCATTTACCTGCATCCAATAAAATCACAAAAATAGGCCTAAACTAAGATATAAGTAAATTTTCATTTGCCTTTGAACCATTAAACTTATGCCAAAATAAACATCGTAAAAATATGATAGAAAACGGCCGTCATACCCAACTCTCTAATTCCAAAATCATATATATAAAAAGAGAAGTCCTGACTGACTCACTCACTAATTCACTGACTCATCAATGCACAGCCCAAACCCTTGGACCTAGAAAGCTAAAATTTTGCACAGAGCTTCCCTTTGTAATGTAGACAAGGAATAAGAAAGGGTTTTTTGAAATTCAATCTCTAAGGGGGTAAAATAGGGGATGAAAGTTTGTATGGATTTTTTTTTTTTGTAGTTGAAATACCATAAAAATTGGTTAGAAATAAAAAACGACGTGTTTCAGCCTTTTTGATAAATCAACCCTTGAGGAAGTAAAAAATTTTGCACTTTGTTCGGAAAATCATCCCCTACAGACAAAAATAGAGGAAAAAGGAATTCAAAACAAAGGAAAAAGAGTTAAGACTAAATTAACGCGGGCGAAGCCGCGGGCAAAAGCTAGTAATAAATAAAAACACCTCAAAATCGCATGTATTTTGGGTGGCCCGCTTCCTCCAAGAAGGATATGTGTCAAATGAAAGCGTTGGAGCAGGATTGATTTCTCTGAATACCCTGGCCTTAAATTAATTACTCTAATTTCCCGGCCGCTATAATTAATAATATTGTGAATAACATGACATAATATGTAGTTTGAAAATAAATTGAAATTCACAAGCAAAAGTAACGCTTTAGTCGTTTGGACATGTAGAGGTGATGAATGAAATAAGTCTTGGCAACCTACTTAACATGGAAAGTTTTAGCGGGATTTCATTTATTTTTGTAAGGAAATTTTATAAACAGACCTGCGCCTCCCTTTATGAGGAGTTGGAGAGCGAAAGTAACAGTTTTTTCGTTCTTTTTTTGCTAAGCCTGTATACCAAATTCCAGCTTTGTAAGACTTTAGAAAGTATTTTAGAGGTTTTGATGATTATGAGTGAGTGAGTGACAAAATCGATGTAATTTAGGTATTAAAAAATCTAAAGTGTAATAGCTCTCGTATATAGACAAATGAAACTTAGTGTGTTTCATAAGTCTACTAACAACATCTTATACTGAGAATTTGAGCTTTCTAGTATTATCTAGACCCTGCTTTCATTGGTTCGTCTTGGCGGGTACGCTGCCACGCCAACAACGTACCGCTAGATTCGCGAAAAATGAAAATATACACATCATAACGGATATGTGCTCAGCTCGTGACCACGACAGCCTACAGAGGCGTCAAAGCATAAATGTTTTTTCAATGCAAGTGCTCGTAAAGGCCCACTTTTTATGCATCAAAACCGAACAGAAAGTCGATTATTTTGCCCTAGGGCTTTATAATTATTATTTCTTTAAATTTATTTACAATGGTTGGCTAACCTGCAGCCTTTCCTGTGTACCATAAATGTTATACTTTTTTTTTTCCACTGTTTAACGGCTCTGGATACAGTCATTTTGAGCCAATAATAATTTAAAGTTCACAAGATTATGTTTGTTTTATTTCCTCACACTATGCATTGAAAAACGTAGTATGATACACGGGCGTAAGAGCAATAAATTAATCGGTTAATTTATTCCTTTTCGCCCTTGTAGCATAAAGTACTATTATTTCACGCGATTAGGACCCGAATCTTGTCTATCCATCCACCCAATCCGTCATATCCTTAGAGGATACATATCTTACATAAATACTCTAAAGTCAAATCCATCTAATCCAATGATGATATAAAAATCTATGTGGACATTACAATTTATCTTTGTCTTAAATTTAGTGTTAAGTTTGGTTAAGGCGATATGTAAAAGTTTTAGCGTCCCTGTTACTCCATATGCGCAAAAACCCTCAGTGCAAGAGGGACGGATTCGTGGAAAAGTAGCGAAAAGTCGGTTTTTTATTAATATAAAATGTACTAAAGTTGCTATCAAAATTTCGTTTAACCAGGTCCTAGATACCGTTAAAACCCATCTAATAAAATATAACTACTGTCCATATGTCATTCTAAATTGTCAAAGCAGGAGAATTGGTGTCGAAAAAGACCTCATTTCAATAAATATTTCTATCGAGCCGAATTTCTCCAATCGCGTTTCAGTTTTAACAGATCCCTAGAAAAAGATTTAAAAAATAATATACCATTTTATCAATATAATACATTATTTACTGAAGTAGATATGCAAGTTCTCAAAGTGTCGATTTATTTCCGTAGCGCCTTAAATAAGATTCGTACGTATTTTGTCCTCACTATATTTTGATCGAGTGGAGCTCGGTCGCCCAGCTATGTGTTCATTATGATCGAGTGGAGCTCGGTCACCCAGCTATGTGTTCATTATGATCGAGTGGAGCTCGGTCGCCCAGCTATGTGTTCATTATGATCGAGTGGAGCTCGGTCACCCAGCTATGTGTTCATTATGATCGAGTGGAGCTCGGTCACCCAGCTATGTGTTCATTATGATCGAGTGGAGCTCGGTCACCCAGCTATGTGTTCATTATGATCGAGTGGAGCTCGGTCACCCAGCTATGTGTTCATTATGATCAAGTGGAGCTCGGTCACCCAGCTATGTGTTCATTATGATCGAGTGGAGCTCGGTCACCCAGCTATGTGTTCATTATGATCGAGTGGAGCTCGGTCACCCAGCTATGTGTTCATTATGATCGAGTGGAGCTCGGTCACCCAGCTATGTGTTCATTATGATCGAGTGGAGCTCGGTCACCCAGCTATGTGTTCATTATGATCGAGTGGAGCTCGGTCACCCAGCTATGTGTTCATTATGATCGAGTGGAGCTCGGTCACCCAGCTATGTGTTCATTATGATCGAGTGGAGCTCGGTCACCCAGCTATGTGTTCATTATGATCGAGTGGAGCTCGGTCACCCAGCTATGTGTTCATTATGATCGAGTGGAGCTCGGTCGCCCAGCTATGTGTTCATTATGATCGAGTGGAGCTCGGTCACCCAGCTATGTGTTCATTATGATCGAGTGGAGCTCGGTCGCCCAGCTATGTGTTCATTATGATCGAGTGGAGCTCGGTCGCCCAGCTATGTGTTCATTATGATCGAGTGGAGCTCGGTCACCCAGCTATGTGTTCATTATGATCGAGTGGAGCTCGGTCACCCAGCTATGTGTTCATTATGATCGAGTGGAGCTCGGTCACCCAGCTATGTGTTCATTATGATCGAGTGGAGCTCGGTCACCCAGCTATGTGTTCATTATGATCGAGTGGAGCTCGGTCACCCAGCTATGTGTTCATTATGATCGAGTGGAGCTCGGTCACCCAGCTATGTGTTCATTATGATCGAGTGGAGCTCGGTCACCCAGCTATGTGTTCATTATGATCGAGTGGAGCTCGGTCACCCAGCTATGTGTTCATTATGATCGAGTGGAGCTCGGTCACCCAGCTATGTGTTCATTATGATCGAGTGGAGCTCGGTCACCCAGCTATGTGTTCATTATGATCGAGTGGAGCTCGGTCACCCAGCTATGTGTTCATTATGATCGAGTGGAGCTCGGTCACCCAGCTATGTGTTCATTATGATCGAGTGGAGCTCGGTCACCCAGCTATGTGTTCATTATGATCGAGTGGAGCTCGGTCGCCCAGCTATGTGTTCATTATGATCGAGTGGAGCTCGGTCGCCCAGCTATGTGTTCATTATGATCGAGTGGAGCTCGGTCACCCAGCTATGTGTTCATTATGATCGAGTGGAGCTCGGTCACCCAGCTATGTGTTCATTATGATCGAGTGGAGCTCGGTCGCCCAGCTATGTGTTCATTATGATCGAGTGGAGCTCGGTCGCCCAGCTATGTGTTCATTATGATCGAGTGGAGCTCGGTCACCCAGCTATGTGTTCATTATGATCGAGTGGAGCTCGGTCACCCAGCTATGTGTTCATTATGATCGAGTGGAGCTCGGTCACCCAGCTATGTGTTCATTATGATCGAGTGGAGCTCGGTCACCCAGCTATGTGTTCATTATGATCGAGTGGAGCTCGGTCACCCAGCTATGTGTTCATTATGATCGAGTGGAGCTCGGTCACCCAGCTATGTGTTCATTATGATCGAGTGGAGCTCGGTCACCCAGCTATGTGTTCATTATGATCGAGTGGAGCTCGGTCACCCAGCTATGTGTTCATTATGATCGAGTGGAGCTCGGTCACCCAGCTATGTGTTCATTATGATCGAGTGGAGCTCGGTCACCCAGCTATGTGTTCATTATGATCGAGTGGAGCTCGGTCACCCAGCTATGTGTTCATTATGATCGAGTGGAGCTCGGTCACCCAGCTATGTGTTCATTATGATCGAGTGGAGCTCGGTCACCCAGCTATGTGTTCATTATGATCGAGTGGAGCTCGGTCACCCAGCTATGTGTTCATTATGATCGAGTGGAGCTCGGTCACCCAGCTATGTGTTCATTATGATCGAGTGGAGCTCGGTCACCCAGCTATGTGTTCATTATGATCGAGTGGAGCTCGGTCACCCAGCTATGTGTTCATTATGATCGAGTGGAGCTCGGTCACCCAGCTATGTGTTCATTATGATCGAGTGGAGCTCGGTCACCCAGCTATGTGTTCATTATGATCGAGTGGAGCTCGGTCACCCAGCTATGTGTTCATTATGATCGAGTGGAGCTCGGTCACCCAGCTATGTGTTCATTATGATCGAGTGGAGCTCGGTCACCCAGCTATGTGTTCATTATGATCGAGTGGAGCTCGGTCACCCAGCTATGTGTTCATTATGATCGAGTGGAGCTCGGTCACCCAGCTATGTGTTCATTATGATCGAGTGGAGCTCGGTCACCCAGCTATGTGTTCATTATGATCGAGTGGAGCTCGGTCACCCAGCTATGTGTTCATTATGATCGAGTGGAGCTCGGTCACCCAGCTATGTGTTCATTATGATCGAGTGGAGCTCGGTCGCCCAGCTATGTGTTCATTATGATCGAGTGGAGCTCGGTCACCCAGCTATGTGTTCATTATGATCGAGTGGAGCTCGGTCGCCCAGCTATGTGTTCATTATGATCGAGTGGAGCTCGGTCACCCAGCTATGTGTTCATTATGATCGAGTGGAGCTCGGTCACCCAGCTATGTGTTCATTATGATCGAGTGGAGCTCGGTCGCCCAGCTATGTGTTCATTATGATCGAGTGGAGCTCGGTCGCCCAGCTATGTGTTCATTATGATCGAGTGGAGCTCGGTCACCCAGCTATGTGTTCATTATGATCGAGTGGAGCTCGGTCACCCAGCTATGTGTTCATTATGATCGAGTGGAGCTCGGTCACCCAGCTATGTGTTCATTATGATCGAGTGGAGCTCGGTCACCCAGCTATGTGTTCATTATGATCGAGTGGAGCTCGGTCACCCAGCTATGTGTTCATTATGATCGAGTGGAGCTCGGTCACCCAGCTATGTGTTCATTATGATCGAGTGGAGCTCGGTCGCCCAGCTATGTGTTCATTATGATCGAGTGGAGCTCGGTCGCCCAGCTATGTGTTCATTATGATCGAGTGGAGCTCGGTCGCCCAGCTATGTGTTCATTATGTGTGAAAATCGCGAAACTTTAAAAAAGTAACATTTAAACAAATGTTAATTAAATTTGTAGATATATTAATAATTTGCAATATTCCGCTAAACACTCCCACCATGCTATTCAAAATGCAGACTCAAGCACCGCCCGCCCTCCCGCATAAAACATGCACAAGCAAAGCAAGCAGTACGAGCACAAAATAAAGCAATCTTAAATAACAAGCAAGAAAACTTATCGACACGTGTTTCGCCTCTAAACGAGGCATCCTCGGGATGTGTAGTCCGCCCGACCGCTCGACAGCAAATGACGAGCTGCCGCCCGGAGCTCACCTGGGCATTATTATTAATATATCTACAAATTTATGATGGACTTCCGCAAAGTAACGCCTTTTTCAATAAATTTTAAATGTTAATTACATACATAGTGCATATTGTATAGGTTAGTGTTTACAGGTTTCTGATATCTAAACTAGATTTGAGAATAAATCTGTTGGATAGGCATCGGCCCTCTTACAAAATTATTAATATAAGAAATTTTAAAATAAATAAATTTTTTGAATTCCTACAGTTGAAAACTATGTATTTTAATGCAAATACAGTGTTTTATAACTAAGGTCAATTTCCCAAGTCCAAATGGGCAAATACGAGTACTACAAAGGTGACCTAAATAAATTAACAACTGGACATAAAATAAAATGTACGGTTTACCAAGGTGTTCTAGGCTACGGAATCACATAGCTGGGATGGTGAAAGTCGCGCTTGAATGCTTTTGGGACCTTTATTTAATTTAAAGCGGCCATAAGAGATTAATTTTCAGGGACTATAAAACTATTCAGTATGTTTACAGAATTGTATTTAATAACCAGCAACGTTATCTCAGGGTTAAAAGTGTCCGAATAAATTGGAAAACTGATCTAATTGCCAATATAAAACGCAAAGTTTATACTTTGTAAAATATTAAGCCGTAAACATGCAAAAACGGTGATAAAAGATAAACATTTTTCCCAGGCTATTAATATTAGAAGGTCTGCCCGCGGCTGCTCCCAACTTGTTTTTTAGGGTTCCGTACTGGGACAACGGAACCCTTAAAGGATCACTTTGTTGTCTGTATATACGTCTATCCGTGTGTCATGGAAAAACGGAACCCTTTTAGGATCACTTTATTGTCTGTATATATGTCTATCCGTGTGTCATGGTAAAACGGAACCCTTATAGGATCACTTTATTGTCTGTATATATGTCTATCCGTGTTTCATGGTAAAACGGAACCCTTCTAGGATCACTTTATTGTCTGTATATATGTCTATCCGTGTGTCATGGTAAAACGGAACCCTTCTAGGATCGCTTTATGGTCTGTATATATGTCTATCCGTGTGTCATGGTAAAACGGAACCCTTCTAGGATCGCTTTATGGTCTGTATATATGTCTATCCGTGTGTCATGGTAAAACGGAACCCTTCTAGGATCACTTTATTGTCTGTATATATGTCTATCCGTGTGTCATGGTAAAACGGAACCCTTCTAGGATCACTTTATTGTCTGTATATATGTCTATCAGTGTGTCATGGTAAAACGGAACCCTTCTAAGATCACTTAGTTGTCTGTATATCTGTTGATCCGTGTGTCATGGCAAAACGGAACCCAAGGATCACTTTGTTAAGATTATATGTTTTTATTGCGAAATTTATGGCTTTAAATATGTTTTGACATAAAAAAATAAATATTTCTGATTGATTTCATGTTTGTAATACATTAGATCAGTTTGCTGTCTGTCTTTCCAGGTGTCAAGGCCCTTTCGTTAGGAATAGCTTGAGGTATCAAGTTAAAATTAATATCATGCTACTGTTGAAGAAACCAGTTTTTAGTTTAAATCAATAATAAGATATTAAAAGAGAATTTTCATAATAAAAAGCCCATTAACTAACCAAGTCCTAAAATAACTATCGAGGCCACGAATGAAAAATGATCTATCACACCTTACGTTATAGACCATTACCTTAAACATCTAAGAAAGTTAGATAAAATATACATAGATAACAGCTTCATTTGATTTTTTAAATTTTAATTAAATTGTTCGGAAAATAGCAAGTAAACAGACGACTCTCGAGTGACGGTTCGATTAGTTTAAGCTATTAATCTCCGGTAAAGGCTGTGTTTAACACGAAAATGTTTTATTTTTTGCTAATAAAATATTTAAAAAAGTTGTTTCATCCTAAATGCCGTCAAGTTTCTGTTTTCTTTAAAATCTAGTACTACCCGTTAAATATAATTAAAGTACTAGGCCTTAAAGGACACAGTTTAAAATTTAAATAATAATAATTATTGAAAACCACTCTCACTATTTGAATGCGTTTTAAGACCGGTTTCGCAGCCGGATTGTGAAAAATCCGCCTTTTTCTAATTAATCTAAACAGAACACTTAAATTCAAAGTTCACTCAATAGTTATTCAACAAATTCTTATTACTTGTGTATTGTGTACGTTGCCATCGCAAAGATTCCATTGATTTCTGTAAAGAAGAATTTTTAAATTCTGAATATAATGTAAATGTATACTTTATGTATACTTTTCAACATCGAAACATTCGGCCCTTAGTGGATGACGGCCCACTAAGGGCCGAAATATATTTCAAGTTATAATTTTCTTTTATTTATTGTATATATTTAAAGTTATATTGTGTAATTATAAATAAAAGCTAATTAAGGCATACTATATTTATTTATATTAGTTTATAATTACGTATTTATGTAAAAATTATATATTATATTGACTATATTGATTATATTAATTATATATTATACAAGAGCAAAGCGATTCCTTTTTTTATACATTTTCAAGGTCCCTGAAATATAAGTATCGGGGGAAACATAGAAAAAAAATATGTATACTTTTTGTTGAAAACTGCATATATTGCGAGCGCCTAAATTTTTTAGCTAAAATATATGCATATTTTTACACTGATATTTCACGTACATGAAAGGATAAATTAGTATTAACTGTCTTGTGTATTCATTTAAGTTGTATCTTTTGCTATGCTGTCACTTATTTACCATTATAAATATGATTCACTTTGTAGAAAAAAATAATACCACTTCTATAGAATCAATAGAGAGCCGTAAAATCTAATTCAGAGATAGAGTCGCGCTGAAATAGTGTAAGTTAGTGAAATAGTAGCTCTATAATCACAGTATAAGAATTTCTTTGAGATCTCTTAGTACAAAGTAAGTACATTTAAGAGAACTGTAGGGCGACTGTAGGATCGATTTCTGTACAAAAAAGGACCTTTTTTAGGTTTAAAGCAGCGCTATAGCTGCTTGTAGAACTACTATGGAGCTTATCTAGAGCCAAGCCGTAATTTATTACGCCTCACCGGCTTCAGTACGGCTAGTTATAGAGTTTGTGTACTACTTTGTTATCACACCGGCAATTTCGCTATGAAAATCCAAAACTGTCATGTTATTTGAATAAAAAATGAGGTTTTCGTCACACCTATTCAAAAAATTACAAGTTTGTTCCAATGGGAGTGAGAGCTTTCTCTCTTCTGATTGGTCTGATAGGGGCGAGTTCCTAGTGATGTGCTTTGAGATGTTCTAGCTCTGACATAGTGATGTCCCTGCCACTAGGGATGTACTAAACGACTGAACCTAGTCCGTAGATTATGAGCTACACCCATGTTCACGGTTTTCTAAAAAAGGCTTGCTGAGATCTATCTGTTGGAAAAAAGTCAAAAAAAGGTGGAAAAACTTGCTAAAATTTTGAACGGCCATATCTCCTGAACGTCTGATGCTAGAGACTCCGGGTTTAAACTATGATGAATGGTTTGACAAGGGCTAAATTACCGAAATGAAAAACTGACATTTGACAGATTTTTTTCAGTTTTATGACAGATCGTGAAAAGTGGTCTGATTCGAATGAAACTTAGTATTAAGGGGTTCTTGGGTTCGCTTATTATGGTGCTAAGTCTCACTATTATTTATGAGAGAAAAGCTCGACGTTTCGGTCAACTTAAGTTTTTCTCGCATAAATAATAGTGAGTCTTCTGTGTTGTCTATTTCGTTAAGAAAAACACATTTAATTTATTGATCTTTTAGTATTCTACTTAGGTATAAACAATGTATTAAGGTTTATCCTTTTTCAAAAAAAATGTTTTCTACCCTCTTTTTTTTTTGTTTTCAAACGTTAGTTTCAAGATCGTGGTTAACAGATTAACTTGATTGTTATTTCATAAAATAGGTATAAGAAATATGAAGGGATTCTACTTAATCCAATATTTTTTTCCCGACAAAATATTTCTGTATCATTTTCATTAGTATATAGATCATTAGTATTACGTAGCCAAGAAAAAGAGGCTAATGAGCCAAAATATAATCGTCTCTATCAAATAATATAGCAAATAAGATCTTTACCATTGGACTTATTGTGCTGGACGGGTAATTGTTAAAAAAGTTGCTAGGGTAGGCCATCCTCTTAAAAGTGGAATTGGGCGTGCACTTTATATCGAAATAAAACAGCATGTCATTTGGCCACGCCCACAACTGAGTTGGTGGCGTCATGACGACCATCCTTAAATTTCTCCCGTGTGGTATTTTTTCATCATTTGTTTCCCCTCAGGAACTCTCAGATTTTTCGTGGGTATAAGAAGCTTGCCATACATGACTTTCTTGACAATCATTTGGCCAAGTGCGAGTCGGTTCCGCGCACGAAAGAGTCAAACATCAGGCCACGTGAGAGGCGGGCAACGTGTACAAAACTTACACGGCTAACAGGGCAATGGCATAACGCAGGGCAGCTTGAGGCAAGCTGTTGGGCAGTAGCGACCCCACGGACCCGAACGTGCTCCCGGGGGAAGGTCAGGGTTCCTCATCTTCGACTTGCCTTTTTTGGGGGCGGTATAAAATAAATAGTTACTGCTAGTATGATGGTTAAGTATGTAATATCATATGAAGAAAGATGAATCCTTATTTATACTTAATTATACGTGATTATTCTTATTTAAAAGGAATGCGGCAAACGTGTAGACATGCTGCCATACCTTTGTAGGCCGGCCGGAGTGAACATGAACAATGACGAGGGACAGATCCCCACCTCTGGCTTGCGTGGGAGGCCTGTCTGAGTGGAGTAGCAAAAGCTATATGCTCAAAGGGTGGATGTGAAACGTAAGTAGCGAGTAGGCACGAGATGCTGGACCCTCAGGGAGCAAGTGATCGTCATTTAAATTCCACTGACACCTCTCCACCTTTGAGCCGCTCAGCAAATGTTGCCCCTTTGTCTCTCTGTGCGAGTGACCATTTTGGGGCCCATTTAATTGAGCCGGCGAGTCCCCGCCTGCCTATTTTTCCGTGTTATTAACATAGGTCGAGCAGGCGCTATAGTTTCTTCCATAGTCCCAGATATCCAGTCCACTAGCACCTCAACGCAATAGTCTGATTGCCTGCGTTTTCATTCCTTACAATAGTCCTACACAGACCGGGGGTTGTCTTTGGCTGTAGCCGAAAAAGAGAAAAGCATGCAATTTATTAAAGCGTTTTTACATTTACAAAATTATATAAAAATAAACATGAGTGTATGTAAGTATGTGTGTGTATATGTGAGAGGATGTGTAAGTGTATGTGTGAGTGTGTGAGAAGAGAAAAGAAACAGGGTGCGTTTACAAAAAAATTATATGTTTGTACGTCATACGTAATTAAAATCTATTCGGAGACTTTTAGAAGATCTTCTGTTTGGTTGTAGGTAAATGTTTTCAGCATACTAATCATACCCCTTTTACATTCCAGCTGCGATAGATCGTAAAGAGATAAAATTTTGCTTAGTCTATTGTACAAATAGGGACCAAGTACACCGAAAAAGCGAGAGTAAAATGATGTATTATACTGTTTATTGTCACAAACTCGATCCTTTCTACGTTTAGACTTGAGAAGATTAGGATTATATGGCAAAAGTCTTTGTTGTCTTAGAATTACGTTAAGGATAAACAGCTGTCGTACTGTTAAGACTTCACAGTTGGCAAATAATTGCTGCGTAGGATAGAGAAATGGCTTAAAAGTCATCACCTTCAGGACTGCTCTCTGAGCTCTCTCGATTTGCAGCATAGAAGTCTTATCTGAACCGCCCCAGACCGATATACAGTATTGAATGAGAGATTGACACAGGGAGTAATAGACTGTGATGAGTAAATTGTTATCTGCCACATGTCTAAGCTTTTTAAATATTACAATAAGTTTCCTAATCCTACCAGAGAGAGTACGAAGATGATGATGAAAATTCAATTGTTCATCAATGTGAACCCCGAGATATTTAATATAAGGTACGCGTTCGAGCGCTAGACAAGTGCAATCGTTAGAGCTATTACAGCGATGGGCTCTTAGTGTCAGGTTTACCGATACATCCTTTCTGATAGAAAATGCAAGAAATTTGGATTTTTCGATATTAAGAGTTAGTATATTTGACTCTAAACAACTAACCACTGACCTGAGACCACCCTCGGCATTACCTACAGCTGTTTTCCAGTCCTTTCCATCAAATATTATGGCAGTGTCATCCGCATAAGTGATTATTTGACCATTTGACAGTGACAGATTACACAGATCGTTAATGTAAATTATGAAAAGACTGGGCCCCAGAATGCTACCTTGGGGCACACCGTAGTTCAGTGAGGCATCTCTACTAACGTGGTCTCCAATTTTAACTCGTTGCATTCTTTGTGATAAATAATCCGCAAAAAGATTTAAAGGCAAACCACGGATGCCCAAGCGCTCCATTTTATTTAGAAGTATAGGAATAGAGACCGTGTCAAAGGCCTTACATAGGTCTAAAAATACTCCAATACACTTTTCACCGTGGTCTAACTTTTTTGCAATATGCTCGGTTAGTTTCAGCACAGCATCTTCAGTGGATTTACCAGGAATGAAGCCAAACTGATTGTGTGATATTAATTTAAATTTTGTTAAATAAGAGATTAATCTTTTATTCATAAGACGCTCCAAAATCTTAGATAAAGCCGGTAAAACTGAGATCGGTCTATAATTGTTCACATCCTCTCTGTCTCCAGACTTATGAATAGGATGGATTAGAGCTCTCTTAAAACAATCTGGAAAAACACCGGTGCTAAAACTAAGATTACAAATATGGGTAATCATCGGAGTTAAAATATGTGCGGCCGATTTAATAATTTTGGTGGATATATCATCCCAGCCTGTTGCACAGCTAGATTTCATATTCTTAATTGTAGTTGCAATTTCATTCTCGTCAGTTTCTAGTAGTATGAAGGAGTTGGCAGATGAATTTAATGTTTTTTCTCCTGGGACTATACTAGGTGTATTTATATTTCTATGTCTTTCTATAATTTTAGCGAGATTCTTTCCGACACTTGCAAAATAATTATTAGCATTATTAATTGATGTGTCAGGGTCTCCCTGAGACAGCAAATCAGTATTAGACTTTTTTTGCGAATTTAAATCTGCAGCATCTCTGATTAAGCTCCACATCTTCTTGGGGTCCTTGGAAGCTTTTTCAATTTCTGTTTTGTGATACGATTGTTTAACTTTTCTTAATAATGAATTGAAGAAGTTTCTGTATCTTAGGAAAGTGGTCTTTAATATTTCATTTGTGGGATTTTTTTTATGTTTCAGGTACATTTTGTCTCTGTTTTTTATACAACGCAATAGACCTGGAGTGATCCACGGTTTTATAATACGTTTACTACGAGGAATAGGTTTAATAGTTGTATTCTCATCTATTACTGTCTTTAACTTATTGACTAACGTGACCGCAGCAACGTTGGCGTCCGTAGCCTGGAGAATGTCTGTATAGTCAGAGCTTTCGAGATCGGTCACAATTTTATTAATGTTCACGTTTTTACTTAGCTTAGTTAATTTGCTGCTTTTTGATGGTGCAGAGCCAAGTGCTAAGCAGATTGTGAAATGATCAGTCATAGTTGTTTGTATGACGCACGTAACTGAAGGTAATTTCGTTTTTAGCATGACATGATCCAAACATGTTTTTTGTCTAGTACGAAAAGTATGAGCAGGTAACAAGCCAAGCA
Source organism: Ypsolopha sequella (assembly GCA_934047225.1). Lineage (NCBI taxonomy): Eukaryota > Metazoa > Arthropoda > Insecta > Lepidoptera > Ypsolophidae > Ypsolopha > Ypsolopha sequella. The sequence goes on along the minus strand of OW203988.1, from coordinate 2,141,994 downwards.
TAGAAAATGATTCAAGGTAATCCAGACCAGGTTCTTCAATAGTCTCAGGTCTTATATTGATGTTAATGTCACCAATGAAGACTATATTGTTGAAAGTTGATAGAGAAGTTAGTAGTTTGTTTGCAGATTTTAAAAAGGTCTCTGTTTTTTTTATACCAGATGGACGGTAAATTCCAGCAATCGCAGTATCATTACCGAATTCTATAAGTAGACAATTGCCTTCCAAAAATTCCGGCTCGGTAACTTTACACTGAAGATCATTTTTTATGTAAACTACAACTCCTTCATTTTGTGTATAACAATTTTTTGTTGCATAATACGTATAATTTCTTAGGGAAGGAGGTATAGTTAGTTTATTTACCCAGCACTCCGTAAGCACAATAACGTCAAGGTCGACTTGTAATTGGGCCATAAATACTTCAAATTGGGCGAGATTACGATCTATGCTTCTGATATTTTGACACAATACGCGTAACTTTCTGGCTTGAGTGTTTAGCAGTTTTGTTGCTGTTGTAGTATCTGTTTCATAAGACGTAGAGATAGAGTAATCATCTATATCATTTGCAATTTGTTGTATATTAATCATAATAAATAAAATAAAATATAGAGTATGGATTCAGAAATAGGATTCACGGTTTCCAAGACTGTAGGCCATAAATGAGTGTTTTGAGAGCCAGAATTCAAAAAAGCAAAAATTAACACAGTAAAATCAAGTTTGACGTAAACGCAGCAACGAAATGCAGGATGAAACAAGACATAAAAACTGTTTTTGAACCAAAAATAATTGTTAGTGTACGTGTGTTTGTTGTGAAGTGTGTGGATATTACAAAAAATTAAGCGATATTGAGACATAAGTGACAGAAAAGAGATACAACTTAATAATATACTACAGTAGAATTTCATGCACAGATTTAGTCATACTTTTTTCTTCAAGGAGTCGAGGGTTTCTACATTTTTTACTAAAATGAGCGGTGAACCTTCTTCTTTTCTAAGAAAAATATTTCCATTTGTTGTCCAACAGAAATTGTAATTTTCGGTCTTTTTAAAATCGCGCGCCAGGAAGTGCAATCTTTTAGACTTAGCCGTGAGGTACTCAGACACAAATATAGGATATTTTGGCCATTCCAGTCCCAAGTGACGCGAGTTCAGTTTCTCCGAGGTTCTGTTCTGTTTCTTTATTGCATCAAAAAGATTTTTCTTAGTTAAGGTGTTAGACAGCTCTGCGATAATAGCTCCAACGTCTTGATCCGTCTTACTGGGCAATCGATATACATCTTTTATCTCACTGTCGTGTAGTTCCAGTTTGAGATTTTTAAATAGGTTTCGAATGATGGAGAACAAGTCCTCTTTTGTTTCTTTATGTTTTCTCTGCACTTTTCTCAGCTCAATGCAATACTTACGGTCGTTTCGCTCCATACTCTCAATTTTATCCTCTAACTGGTTAATCTTTGAGGCTGTTTTGTTGCGGTCATCTTCTAAGTTACTTATTTTCGTGTTTAAATCCTTAATTTGTTGCGAAACAAATCCAATTGATGATTCAATTTCCTTGCTACTTGTTTGGATAGCAATGTTTTGATTTCGTAGTTCTGTGATGCGGCTATCGATGCGGTTCTCTAAGACTGTTATTCGAGCATTTTGTTCCAACAGCATGTTGTCTATCATTTCCCTCATTTCAATTCTAAGATTGGAAAACAGATCTTCCAAATATTCATTTGATTTGTGAATTTTATTCCTGATGGTAATGTTTGACGTCGAATTATTTTTTGGTGTGTCCAAGTCCAAAGTTTGATTTTGATCACGCTCTGCAGATGAAGTATTGGTTGGTGATCGTTGTAGAGGCATAATAATTTAGAAAAAGAAATATGCCTGCACGGGAATCGAACTGGGGATCCTCGGGTTGGTAGGTGACGCTTAAACGACTCGGACGTATCGGTAGGTTATTGATGAGGCGAAAATGTGTATCACACTCCAGAGGATGAGTAATCCATAATCGAGTATTCGTAGGTAAAAGTACTATGTCTCTTGCTCACCCTTGCCTTCTGCAGTATTGTTGTCCTTGTCGTACACGTTGCAGTCGGGTTATTCGCTTATCGTCGGCAGCGGTCTTCGAGCGGAATCAGCGTGGCGTGGCTAGAGGTATGTCAGGTTTCGTAACGGTCAAATAGAAATTGTAGAAATGTTTTTGTTTATATCTTTCCAATTGGAATAACTAGAGATTTGGCGTTTTCGACACTTTGTAACTATAAGTTGAGGCTTTACGAATATATACTTCGCAATAACTATAGATAGCTGTGAACGCGTAAAATATTTTATTAATACGGAGCGCACGGAATAAGCTCTTTCTTTAACGGCGGCGGTCGAAGAAGTCTATAGTCTTATAAGGTACGGAACCCTAAACATGAACAAAATATAATTAGCAAACTTCGTCCGCATGGTTTTCGTATTTTGGATCGTAATTCCCTCGGGGAACCGTCTGATTTTTTGTGATTATATTAGTAATATAGATAGTAGTGTAGCAATAGCAAATGACAATAGCATAGTAGCATTGACTTTGTAAAAGGGATAGGGATTGTGTTAGGAGCTTAGGGTGTAAATAGACAGGTTTCTGTAAATGAAACCACGTACTGATCATACAAAACTACTCTCACAAAGAAGCATAAAGCGCAAACGAAAAAAATTTCGGGCTTGCAAATATAACGTTTACGGTAGGTATTTATTTTGTACAAAGTATGGAAAGGAGTCTTTTATTTCAAGTCACATTAAATTCGAGCATAACCAAACCCACATTACATATACAAGGTGTAACTAAAAGGTGTAACCATATCTGAAGAACTTATTCAGTCAATGGTATAGAACAACTTTTACTATGAAGTCCAACACTGAAATCTCAAACAAAAAATCTGCCCTTCCACATATTGTTTATTTATTTCCTTTGTATATTTATTTAATGAATATATAAAATATAATCATAACCATCATACAAGAAGAAAAGTTAAAAAATATATACTTAATGTAACATTTACAAGTACCCTTGTATTGTTAATACTTACACGCCATTCTGGCCGTGAAAGCGAAAAAAAATTTGATATATTTGTTTTCTGTTTGACCACCAGGGCACGTAACATCCGGTATATTATATTACATTATTATTTCGCTGTAAATTGTTCCTTTTTCAAAACTCTTTGGACGTTATTTCTGTCGTCATAATTTATTTGTAAATGTTACGATATGGTATTTTATTTAATAGATAAGTATTACGGATCGTAAAAAAATATTTATATCGGATATAAACGTATGATATATTGATTTAGCTCTGGATAGTTTCAGTAGTTTTAAGAACCTAATAATTTTTTTTTGGTTCTTTTTGGCTCGGTGGTTATCTGAATAGCCGAGTCGACACCTTTTGATTAAATCTTTAGAAAGTCTAATATAATTTAAATTTTCAGGACAAATAACAACACAGGTTCAAAATAAAATAAAATAAAATAAATTGTTGTATTATAAAAATCAACATCACAAAAATATAGACTAACCGTAATTAATCACTAATATCACAATGTGTCAAGCATCTTATTATCTAATTATTAAGCTCTTATTACCTCTAGAACTGAATAAATGAAAAAAATAACGTTTTGTATGATTGTGTTATTTAAATAATAAACAACCAAAAATAATCAAACATATCACAATGTTTCAAGGCTTGAGAATATCTAAAAGATTTTTCTTTTGCATATTTTAATAATTTTATTCGAACTATTATACTATTTGGATTCAATCCTTTCTTAGGTTGACTGTACTATGTATGTGAGGTCGAGTTGACCATAAAACAAATTAAAGGTGGCGTCTCCAGATGTAACAGCCGAAAATTCGGGAAAATAAAAAAAATCAAACACGGTGAGTCCCGTACACTTAATAATGTTTAAACCTAAAAATTATTTTCACGATCTGCGTTGCGAAATATTAACACCATTTCAAGGACGGCAAGAACAAGGGTTGTAGAAGTTTTGGCCTGTGTCCTCTGCCTATACATAGTAATAGTCCATCTGCTTTTACAGTCACTTCATCTATTAATTAATTAACGTTAATTCTAGGGGAATCATAACATTGATCAGGAAATTAACTACTATTATGACAAATACTTACTATTATGACACATATCATTATTATTATGATAGCATCACGCTTCATTATCGTAAAAATATTCATTTATTTTATAATATACCTTCTTCAATGGACTCTGCCTGATAAACAGTTTAAACTTATTATCTGACAAAGTAAGGACCTCCTTTGGAAGTTTGTTGTAAAATCATACACTATGTCCTACGAAAGAGGGCAAGTCTGATTTTTGGAAAAGACAGTTTTTGTTTCTTTCTGGTTTCTTTACAGTGTTGCTCACAAAGCCTCGGGAAAAACTCAATATTGATCAGTAGATTATACGGATTCCTATAAGGATACCTGCCTGATATACAGCCTGTATACGTAGATAATAGTAGAATTAAATGAGACTTGAGGATAATTCATGATTTATATAAAAACGGCTCACCTCAACTGGTCGGCTTTCCCGATCATAACACGTATTGAGGTGAGCCGTTTTTATATAAATCATAGATAATAGTAGTTTATGCTACAAGGGCGCAAAGGAATAAATTACGAGGACGATTTAAAACACGATCGTAGCGAGTGTTTTAAACGTAACCGAGTAATTTATTGCTCTTACGCCCGTGTATCATACTACGTTTTTCAATGCATAGTGTGAGGAAATAAAACAAATATAATTTTGTGAACTTTAAATTGTAATTGGCTCAAAAGGACTGTATCCAGAGCCGTTAAACAGTGGAAAAAAAGTATGACATTTATGGTACACAAGAAAGGCTGCAGGTTAGCCAACCATTGTAAATAAATAAAAAAAAAAATATAATCATAAAGCCCTAGGGCAAAATAATCGAATTTCTGTTCGGTTTTGATGCATAAAAAGTGGGCCTTTACGAGCACATGCATTGAAAATATATATATTGTCCGGTATAGTTTGCACATATAGAGGGGATAAATGAAAGTAGAGTGACGAAAGAAATTGTGTGCAAGTAGAAGGTAAAGTCTGACCGGGTGGCCGCAGAAGGACTAATTATACTTCGATGAAATTGGCGACATACTGAAAGGGCAAAGTTGACATAGGTACTAAATTGGCGACATTCTGAAAGGGCTAAGTCGACATACTAAATTGGCAACATACTGAAAGGGCAAAGTCGACATACTAAATTGGCGACATACTGAAAGGGCAAAGTCGACATACTAAATTGGCGACATACTGAAAGGGCAAAGTCGACATACTAAATTGGCGACATACTGAAAGGGCAAAGTCGACATAGATACTAAATTGGCGACATACTGAAAGGGCAAAGTTGACATAGGTACTAAATTGGCGACATTCTGAAAGGGCTAAGTCGACATACTAAATTGGCGACATACTGAAAGGGCAAAGTCGACATACTAAATTGGCGACATACTGAAAGGGCAAAGTCGACATACTAAATTGGCGACATACTGAAAGGGCAAAGTCGACATACCAAATTGGCGACATACTGAAAGGACAAAGTCGACATACCAAATTGGCGACATACTGAAAGGACAAAGTCGACATACCAAATTGGCGACATACTGAAAGGGCAAAGTCGACATAGATACTAAATTGGCGACATACTGAAAGGGCAAAGTCGACATAGATACTAAATTGGCGACATACTGAAAGGGCTAAGTCAACATACTAAATTGGCGACATACTGAAAGGGCAAAGTCGACATACTAAATTGGCGACATACTGAAAGGGCAAAGTCGACATACTAAATTGGCGACATACTGAAAGGGCAAAGTCGACATAGATACTAAATTGGCGACATACTGAAAGGGCTAAGTCAACATACTAAATTGGCGACATACTAAAAGGGCAAAGTCGACATACTAAATTGGTAACATACTGAAAGGGCAAAGTCGACATACTAAATTGGCGACATACTGAAAGGACAAAGTCGACATACCAAATTGGCGACATACTGAAAGGACAAAGTCGACATACCAAATTGGCGACATACTGAAAGGACAAAGTCGACATACCAAATTGGCGACATACTGAAAGGACAAAGTCGACATACCAAATTGGCGACATACTGAAAGGACAAAGTCGACATACCAAATTGGCGACATACTGAAAGGACAAAGTCGACATACCAAATTGGCGACATACTGAAAGGACAAAGTCGACATACCAAATTGGCGACATACTGAAAGGACAAAGTCGACATACCAAATTGGCGACATACTGAAAGGACAAAGTCGACATACCAAATTGGCGACATACTGAAAGGACAAAGTCGACATACCAAATTGGCGACATACTGAAAGGACAAAGTCGACATACCAAATTGGCGACATACTGAAAGGACAAAGTCGACATACCAAATTGAAAAAAGGGCGTCGTACTAAATTGTCGAATTGCCTTAAATGGATGTGAAAGTAGCAAAAGAGGTAAGTTATAATTTAATTAAATAGTATAATTTCTTAACTTATGATTCCTCTAAGGTGTAAACATTAATTTATTACAGACTGTAAAAGGAAAAGAACTATATGAGACAGGTAGACAAAGATATATATGTTTTTCTTTTTTTTCATTAACCTGAATTCCTGCTGTCTTGTATTTTCTTATCCCTTGGTTAAAGTAGATATAAGTCATATATTGTATAGTTTAAGTTTTATGTTGAAAAAAAAGACATGATCTTGCTAAGTTTCTTGCCCTTCTTCTTAGCAAGACTAATCGAATGGGCGGAGGTAGGCATGTATTTATATATGTAACCTATTAGTATGTAGTATATAGGATGGGATTTGGTCGGCCGCCTGGATTCGTGCTGGGGGCTCGGTTGGTGCTCGGTAAATAAACCTTTAATTTAGTTCATGTACATTTATTATTTTATTACATATATTTTCTTTATAAGATTAAATTTGACGTGTAAAAAGTGTATATATCTATACCTGCTTTGCAAAATAAACTATTTGAATTTTGAATTTTAGAGGTGTATCATGATCTTAGCGGATGGAAATCTGTATTCTCTGCCTACTCCTCTGGAAGGCAGGCGTGAGCATATGTATAATTGTATACGTAGAATAAAAGATCTCATATCTTGCAAGTTAATGAAACCGACAACACCGCATTCTCCGTTAGATAGCGATTTGCTGTGCAAGTACTCCTGTAAGTCAACTCCAGACGCATGGTTGAAGCATCGCAAGAAGTTTCACAATTTCAGAGTTTCAGTCGTGCAGCAGAGTCGGGGCAATAAGGCCGCGATCCTGGGCGGGCGGAATCGTTGCGCGTCCTCTAAATAAAGTTCCTTCGCAATTACAAGTTTCATTGAAAACTGATTGGATTGTTTTGTGTTGTGATTTCTGTGTCATAGTTAATGAAGTAAAGAGTGTAAGGATGATTTGCTATGCGAAAATCTTTGATTGAGGTAGGTTTAAAATATTTTCATAACAGTAAAAGTTTATACACATGTTTCGTGAATGTTTTCTTAGTAATAAAAAATGCATTAGGGATAGTAATTAAAAGATAAAAGAGCACAAATTGAGCGGACGAAGGAATTGACGCGAAAAAATAGTTTATAGCTATCATAAACTACGGGTGAAGAATAATAAAGTTCAATTTATCATGTTGTCATAAACTTGTACCGAAGGTTTTTTAGAGAAAATAGATGAGTTTTCTATTATCATAAAGCTGTTTCTCCGGTCCTATAATTTTCCCATTATCGAACGAGAATCGGTTTTGAAAAGACCTACATTTTAGTATGCAGAATGACAAAGAGTACCTATTCAATCGTGCATTATATCACTTTTTATATTTATGTACACCCATACTGCAATAAGGTAATTACAACAATAAAAGCGGTTTTATAAGTACCTATATTGTTTGACCAATATTATAATATTTAATTATAACACCGCTAGAGACCCAATTACAAGCAATGACGGTATGTCTTAATTTGTTAAGCCACGCCCTCTACTCTTTCTCGCTTTTGATTGGTCTCATGCATCTACATACTAATTCCTTGGGCATAGGTATCATGACATAATTATCATGTTCAGTGTTCTTTTTCACACTTTTCGTGAAATTGTTTTTGATGATCGTAGATAAAGTATTGTGTACAATTGAACATAATTAGACTATTGGGACACTCGTGCAAAACTATTAAAAAACTCTCTTCGTTTGTTTCGTAAACAAGCACTCGTGTTCCAATGTGTCACATTATGTTGCAGTTGCCCAAAATACTATTTAGTAGTTAGATATAGCTTCATGACGACACATACTATAGTTGATCTACTCTACGTTTATACATACGAGTATGTACATAATTACATCACCACTTATCTTACAGAGAGACGTTTTAGTTACCGGCCAAGCCTGAATTCAGGACAAACTAGTTTTACCTAGGCCAAACTAATTTTGCCATTCATAACCTTCGTGGTGATTATTTCATGATCACACAGAACTACATAGTACATAGTTTGGACTAAGCTAATACTAATTTGTCCTAAAATTGGCTTTGGCTGCTAGCATACGATATTCTCTTTCACTTCATTAATATTAATCAATCAATCTGTATTTAGGTTGGTAGGTACTTCGAGTTATTACTATGTCGGAACGTTTGATAGAAACCTCAGTATCGTGATATAAGCACCCATACGGAATCGGAATTTCTGTAGAGATTCATTCTATTTATCTAAAGGATCTAATTAAGTTGGTTTTTGATTAACTTCCTAAATAATTTAATATTTGTAATTTTCAGATTTTTTTTCTTATAAGCATGCTATTAGACCTACCTGTAAACGAGGTTTTAAGTTTTTAACTGGTTTGTCAACAAGCCCTTAAGGTTTTGATTCTCTTGCGAGTGTCAAAAATGTATATGAAACTGATTATGTCAGGTGCAATAACTTTTTTTCGAGTCTAGTTACAAGCCTGATCTTTTTACGGCCTTTATCTTTTTATGGGACGGTAGCGCAGACTTCTGTAGGAAGTATCAGTTTCAGAGGCGTGCATAGAACTTTTTTCCGGAAAAGTAATCAGAGGGTCAAGTTTGACAGTAAAAAAAATAAGAAAAAATTTAAATGACACTTTGAAAAAAAAAAAAGTTTGTATGACGTCAGGGTAGACACTGCCTACCCTTGAGTGAACATTTTCATACCAACTTCTTTTCTTCAAAGACTTATTTAAATTTTTTCATATATTTTTTATTGTAAAACTTGACATTGTGATTGCTTTTCCGGAAAAAAGTTCTATGCACGCCACTGTTCAGTTTCAATTGATATCTCATCAGGGGCCCGAGCAAAAGGTTCTTGACAGACAGATAGACAGACAGACGGACAACAAAGTGATAAGGGTTCCGTTTTACATTTTGAGCTACGAAGCGGCACGGCAGTAAATTATTTAAATTTGACTTGATATCTAAATGGACGTAGCTCAGCAATTTGCTATCAAAAACAAGCTTTTCCTACACCCACTGTACCAGAGCAATGCTGCGGCTGTATGTAGGTCAACAAAACAGATAATTGCACGTTGATCCTAAGAACAACTCGACTGATAGAATAGATGAATGTGGATTATTAACGTACAACGAATATTGCCACTTATTATCTTCTCCGATGTCGTAAAAGGCGGCAATGGGATTATAATAATCCGGCCAAGTGCGAGCGAGTCGGACTCGCGGACGATGGTTTCCGTACCACCACACAATACGGGTACGGAACCCTACAAACATTATTGTAAATGACAACAATAAAGATGCCATAGCAAAATTAAGGCGACAAAAACAAGGCACTTAAATGGTAGCGCCTGACAAACAATGCGGCATCCTTTGAGTACGGAATCCATATTTTTTATTTTAATTTAGAGTACTCATGCAAGTACTAACTACATTTAAAACTTGTCTGTAATATTACCGTCGTTAAGACAGAGCTGAAACAAGTAACATTAAGAAAATGCTACTTTTTCGACGTTATTGTATGGGGACGTCACTAAGGTTTAATGTTTATTATTTGCCGATAACAGTGCCGGATTGCCTTGATTGATTGATGGTAACGTCTGCATGGGCCAGATTGAATGGCACGTGGCACATTCGATCGTAAACTGAAATCTACTACGTTCAAATGGGGCGGTCATAAAAATTTCAATTAATACATTTTTAATCAATAATTAAGTACAGTCACTTACAAAAGTGGAGTTACACCGCAAGGGAATTATAGTTTGATGTAACTTTTTATTTTTATACAAATAAAAAAACATAATATTTTCATAGATTTATATTATCTTCGTTGTAAAAATAATCAACAATTATTTTTTAAGTACAGTCTTATTTTAAAATAATAAATCAACTAAAATAAGTTTTGTATACATTTGATCGAGAAACTATTTCCAAGTAGGGGTAGATTATTTTAATATGTTGATTTCACACTAACATTGTAAAACATAAATAATCAAACTCAACCATTACAAATTTGAATTTAGCACTCAAACAATTTTAAAATACAATTTAAATGTTTAAATAAATCAACATTAAAATAAACTTCGTGTATATTTGGTGAAGTAAATATAGTAGTACAGATAAGTTACTTTTTTAAATGCGTTCATTACACACCTACATAATGAAACACCTGAAGAAATAATCAATCACTATAAAATGTGTAATATTGTAATTTGAAAATTGAACAATTAACAATTTTAAAGTACAAATCAGTCTTATTTTAAACTAATAATTAATCAATATCAAATAGAGTAGAGGTAGTGCGTTGATTGCACATTGATATAATAAAATACATTAATAATTCAAACTTTATGTCAATTAAAAAAAATCAAAATCACATCCGTATTTCTCATCACATGATCAGTCAAGAAAACAATATAAGAAGAATGTATTCTGTAAGTGACAGTACCGTTTAAAATTTTTACGACCGCCCCATTCAAACTTTTGATTCCAGTTTACGTTCAAATGTGCCGCACCCCATTCAATCTGGCCCATTCAGACGTAATACCCACAAGTATTCTGTGGAAATTTCAACTGTTTACCTATTACGGCTGAAGTTTAGACCCTATGCACCGGTGGACAGACAGACAGTTAGCGGAGGCTCAGTATACCACAGTTTAGTGGTAATATGCTTCCGTTTGGCACCCTTTAAGTCAAACAGAAAATTACGTAAAACTTAAAACGTAAATATTATTTGATTTCAGAAAAGTTTATTACATCCCGTTTAGCTCGATCCCGTGGGAATTTCCTTACATAAGGGATGTTAAAGGATGTCTACGTCATACAAGAAACCTACAGTCAACCTTTTATGTTCCTAAGCGTTTGGTGTGGTCATTGATAGGTCAGTCAGTCAGTCCGTAAGGTATTTGTTTTATATGTATATAATATATACGATACATAATATATACAGGTGGTATAGCTGATGCCGGGCTCGACCAGCGTGTGTGAGTATGGGCAATTCTTCCAGGATGACCGCCGGGAGTGGCAAAGTTCTGGAAAGACTTATGTCAAGCAGTGGACGAACTAGGCTGATGGATGGATGGATGGATATATACGATTCGCACTATTATCCAAATGTAAGGAAAATAATATACTGGGTGTTAATATGAAGTTGCGAAAGCCGGAAACTGGTGATAGTACTCGTCTTACAAACAATTTTTACTATGGAGCCAAGCCTCAAATGGCGAAAAAAAAAATCAGCTGTTTCATAGAAAAGTTACGTAGCTACCCGACCAAAATGTATGGTTTCCAATTACATACGAGTAGTTTGGAAAGAGACGGAATAATTACGAAACTTGTGAGGCATTTTAAACTTCACCACCCCGCTCAGCTGCCATATAATTACTTAAGGTGTTTGTGACGTCCTGATGGCTTTGATCTCAATGAAACTTTCCACACACCTTTATATATGTTTTCCTTCCCCCCACACCACAATCCAACCCATCTCTCATCAAGAGGTGCAAGATGGCGAGTTGAAACGAACATACATACACAGACAGATAGACAAAATTTGTTGACAATACTAATAATCCATTTAATTTTAAATTTCGAAAAAATATTATTATGTTCGATTTCATTTCTTGATGCACCAAAGTTCGTTGATTTTTTTTTAATTGAAGAGACGCTTATGTAGGTGCCTCTTCACCCTTGCGTGTCGTCGTTGTCGCTTTCTTCAAGCAGCAACCTTCTGCTTCAGATATTTAACTTGCTCCGTAAAATAATGGACAAAGTTAAAAATAATTTGGACTGAGACGCAAGTAAATTTTTTGACATCAAAAATTCTAACTGGACCCAGAAACATGAAATTTGGACTTTCATTTCCTCGTATGACGTAAACATCCACTAAGAAGGGATTTACGAAATTCCCACAGGATCGAGAGAAACGGGATCCACGCGAGCAACGCTGTGGGGCGCGCGCTAGTTTTCCAAAATGTAATGAAAAATTCTTACTTCTGAACGTAACGTATTTATTTCCTTATTATTTCGTTTACATTCTTTATAAAGCAATTTTTATTTTTATTACAGGACGATGTTCTTTATTTTTTATATCTAACGTATTTGAAAGAAATAAATTATGACGCATCTTTGCCATTCAAAGTAAAACGTTAGTGAAGAAAAAAAATGAGGTCAAGTGCGAGAGGATCACGTGCTCTGAGGGTTCTCTACCGTTATATTAAATAAAAGACTTATAGATAAGATAGAGAATAATCTGTATAAAATACTAATTACCTATATTATTGTTATTACGTACAATATATACAGAGAAACTGCAAAATATTTCACATAGAATTATTTCTTCACTTGTGCCAGAAGATTACTGATTGATGAAATATTACTGGGAAGTACCCAGGATTTGATGATTCGTCATTGAGTCGGTGCGTTTTAGTTAAAAATACGCATTGAAAGGTCGTGGGATCTTCCCAGGGTTATCTGAAAATTACTCTATTGCTAAAGTTGTTTCTCTTAAACGGTATGTTTAAAAATATGAAAATAATATGAAGTGCTATAGGGTGAATTTTTTCACAGCTGTATGAAACGACCTCTTCGTATTCGACATCAATTTAAACTCGGTACCTCAGGCCGTTCCTGAGAAAAAGGGTCAAACGAACAGACAGACGGACAACAAAGTGATCCTATAAAGGTTCCGTTTCTTCCATTACGAGTTACGGAACCTTAAAAGATACTTCATTTTCTTAGTCAAAAACTTGCAAGTCACGTGACCGAACTCGAAGAGACGCAAGAGAGAGACGCCTCCATTAATTATTATATTTTGTGACACAGCAGCCTCAGTTTTATTATAGTAGGGTAGGGTTGCCAACAGTGCAGTTTTATTATAGTAGGGTAGGGTTGCCAACAGTCCAGTTTTATTATAGTAGGGTAGGGTTGCCAACAGTCCAGTTTTATTATAGTAGGGTAGGGTTGCCAACAGTCCAGTTTTATTATAGTAGGGTAGGGTTGCCAACAGTCCAGTTTTATTATAGTAGGGTAGGGTTGCCAACAGTCCAGTTTTATTATAGTAGGGTAGGGTTGCCAACAGTCCAGTTTTATTATAGTAGGGTAGGGTTGCCAACAGTCCAGTTTTATTATAGTAGGGTAGGGTTGCCAACAGTCCAGTTTTATTATAGTAGGGTAGGGTTGCCAACAGTCCAGTTTTATTATAGTAGGGTAGGGTTGCCAACAGTCCAGTTTTATTATAGTAGGGTTGGGTTGCCAACAGTCCAGTTTTATTATAGTAGGGTTGGGTTGCCAACAGTCCAGTTATATTATAGTAGGGTAGGGTTGCCAACAGTCCAGTTTTATTATAGTAGGGTAGGGTTGCCAACAGTCCAGTTTTATTATAGTAGGGTAGGGTTGCCAACAGTCCAGTTTTATTATAGTAGGGTAGGGTTGCCAACAGTCCAGTTTTATTATAGTAGGGTAGGGTTGCCAACAGTCCAGTTTTATTATAGTAGGGTTGGGTTGCCAACAGTCCAGTTTTCCCAGGACATGTCGTGGTTGTTGGGGGTTCTCGATAGTTTTCAAGGAGCGACCTGGGTTTTTGTGTTTCAAAACTCGCGTGCCGCTACAGCTGCCAACCTTACGTCTCATCAAAAAAGTGTTAAAAAGGACTTTAAATACCTAGCAACAAGCAATCGTTTAAATTTAGAATTGCTTGAAAGTTTAATTTCAATGAACATATATTAATAAAAAATTGTAATTGGTAGACATAACTCAGTTTCATTGACTCTGTTTTCATTGCGTAGGTAAGAGTAGGTAATGTATTAATATTATCTGCGTCCAGTTTTTAAATTGTAATGTCCTGGTATTTCCACCTTCAAATTCGAGTTTTCAGAATTTGGAGATGGCAACCCTATTATTATAGGTAAAAGAGGGTAGGTATGAAATGTATTACATGATAGGCCTTACAGAGGTCCTGGTGGACGGTCTCATGTTGACGACACGAAACGTTTGTTTTTATATTTAATATTTTGAGATAAGTTTAAATAGGGCTTTCTCGTACCCCTTAATAAAATTTTGTTCCAATATGAGTGTTCACGCTAAAAAGCGTGACGTCAGCGCATGCGCAGAAAGGGTGACTCGCGACGGAATCGAGTCCTGCGCTGACCGCCGCTCGCTCGGTCTGTTCGGATCGACGAGCCTCTCAAGGCGCACGCGCGCGCGCCCGCGCAGCCGACAGCTCTAAACAATAGACATTCGCGTCAGCACAAACAATATCGCGTACCTAAAGTGTAGTGTTAATACAAGTGCTGTGTACATCACTCAAACCAGGACATTCAATACATCCCTGCACAGACGCCAGCTCAACTAGCCAACAAGAAGGCTCAGCACGTCACCGCATCTCCCGTCGGCCCGTCCACAGACATCATCAAAGGTCAGTCAGTTTACCCACAATCTTTTTCTTATCCTGTCTACTCTCCCATTCAAATTCCATCAGCTCTGCATCCTGTAGCCAGCGGCTACATTTTTGATCCTTAGAGACCAATTCATCTGTGGCTGAGAAGAGGGATGAAACGCCGGTCGAAATAGATGATTCCACGTTGGAACGGAGTCAATTAAAGTTGTCTGAGCATTCTGTGAAAGTGTCCCCGAAAACGCCGACTGGACGCAGGTCGATTCGAGGCCTTGAAAGTACGCCTTTAGTCAGAAGTCGGTCGACAACACCGGATCGGCTCGACTCGCCGGTCGCTACGCCCGTATCTTTTCTCAGAGGAAAAAGAAGCAAATCCCGGACGCCGGAACCGAGCCCCAAGTCTTACTTGGAAGCCATCCCTGAACTACCGAAGCAGGAAGTGGAAAGTGAACCTCATGAGAAGAAGTCAACGCTTAGTGCACCCACAAGCCATTTGTTGAGAACTCGCAGTCTTTCCCGTACTCCGGAGAGGATAGAGAAGGTGATAGAGGTTCCCAAACTGGAAGCCATCACGGAATCTCCCACCATGCCTGAAGTGCTGGCTTCGCCGAGCAAACGGAGTTTGAGGACTCGGTCGCGCACCCCGGAGCGGTTAGAGAGGACAGTTGTCGAGGCACCCACTCTTGAAGCGATCACTGAATCACCAACCAAGTCTGAGGTGACTGCTTCACCTAACAAACGTAGTTTGAGGAGTCGGTCTCGCACCCCGGAGCGGTTAGAGACGACAGTCGTCGAGGCACCCACTCTTGAAGCGATCACTGAATCACCAACCAAGTCTGAGGTGACTGCTTCACCTAACAAACGCAGTTTGAGAAGCCGCTCCAAAACACCCGATCGTGAGAAAGTTATGTCTCCTGTAGAAAAACCTAAAAGTACCAAAAAATCATTATCAAGACTGGTCTTAGAACACAATGCGTTTGCTCAAACTAAAATTGCAGATGAAAAACCCGAAACAGATCACAATACCACGGCAGAGAGGTCAATATTGAAAGACGAACCTGGAAGCAGCATTGAATGTACACCGATGAAGCCATACAAATTCAAAGGCGGTACTTTAATGGACGTAGAATTTTCTCCTATAGTCAACAAATCTGTTCTTCAGAGTTCCGTTGAGAGTTTCGAGAAAGACCCCAAAAGTTCTGAAACCAGTTCTAAATAAGAGTTCCGGAAATCACTACCCGGTTTTTCAATCAGTGATTCTTATTTAGAGAAGTCTGTTCTCAAGAGCTATCAAAGCAGTATCGCTGATAATACAGAGACTAGTATTGAAGAAGAGGTCCATATCTCTACAGAAATTAAATACATAAAAGAACCTTTAGGTAACATGTCCTCCATATCAAATAAATCTGTTCTTAAAGACGTTTCTAGTCTAATGACTAGTGATAGTGATATAGATATGAAAGATCATTCAAATATCTCTCAAACGGAGGAAGAGAAACATGATCAAGCGAAAAAAGATATAGATGAACAGATTAAAGAAAACGCAAACACAATACAAAAGGAAAAACAAAGAATTGTTGAGATCGAAAGAGAAATTAACGAGATAGAAGATGATATATCGGAAGACGAGTCGGAAAGTGGTGCGGAGATTCCAGCAAGTGAAACTGATGATGAAATGGAGCAAGATAGTGGCGATGGAATTGAGCTGGGTAGTGGTGATGATGATGATGAAGTCAGTGAAGAAAGTCTTGAAGATAATGAAGACAATACTTCTGCCGATAACACTGATGATGAGGATAAGAATGTTGAAGACATCATTTCCATCACCGACAGCTCTGAAGAAGATAACAATTCTTCCAGCTCAGAAAATAAACTACAAATCGATGAACAATCACACCCTGATTCTAACTTGGAAAAACCTTTAACAGAAACTGTTGAAAAACATATAGGGTGTTCCACGTTGGTTTGTCAGCTCATATACAGGTTGTTTTTTTAAAAAAAAAAAAATTTTTTTTTTTTTTTTTTCTTTCTCTTCTCTCTGTCGGGTTTATTTTCCGTGTTCCGTTTGAACATAGCCTTTGTTATTTCGGCCCGCGCAAGTTACAAGCTATCCGCACGTTGGAGTTGGTAGCGCTCAAGTTTTTAATAACTCATTTTCACATATAGTCACACTCATCACACATTCAATCAGCACATACACACTCAACTCATTTTCACTCACACATTCAATCAGCACATACACACTCAGCTCATTTTCACTCACACATTCAATCAGCACATATAGACACACTCAGCTCATTTTCACTCACACATTCACTCATCAGATACACATTCAGCTCATTTTCACTCTATGAAACCAGCACTCAGTCATCACACACACACTCATCACATACACACTCAGTTCATTTTCACTCAATGACTCCAGCTCCAACAGAGAATTCTTGTAACTCCGCACAACGTGTAGTGAACGTCACTAACACACCAATAATAGCAGACGTACATGGTCAATTTCACTCAGCACGAGCCCTGTTAGGTTTTATCTCACGTCGCGGTACTCCAGTTCTCATTCGCTCAGACTGCGGCACAAACTATGATGCAATCACTCACAAGCTCGCGAATCAGCACATAACTTGGTTCGGCGCTCTGCACGAAATAATACTCAACTCAAGAACCCTCTGCCCGATTTCATCCGACCCTACGGACTTTGAACCTCTCACGGCCGGACATTTCATTATTGGTCGTCCGCTCACCGCTCTACCTGAGCAGTCTTTTGACGACAGACCCATATCTGCTCTTAAACGGTTTCAACTCATTCAAGCGCTCTCTCAGCGTTTTTTGACTCTCTGGTCCAGATCCTACCTCCATACCCTGCAAACCCGCTCCAAATAGCTCTCCCCTTCTTCCCCTCCTCAAGTGGGTGAACTGGTCCTCATCAAAGAGGATGACCTGCCTCCGCTCCAATGGAAGTTGGGGAGAATTCTCCGCACAATGCCTGGCAAGGATGGAGTGATCCAAGTTGTGGATCTGGACACAGCCCATGGAGCCGCAGCCCCGGCCCCCCCAGGATGTTCACGCTAAAAAGCGTGACGTCAGCGCATGCGCAGAAAGGGTGACTCGCGACGGAATCGAGTCCTGCGCTGACCGCCGCTCGCTCGGTCTGTTCGGATCGACGAGCCTCTCAAGGCGCACGCGCGCGCGCCCGCGCAGCCGACAGCTCTAAACAATAGACATTCGCGTCAGCACAAACAATATCGCGTACCTAAAGTGTAGTGTTAATACAAGTGCTGTGTACATCACTCAAACCAGGACATTCAATACATCCCTGCACAGACGCCAGCTCAACTAGCCAACAAGAAGGCTCAGCACGTCACCGCATCTCCCGTCGGCCCGTCCACAGACATCATCAAAGGTCAGTCAGTTTACCCACAATCTTTTTCTTATCCTGTCTACTCTCCCATTCAAATTCCATCAGCTCTGCATCCTGTAGCCAGCGGCTACAATGAGCAACGTGACTTTCAATATAATGAGTTCAATAATGTAATATAATAGATGTATATATTTATTAATATATTCTTGTATATTTGTTTATGTAAGTCTATAGTAAAGCTGATTCTGAAGGCTTTAATTTTAGTTTTAGTGCTGCCAAGACTTAAATTTTTCTAAAGTAATTTAGCTTCTGTCCTTAACACTTATGAACTATTTTGCAATGATGAAAATTTAGTTTTGACAGCACTAAAACTAAAATTAAAGCCTTCAGAATCGGCTACATTATCTATTAAAATTAAGTTTAATTTGGTAAGTTATTTTTATTTATAATTTATTGATTTTCATTTAGTTTACTCTATCTATTATTGTCTATCCCTCCTTTTTTACTCTTCTAGTGACAATTTCTTCACCACCCAAAGATTGGCTGGAAGAAATCGCTTTAAGTGATAAGTCCACTTTCATACAAAATTATGTTTTCAATAAATTTTCTTTTAAATGTCTTTTGTGTACAATAAAGTGTCAATTAATTAATTAATTCATTCATTCAGTGTCAGTTAATTAATTAATTCAGTTCATTTAATTTAATTTAACTCCTACTATAAATTGACCCGTTTTATTTTTGAGAGAGGCTCTATTATACATCCTTCGACCGTAATTAGCCCTCCCTGTCCTCGATAAAGGTCCAGGGAGGGCTCACTAACTTGGTCTCAGTAGTGATGTACTATTACATAATCAATTTCATACACATTTTTGGCACTTGCAAGGGAATCAAAACATATAGGTTATATTCCAGTTAACTTAGAATCTTATAATTCCGTTTACAGGTAGGTCTTATAGCACTAGATATACATAGGAAAAAATCTAAAGATTACAAATATTGTATTATAATAATAATAAAATAATTTATTTCAGACAGGGTCCATAAAGTGTTAGTAATACAAAATAACTTATGGACTAGTGTTAGTAAGAGAACAGGCGAGAAAATAGTATTAAAATAAATTAAATCAAATTAAATTAAATTAAATCAAATTTAATAAAATAAAATTATTTATTGTGGAGCTCCATCCACTTTTTAAAAAGGGGAGAGTCCCACCTATCAGATAACACCTTCAGGATACTATATTGGGGCTGGCTCGAATTCGACTGAGCAGCGACGCACAGTACTTTCGCATGATTGCCGCCAAACCATCTGTGTGTGCTTCCGCGAACATGACAGAGGCGCTGCAATATCGCGGCAACCCCAACAATATCCTGAAAGCATTATTATACTGGACCCGCAGGTCGCTATATACCCGACGCGTGTAGTCCACCCACAGACTACACGTGTAAAAGGACTGGCAATATGCTTTGAAGAGCGTCACCTTATACAAGCAGCTATAAATTATTACTGTGCAACTTAATTAGACCCTTTAGATACAAAGAGTTTAATAGATCATAAGTGTCAAGTTAAGTTGGAATGTCATAACTGCAAGTGGAATTATTTACCATATTTTTAGGGTTCTGTACCGGTATAGTGTGGTGGTACGGAACCCTTTGTGCTCGAGTCCAACTCCACTTGGCCGGTATTTTTTCAAGCAATATTACTTTAGTTCAAGTACATCAACATTTTGTCTCATGACATTAATTACATCCTGGCTTGTATATTTTATCTCTTTACTTAGCTATACCGTTAGTAAATGCCCACCTATATGATAAATAAGAGAAAAAGAAAAATGAAAGAAAATACATGTCTTATTCTTCATTTTTCTTGTTCTATTCTTTTATTTTTTTATTTTTTTTGTCTTGCTATTTTTGTTGCCCTTCTATTGAATAAGGCTAAGAAAACAAACGAAGCTACGCATATATTTATTGAATTAACGGATTGATTCTTAGTGAATGTATCATCTCTTTTGTATTATGTTTCATTTAAACACGTCATGTATTCTTATATTTTATTATTATTACAACCTTTTATTTTGGCGGCGTAGCATAGTGTTTAATCGCGCGCGACGCCACTAGTTGAATCACAAGTACAAGGACTACAAGGAGCGTGACGCAAAAACATCGTGTCACGCTCCTCGCACTTGTGATTCAACTATAATAAGCTGCGTCACGCGCAGTTTGTATGTCTGTGTTAAATATTGTAACTGAATATTAAAGCAGCTAACCCTACCTACCAGCTAAATTTTGCACACACGTATTTACACACGTACGTTCGCTTACTTCTATCGTTGCTTGAGAGTGAAAATATCCCAAAGAGGGAGTAAAAGTAAAAAGCCATCAATAAGTCGGGCGTATCAATAGACTACCCTTAAACTTGTAAGGAAAAGTAAGAATAAAATATCAAGATTATGTTTATTTTGAAAGTGAAATAGTGAAAGTGAAAGTGAAATAAATTTATTTGCCAAAGAAAAACACACACAAAAAGGAAAAAAAAAAGAGTGCAACATAATGCAAAATGGCAAAAAGGAGCAAACTCAGCAAATACTACAAGTTGAGGCAACTTGCAGCGCTGATTTTCAGTTTGCCCCTTTTTAAAGCATATGATACAAAAATACAATGGCAGGTATGGGTAAAATAATAATAATAATAATAATGAAGAAGAAATTGTACCTATATACATTAATCTAGGAATCAATCATAATTAAAATATAACAAAAAATAATTAATTTAACAATTAATACATTAATCAAATTGTCTAATGTCCACAAAAAAAAATAAAAAAAAAAACAAGCATTATCTGAATTAGAATTAATAGAGAATAAAATAATAACATGCAACACAATAATTATAAAAACAAAATAAAAAAAAAAAAGAAGCTTAAATAACGAAGCAGCATTAATTACATTGCTTGCTGAGAATACATACTCTGATATGTTTTTTAAAGGTAACAGAACACATGTATTTGCGCAAAGGTGGTGGTAGGTCATTCCAAATTTTTGCGGCTGCGTATTTGAAGCCTCCTTTGTAACCTGTAGTTTTGTGCTTCCCTATGACCATTCTATCCGTAGTTCGATTGCGTGTAAATCGACCGTGAGTGTCTCGGGTCCATGTGAATTTATCATAAAGGTAGATAGGTCTCTGCGTGTGAACTATTTTGTGAACGAAAGTAGCAAGATGCAATTGTCTACGGCCATTCATTTTTATTATTTTTTTATTATTTAGAAATGGTGTGATGTGTGCTCGTTTAGGAACCACGTAACAAAAACGTGCACACGCATTTTGTACGCGCTGTATGGCGCGTTCTGTTTTGACATAGATTCGCGGCCCGTATACAACATCACAAAAATTAAATAGAGACAAAACTAAACTCTCTACCAGTAGTTCCCGGACCTCTTCTCTTAAAAACTGTCGAATACCATACAGTACCTTTAACCTATAGAAGGCATTTCTAATTTTAGAATTTACATGTGCCTCGAACCGAAGTTCGCTATCCATCATTAAGCCAAGGTTCCGTGCACATTTTACATTTTCAATACTTTGGCCGTCAATTTGAATGCAAGGAGTTTTGTTACTAATGGACGTGCATTGGTTCTTCGTACCCAAAATCAAAAATTTTGTCTTATGGGGATTTAACACCAGAGAATTGTTACGAGCCCACTCCTGAATGGTATCCAAATCACTATTTATTTTTTGAACCGCCTCAGTAGTGTCTTCCGGTTTAAAGGAGTAATAGACTTGGGTGTCATCAGCGTATAAATGGATTTTGCAATGTTGTATATTTCGCGATAGATCAGCCGTGTACAGAATAAACAGTAATGGGCTCAATATTGAACCCTGAGGACAACCACGTGATACCGCTTTAACTTCGGACTTGACTAAGTTACCCTGATCATCTTCTAAAACTACATACTGCTGGCGATTTTTTAAATATGAATAAAACCATGAACATGCGAAATCCATCGCTATGAATACTCTCAATATTATTAGAGTGCAATAAAAACTAGAAAATATCAATCAGAAACAAACCCAAAGACAAGAATATGAAAAAATTCCCCGGGCCAGGATTCGAACCTGCGACCTCTTGTTATCAAGACAAGCGCGCTACCAATTGCGCCACCGAAGTTCCTACCCGGACCGGTGAATTCTTCCATCATACTTGTCCACTGTTATTTTTGCTTCTGCCTGATATACTAGCTTGTACAACACATATAGAACGCTCACGAAGGCGTTATGTGATTTCACGCCTTGTTCTTAGAAACAGATGGCGCTGTCGTCGCTACAATATTGTTGCTTCAGACAGTTAAGAAATTCACAGTTCTCATTAACTAAGATTATGTTTATTTTGCGAAATCCATCTCTATGAATACTCTAAATATTATTAGAGTGCAATACAAACTAGAAAATATCAATTTTTTCATATTCTTGTCTTTGGGTTTGTTTCTGATTGATATTTTCTAGTTTGTATTGCACTCTAATAATATTTAGAATAAAATATTAGTTTCTTATTGACGTGAACGTGCCAAAGCTATGGAGCATTATACGTATGTATCACGTCGAACACAATTTTAACTTTTATTTTCATGTCGTCATACCTATACTGGGTGTTAAGATGAAGTTGCGGAAGCCAAAAACTGGTGATAGTACTAGTCTATACGAACAACGTCCAAGGAGCCAACCCTCCAATCACAAAAAAAAATCTTCTGTTCCATAGAGAAGTTACATAAAGGTTACATACCTTTGGTCCCAACGAGTTACACCAAAACCAGTCACGGTGTAACTCATTGGAACAAAAAATAATAAAATGTCCCAACCAGTTACACTGTTACTCGATGGGGCAACTTTTGATTTTTCATCCCAACGAATCACACCCCCAAAACAAGAGTGTTTCTCGTTGGGATTAAAATCTGTTACACGTTGACAGCTTTTTTCTTCCCAATGAGTAACACTGTTACCTAAAGCAAGTAGGAAATAACGATCTAAAAAATGTATGAGACAACTGTTTGTTTTTCTCGATTTTTTTCAGGAAATCTAGTTCGTATGGACGTGTTCTATCACCAGTTTCCACCTTCCGCAACTTCATCGTAACATCCAGTGCAGTAGTGTCTCATAAAATAAAAAGGAAAATTTAAAAGAATTATGTAAATTGCGCTATAGCTTGTTCTGAAGTTGAATAATTTCTCAGACGGTGTCCCTCGGGTGTTGGTTGAAGAGATAGAAAGACGGGAGAGGTGTCATTTGTTTGATCTTGATGCGTATTGCAATTGTACCAACAAATTAAAAATAACAAGTGGCATTTTGTTGCTTCAACCTATGCAATGCTGGATGAAATAGTTATATTACGCCATTCAATTATGTGGCATGTGGCAACGTTACCTTGAATAGTTTTGTGCAACTGTTACATAATGAGAGTCATTGTTAGTTTTGTAATAGGCTGCACAAGTGTCCCAATGGCTGATTATGTCCAGTACTTTGTCCAGTATTTTACACAATACTTCATCTAAGATCATCAAAACTATCGTCTACGATTATAATGTCATTAATAATATTTTCACCTAACACATATTGAAATGGAATCATGAAATAATGATCTTTATTTTTGGAAGAAAGAATACTACGTAAATAATTTTTTTGACGTCCATAATTCTTATTTTTTGTGAAATCTACAAGTAGTAAAATGTTTGTATTATAAATTAAATATTAGACAGACTGCACTTATACCAGTAAAACATGTATTTAATTGAGCTATTATTGAGTCTTGCAGAAGGTAGAGCTAATGCCAAGCTCGACAGTGGAGGTACCACCATGTCTAGCACATTATAACACATAATGTGTCTAGCACATTACTGAAAATAGAAGTTTTAAATATTTCTTCTCTGTTTTGAAATCGGTGGTCAGAAGTTAATTCATCAAAATGTTCTTTTCAATAAACTTTCCTTCGCCGTTTTTCTTGAAGACAAAAATTCTTTATTCGATTAGAATATTTAAATAACTCTTTCAAACGTCACTCAGACGACCGAGAAGCTTGTGTCCCAGGGGCATTGCAGCGCCAAGCTCTCTGATAGCTACACCATGGTCACTGGCCAAACGGACTTCGTGAGATAGAATATCAAAAGGAACAATCAATTTTAAATAAGACAATTATGAAACTCAATGAGACTTTCCAAAGATGAAAGCGTCAACTTTGAATCATGCTTTTAACTTGTTTGTTATCTTTGGTCCCTTGTTTGTCGAATTCAACAATTTAGCTTTTGTTTCTGATCTCAGAAAATACAGCTTAATTTTCGGTTAAGAGTTGGATAATTAATAATTATTATTCCTTAACTTAGAGTTGACAGAAAGTTTTGTTTTATTGTTATATTTGTTGATTTCATTGAACACTCTATATTTAAATGAGGTGTCAATCTACGTTTTGCTGTAAAAACATACTCGTAGTAGGTATGAGGATAACAATATTATATATATATATATTGTATAATGAAATAAGTACATCCATTGCTTAAAATACTCTAAAGAATGCAGTACAAACTAGGAGACATTAACTAGAGAAACAAATTTCAAGTAAACAAATATATGAAAAAATTCCTCGGGTACAGGTAGCGGCACGGTTTATAAGACTAGATCTTGACTGCGCTAGTCATTTTTTCTCTATCGCACTTAGTAATTTTGTACATAGAAATATTTTTGCGAAACTTCAAATGCAATTGGTTATTTATTAGTATTGTAGTGAGGACAAGACCTTGGTCAATATATGGGAGGTGTCGATAAATTAACTACTAAGCCGAAAACGGGGCAAATATTGAAAAAGCGGAGCCGAGATCGGTTGGCTAGTAGAACTTAAAACTAAAATTTTAACATAAAGCAAAAATACTTTTTTTGTTTAAATATATCCATATCAAGGGTGTAATAAGTAATAAGTAGGTAAGATGACTTATAAACTGTGACTGCTGTTGAATATTTTATAAATTGCAAGAATGTTAGTTCTGAGTAGCCAGTACAGTTTATTATACATATACATAAAATTATTTATTTAAAAATAAACCTACTTATTTTATTTACAGATCATCGCCCCAACGATCGATCAGTTGACTACACGACGTGAGCATTCCACTGAATTCAGTTCATTGAATCTCATTTTAATTTTAATTTATGAATTGAATAAATAAAGGCAAAAAATACAATTTTATCCTGAAATAAAAGTTTCCGTGAGACAACCCTAATGCATACCTATAAAACGTAGTGCGGAAAATCTCATTTTGACTCAGTGTTCGAAATTCAAAATGAGTGAGTCGAGGGCAGTGAACGTGACTCTTCAAGACCTGCAGTGGACTATGAACGACAGTGACCAGTGGACCATACCACCATTAGACCTGAGTATATTCTACAGGCCGGACTGGGTGATCATTGTGCTCTACGTGTTAGTGCTGACGACGTCGCTGTCAGCTAACACTTTGCTAATCATCATCGTCATCAAGTTCCAGTACATGAGAAGGTGAGTTTTGTGATATGATATGATCTATGATTATATATAATTTGCTCGGAATATATTGTTAGTGCCAGTCCAGGGGATCTAAAAAGGCCGACTTGGGTTAATCATAAAATGATTTGAAAGTAGGGTAGAGTCAGAGATTTTTCCCGCGTGCAAAAGAGACGGCATTAGAACGGAATCATAATATGATCCAAAGCGGCCTTTTTAGAGGACTAGAGGGCCTATTATGTATCTTTAGTTGCCACCTGGACTTGGTGGCTATCATCAAAAACATAGATATACTATCGAATTCCGATTATCTAAGGATATGTTCGCACTTGAACTGACGACACAGTTCGTAAATAGTTCAATACCGACTAAAGGCAATTTTGAAAGTTCCGTTTTTAGCAATGTTTTTGATGATAAGCACCCAGTCCAGTTGGCAATTAAAGATACATAATAGGCCCTCTAGTCCTCTAAAAAGGCCGCTTTGGATCACATTATGATTCTGTTCTAATGCCGTCTCTTTTGCACGCGTGAAAAGCTCTGACTATATCCTACTTTCAAATCATTTTATGATTCACCCAAGTGGGCCTTTTTAGATCCCCTGATCTAATATGACGTCCGTTGTTACTATTTATCAAATTAGGTACAGTGGTATTAGTACGACGGTGGAAATTAGGTACAGTGGTATTAGTACGACGGTGGAAATTAGGTACAGTGGTATTAGTACGACGGTGGAAATTAGGTACAGTGGTATTAGTACGACGGTGGAAATTAGGTACAGTGGTATTAGTACGACGGTGGAAATTAGGTACAGTGGTATTAGTACGACGGTGGAAATTAGGTACAGTGGTATTAGTACGACGGTGGAAATTAGGTACAGTGGTATTAGTACGACGGTGGAAATTAAAAATATAGGGGTATTATGTATGCGCCACTTTATTAACTTTACAGGATATTTATAAAAATGTAAGTTTTGGAAAAATCCGATCGTTTGAATGCAATTTGAAAGTTATTTTAAATTTCTTTATATGAAAATTAATGCAAAAGATTTGGCTGTTGTGTCAAAGGACTTCAGTTTTCGGAATCGTTAAAATATATTGGCAATCGTTTACTGCTGATAACATGCGGAGGAGAAATGTTTGGTTCGTCTTTATAATTTAAACATAACAAAAAATATATATATATATGTATATTTTACTATGCTTCTTTTCTTCAGCAAGATAAGGTGACATTTATTTGTACAGCCAAATTTATACCGAGGACTTGGTTAATCACCAGTATCACGGAGAAATAACACTTTTTGCTAATTTCACTAACCCGTTTAAACTTATATGCTGTGAAAACTTGCCAGTTTTATATATTTAGTAGCAAGGACCCTAACTAACTTAATTTTAAAACAAGTGAAAAACGTAAATTATTGCAGTAAGGACTGAAGGAACCTTCATAAACCTTGACATCTAATTTGATCTCAATTCTTTTCCCGGCGAAGCCAACAATCCTGCTGTACTGAACTTTATACTGAGCTAGGCCTTTGTACTGAGTTGGGCCCCTTTTTAAAGTAAATTAACATTATATCATTGCAGTATAGGAACGCAGAAAGAAAAGTAAAATTGGATGTGAGGAGCTCTGAACCGGGATCCTGGTTCAGAGCTCCTCACATCCAGATTTACTTTTCTTTCTGCGTTTCTATACTGCAATGATATAATGTTAATTTATATCTCCTTGCGATGGATAAATCGCCAAGTGCTCAAACATAGAAATTTATTTCTGTCATAGTTCCCTTTTTAAAGGTTCCACAGTCAGCAAAGAACTCTTATAGTTTCGCCATGTCCGTCTGTCTGTCTGTCTTTCTGTTCGCGGCATGGGTATACATATTAAGAGGCTATGCGAATTTTATTTTTGTCACTGCCACTCCAAGCGAAAAATCGCGCAGTGCGAGAGGGGCGGATTCAGGGCAAAAGGGAAAAAAGTTGGTTTTATATATTTATTAAAAAAACTAAAACAAATAGCCAAATTACAAATATCAACTCTCTAGACATTGTTGAAACACACCTAATAAAATATGTTTGAGTTCTGTATGTGGTTCCTATTCGTCAAACGAGGAGAAAAAGTGTGTTTGAAGACCTCATTTCAACAATTATTTCTATCGAGGAAAATTTATCCAAACATGTTTTCCAATTTTAAAACCCTAGATTATATAATCAGAATGCATATACCAGAAATTTATTAAAATTTTCCGTGTGTTTCATGAAATACACCGAAAAGAAACACCTGTATTTTTTTTGCATATCGCCTTAATCACGCCAATAAGTGGGGTGTCGTAGTATAGGTTGTCCAAAAATATTGTAGGTGTGTGAAAACCATTTTTCGATTCAGGGATTACTTTGCGAAACATTAAGCTTTAAAGTACAAATTTTTGTTAAAGTCAAGTTCTCCAAGTGTCCCCAATGTGCAAAAAAGACAAAATGTAAAAAATTTACGTTAATAAATGTAATTCAAGTGGATGTTAATTTGCTTTTGCAGGGGTTCAAGCTGGAGTTGGTTAACGACACTAAGTTTTCAGGCATAACGATCAACGATATAGAATATCGTTGATAACGATAGACTCTCGTCTTCAGTGGGGTCCCCACATAGAAACCCTATGTGGTTAGGTTTGCCATATGGTATACCTATAATATCCTGATTAAAAGCCTGATCTCTAGTAAAAAGTCCTGACATTATGCTAAAGCGCCCGCCCACCACGGTGGTGTGACAAAAATAAGAAGGTACCAATTATTCGTTTAATGTGCGCCGCGCGCCTCGCCATGCTGCCGGCCGGCCCGTGAAATGAGCGAAGAAGGGAAGGGGAGGGAACACCCCACTCTTATATAATTAGAAGAACTATATAATAATTATTGTTTGGTTTTTTAATGGCGCGTAAAATTATATCCAGGAAAAGACAGTTTTCAGTTGAATTTTTTTAGTTTTAGTTGTGTTGATTTATTATTTACTGACAATGTACCTAGCTGATTGTTACCAAAGAAAAGAACAATAAATAAAACAAAATTTTTACGATTTGTTTTAATCTAAAATCCAAAAATCCTGATATTTTCTAAGTCCGGCCGGAATCCTGACAGTGACCAAAAATCTTGACATTTCAGGACAAATTGTGACGTATGGCAACCCTCTATATGTGGTAGAATTAGTTCAGCCGCATATGCTGTTAAATGCATAAGGCAAATTACTGATGAAGATACTGCTAGATTTGTCTATTTTAGTAACTTTGACAGCATTATGTCATACTGCATGCTGTTATGGGGTAGAGCCGCGGTTACAGACGTAGTTTTTGTTTTGCAGAAGATTCGGGCTATTTATAATGGAGCACCGGGATTCATTAAGAGAAAAATTCAAACAAATTAAAATATTAATGGTTCCTTGTGAATTTATTTACCAAGTTCTTAGATATGTCAGAAAAAATGTTTAGCATAAACTGGCTTTTCCAAAAATCAGACTCGAGAAACTGACTTCGTGAGATAGAATATTTGTACCTGGAAAGAAGCAGACGTTATCTATATTTTAGCATTATCTGTTGCTTTCTTACATACTGGTATAATTATGAATATAACGATCCTGCTGATTTCTGCAGAAAGTTCATACTCCATGTTGTGTTTAATCTTATCTGGGTTCCCATATCCACGTCGCATTCGTATACAGATGTTTCATATATGTTTGATTTACACCATTACGTTCCGAAAGAAAAAAAATGAATATCAAAAGAACATAACTATTAATAGAAATGCAGATCTTATAAATGTTATAATAAATAATAATGCAAACAACTTGTCTTTATTAAGTGAACAAAATACGAAGTGATTTTATTTAAAGAAATCTACTCAAATATTCCAATTCAACGTTTCTGTATAATCTCAAGAGCACTTTCAGCATTGATACAAAGTAATATCAACTGCCAATAATAAAATAATTTCACGTTCCAAAGAACTCCGCCAAGCTGTGAAATTTAAAGTATAATTATTTGAAACCTTCATTGCTTGAAAAGCTTTCATAATACAATTCTCATTAGAAAGTCAGAGGAAGACGAAGCGACAACTCCCCCGGCCCCAATCTTTTTATAAGGTACGTGTTTCGACCGCTCGCTTGGAAAATGTATTCGACGCTAATAACTACGAAACCAACTTTTTATTTTATTTTATTCGTAATTTAATTACACCAGTTAGTGAATTACGGTGCCCAAAGTAGGGTTGATTAAAATTGGCTAGTTAAAAAATAAAACGAAATTTAATCAAAATCTTCATTTTTAGGGTTCCGTACCTGAAGGGTGCGAAACGGGACCCTATTACTAAGCCTCGGAATGACATAAGAAAATTTCTTGACGAATAGAGGAGAATATAGGGTAGGAGGAGAGTGGGTCCCCCCTCCCCGCACCACCTGCCTTAGCGAAAGGTGACGATTTTTTATAAATGACCGAAATAGATAGATAAATAGAACGTTTATTTATAACAGTATGTACACAATATTTACAATCAACACAATTCAACATTTACAAGATTTACATAAATATGAACATGAAAAGACTGGTACAAAATGTGTCCATGTCACAACAGCAAAAAGGCTCCGACTCAGTATTTGCTGTTAAAATTTACAATGCAGCACTGATCATTCTAACGGAGCCGTAGAAGAGCGACAGGCTGAACTTTATTTGATTAAATAAAATGATATGTTCTCAAAAGTGATTGTTTTTCTAATGTTTTTATAAATAAGTAATTTTTGCTACGGGAATCGCCTCGATCGTCACGTCGATTCTCATATATGATTCCCAAAAAGAGAAGGCAGGTATTTGTGAAGGTAACAATACTTTTGAAAATGGGGGCATTTTAATATCTGCCGCTATCATTAGGAGCTGCTAAGAGCGAAATATTGCGGTAGGAGCCGCAATCGGAGCGGTCTCCATGTTCTTGCACAGAGCAGAGCAATGATACGGGACACTTTCAACTCAACTGGAACCCGTTCTTTGTCCCATATACGAGCAAACAACTTCCATACAAGAACGTGCAGCTCTTCACCATCATACTTCAGTAGCTCACCCGGTATAAAATCAACGCCAACCACCCGGTTGTTTTGCTGCTTTGCGTGATGGCGGTAGCAATCTCACACAATGTCAATGGCCCGTCCAGCTCGTTATAAATCGGGAGCTAAGGAATAGAGCTGATTTGCTCTAAATCCACTGCGCAATCCACATTGAGCAGGTGGTTGAAAGACAGGTTGATGGATGGATGGATCTGCCCACGAAATGCTCTCTTAGTTGTAACGTGGTAATAAAGTAATCACAAGACTGTATGGAGTCTGGGTGCGTTGATTCGGTTTTGAAACGAATTTTAGTAAAAAAATAAAAAAAAAACACGATCCGTTTTAAACATTACCAAATAGTTTTATCATCTAATAGGTACATGTAACGTAATAAATAATTCATCATCGGCACGTTAATAAAATCAAAGCGTTTCCACGTAACACAACACAATACATTTCACCGAAACTATTTTCTGTATGGTGCAAAGAGTAAAGTAATACTATTCCAAACTAAATTATTATTACGTACGGCTTGAACACTCACGTGTGATTGTTGTTGACTATATGCCAAACTTTTCAACGATACAATTCGGCATTATCAAGGCGAGTGTCGTTTTTAGGACGACGACGCGGCGTTCACCGTCGTTGTCAAACGGAAACGACACTCGCCTTGATAATGCCGAAATTGTATCGGTGAAACGGTTGCCATACAGTCAACAACAAATCAAAGTAAATACCCATGATCTCTCCATAGGCGCCACTGAGTCTCGTTATCTCACAATCACACAATGACAGCTCTAATGCTGCCACCAATCAGTTCCGAAGATCAAATTAAGAGTTTCAAAATCAATATCTTCCGAATATTCTTTAACAATATATTTTAGGCATTAATAATTTTCTATCTTTTTTAAATTTTTTGTTCGTCTATCCCTCTGTCTATCCGTCGGTCAAGACCCTTTTTGTGTTAGAGATATAAAGTTGAAACTAATATCTCGTACAGAACTTTACGTCCTGATAGTATTCTTAAAAGACTTTTCTTAACTCACCGCAAAAAAGTTATTGCCCATTTAGTAGGTAATCATTTTCATACAAATTGGCTCAACGTGAAAACCTATAGGGAGAGCATTTTCAATTGTCTCAGAAACTTGAAATTATATGTAATTATTTAAGAAGGAATCGATGACTGAATTAATTTCTTTGTTAGGCGCATGTCAAAGGTTCTTTGTATTTATCTTGTCTTCTTGTTTTTGTGCAATAAAGTGTAGGTATATTCATTAATCCATTCCGTTAAGTACGCGAATTCAACCGGTTTTTATTTTGTAGAGAAGCTGTGCGGGGTTGTTTGATTGTTTTTTTGATTAAGATGGACTGGATGTCCTTGTTCCATTTCTATTAGTAGATGAGTGAGGATTGCCAGAAGCTTTGTTCTATTTCCTAGTAAGTATTCCGACCTAGGGCTAAAAAGGGTATTAACAACCTGATCGTTAAAGGAACAATGACCCCCTTTCTAGAGAAAAATATGTAAAATTTACTGAATTGTTATTGACAAATTTCATACAAATAGATGGGAAGGCCTTTTCGTTATGGTCATATTATTTGAATAGCTTTTTGTCAATCACAAAGCATATTGTTACGTATGTCATATTGTTACGTATGTCATAAAGGCAGAAACGCTACGATGCCGCCATCTTTTATCCAAAAGCAGAAGCAACGGAGTCTGATATACTAGAAAATCCTACAATTTTCTAGATGGTTAATGTCCTGTCGCGGCCTTCCAGATTGTTTCTGACAATGCTAGAATGTTCTCGAATTATGTCCGCGAATATTTAAGAAATTTTGCCACGCCACAAAAAAAAGGCCGGTTGCCGGTTGGATCAACGAATTCATATAAGGATCGATTATCCTTATCTGTTACAAAAGATTAAGAAATAATTATAACTGCTAAAATACAACTTTTACCTAAGACAACTTATTGGTAAACGTTTGCTATATGCATAAACAACCTTTTAATGATATTATGGAAGCGGAAGTTCAAAAATGATCTATCTGATACAATTTTACTCACTTAAAAAATCAGCGTAATACTGTAGTACCTAGGATGTGTAGGGATGCTAAAAGACGCCGTATTCATGCATCTTTCGACAGTTATAATCCTGTTCAGGTATGGACATTTCTTAAAACGCTAGGTATCGGCAAATCATTTGGAACCACTCCTATAAACATTGATTTCAATGTACTAAATTTGCATTTCTACATCATCTTGGAAGACAGAACCAAAATTTAAAATTTTTGTTACTTATCTAGTAAACTGGTATCAGGGTTCTTTGTTTGGAAATAAATCAAATAATTCAGGGTTTTTGTAAAATAATCTCTCCAAAAAGAAATATGTGAAAAAATATTCCCATAGTAACCTAATTTAAACGAAGTTTACATAAATTCGGTGTTCCCCTGTTACCAGAGACTTTTCCAATCTCTTTTTTTTACAGAATCCCTGAAACATAAACCAGAGAAACGTGGGACTATAAAAGTGGTTGTTCATTAGATTATTCGAGGCAAGTTTGCCGGTCTTATTTGCCGCTCAAACATCGAGGTTTGTTTGATACCTGTCTGTAACGTCACGGACTATCTGTTACGTTACGGGTTATCTTGTTACTCGGACCAAACTTAATTAGTTTTGCTCCAAAGGCAAATAGCACGTGGCAGGTCAAATAATACTGTAATAAGTAAGCCAAACAAAAGCCCACCTGCGGTAATTTATATAGAAACCCTTAGACTTTATAACATTTTACCTGGGACTACAGGCAAAGACATACACAGGGGTGTGGGTCCAAGGGGTCCAGACCACCTCTAATAATGTTATAGGGATAACAGCACAAATGTCAAAACCCCTAAATACAGCGCCGAAATCGCCATTCTGTCTGTGATATTTATTAAGTAATTAATGAAAATTGATTTGCGCTTTATTTCTGAGAAACTTTTATGTGTCGACGTCTGGATCCATGCTTGACTACAGAACAATACTAGACCAGTTCATATGGGTACAAAAAATGTTTTTTTATGATTTCGAAGAAAAGGATCATTTTACAGATCACTAACCGAGTCTCCAGTATAAATTCGGGCGATTGATCAAATATCACCTTGTATACATTCATAAAAATAATAAAAATCGGCACGTCGTGAGTTCGTGTTTCAAGTCTGTGAAATGGACTGTGAAATAGTCACCAATTTTCACCGACGAATATTACGTCGCAGTGTGATTGGTGGTGCCTGTCGCCGCACTTTGGGCACAAAATATGGACCACAGCTTGACGTGCTTTCCGAAGCACGAGGACCGAATACAAATATGACCATAAGGGATTTGAACACACGAATACCGCATTAGTGGTCGGGTACACGGTCACGAACCACTAGACCTCAAAGGCGGTGTACAACATTTTGATTTAAAAATATGCTATTTATTGTTAACTTCCATTTATGTAGGTAAAATAGTTAAAGCGATCATGGAATGAAAAAAGACTTCAGTAATCTTAGTTTCAACAGCATGTCATCATCACACATTGTGGCAATAATTGTATTGTAATGATGTTACCTAGCCATCATTTTGATATTCAAGATCAATAATGCAATTTAGCGCATTGAACGACCTCCTAAAAATGTCCCACTAACAGCTCTCTACATATATTTGTTGCGAGTATTTTGTGAAACTGTAACATAATTTGCAATGCATGTGCTCGTAAAGGCCCACTTTTTATGCATCAAAACCGAACAAAAAGTCGATTATTTTGCCTTAGGGCTTTATTATTATTATTTTTTTTAATTTATTTACAATGGTTGGCTAACCTGCAGCCTTTCCTGTGTACCATAGATGTTATACTTTTTTTTCCACTGTTTAACGGCTCTGGATACAGTCCTTTTGAGCCAATTATAATTTAAAGTTCACAAGATTATATTTGTTTTCATTTCCTCACACTATGCATTGAAAAACGTAGTATGATACACGGGCGTAAAAGCAATAAATTACTCGGTTACGTTTAAAACACTCGCTACGCTCGTGTTTTAAATCGTCCTCGTAATTTATTCCTTTTCGCCCTAGTAGCATAAACTACTATTAAGACATTGGGACATGAGTGCTTGTTTACGAAACATACGAAGTGAGTTTCGTAATAGTTTTGTACGAGTGTCCCAAGGTCTAATTATGTTCAATTGCACACTATACTTTATCTACGACGATCAAAAATATCGTATTTATTTTTAATATTTTTAACTAACATTTTGATGAAAAATGGGAAGAATAACTTTCGTATATGAACCTCGGGTGCGTCGTCCAATAATGCCTTGAAGGCCAATCAGGATAAAGAGGTCGAGGCTTAATTAGTAAAAAGGTCGGGACTTATTTCTCGTCTCTGTTGTTGATTGGATCTCTAGCGGTGTTATAATCAATTGGGCCAGTCGCAGCGCAGAATCACGGTGTTATAATGTAATATCGTAACATCGAAAAAAACATGTGGGTACTTATGAAACTGCTTTTGATGTTACAATTACCTTATTGCAGTGTGGGAGTAGATAATAGTAGATTAAACAACAAGTAAAAAAATAAGAATTCTCTTCAAGATACAAAGTAGGATCCCGAGAGCAGCGTAGGATCCTAAAGTAGAATTCAGAGCCTAGCGAGGGATACAATAGCCGAGATGCAGTTTTTTTACACGAGTAATGTACTCTACTTTTTGCCATTGATTACGAGAAAATAAACAGTAGTATAATAAAAATTTGAATCACATTTTATTATGCTTACACATGATCAGTGAATAAGAGAACAAAACATTAGCTGTATTTAATATTATCATACAGGACATTACATTCATCAAGCGGAAATATAAAACTAGTGATTGTGTTTTTGGTTTCACTATTGGATCAAAGTAGGTACCAAAAGTGGACGTGGCCTTTTGAGTTATTCAAAAAAGAAAGAAACAAAAAATTAAAAATATAGATGAAGAAATAAAGAAAATCAAACTTGTTTGTGCATTTGAACATAGAAAAAAAAAACTTTAGACTTGGCTGTATGGTCACAGATAACTTTGCCTTTCTCGGAAAGTATATGAACAAATAAAAAAAAATGTTTTTCCAGTCAGTGAAAAAAATAACGTTTTATTCACTGTTATCGGTGAACCAATAGCTCCTTTTCGAGTGGTAATAGTAACAAAAATATTTATGATCAATTGGTCAGCTACTTACATCGATTTACGTAATTCTAGAAAGAGTGCTACCGACCTGGAGTTAATGCAAATGTGACTGAGAAGATCTACGAGTGCCATCATTTTTTTCACCATGTTGTTTGATACAAGAATACAAGTTTTAGTGTACACTTTTTGAATAATATGACTTCAAAAACGACGAAAGAGAGTATTCATTCAGACAAAATTACTGTAATAAAAAATTTAAAAGTTCTTTTTAGGGTACCATAGTACCTAAAAGGTACAAAAGGAACCTTATGGTCAGACTCCGTTGTCCGTTCGTCCGTATGTCACAGCCTCATAACTTTAGCACCGTTAAAGATAATACATGAAATTTGGCACAAAAATAGCATTAATTTGCCCACATATTAGGGTGTAAAGAAATATGAAAAATGAAAAAAGTGAGAAAAATCAAAAATATTAGCCTAAAAATAGAATATGGGTATCAAATTGTAGGTATTAAAAAGTTGATTCTAAAAATATATACTTTCAATATATTTACTGACACTCGTTTCGAGAAATCTTTAAAAAACCCCAAAAAAATGTATGTCCCCCCTTATCTCCAAAACTGGTGGACAAAAAAATATGAAAAAAATCATGGTAATATGTGTTTACGTAAAGATTAGAGGAAAATTAAAGCGGTCGAGAAATTCACGAAAAAAAATACTAAATTTATCATCCACAATACGGAATCCTAGGTACGCGAGTCTGACTCGCACTTGGCCGGTTTTTTCTAAATTCAAAGACAATTCTGTTTTTTTTTTACCTCGGATATCAAAATTATAATTATAACATGTACATGACGAGTACGTAACGTTCGCTAACGAGCGGACGTGTTTTTGGTTGTAAATTCTGTGGTGATAATATTTAAACATACTATTACAAAGTTTGTTACAAATGGGAACTAAGTGGCGGTTGCGATGCCGAAGTTTATGATATTTTATTCGTGGAGTGCTCGAAAGAGAATTGTCAAAAGGTGTTTCATTTGAAGTGCCTAAGTTTAACTGTGGAGCAGTTTGAGTAAGTTTGAAGCATTTACGCAGGAGTATAAGGATAATTGGATATGTCCAGAATGTGTAAACTGTATTCCTAAGCAAGATTATTTTGACACACCGAGTCGTGGATGCAGTTTAATGAACAAAACGTTTACACCTGGAGCCTTTATCAATACTGTGAGAAGCAAATAGCTTTAGGGTTAAATACAAAGAATTTTGTATTTAGCAACAAATAATTAATGAGCCCAAATAAAATAAAACTGGATTATTACGCAAAATGTTTTGTTTCCAATTATTTACATAAACATATAGACACCTTTTATTATTATTATTATTCATTTATTTATTAACTGCTGTCTTTTAATTATCTTTAATTATCTTTAAATAACCTTCCTTCTGGTAGAAATTTTGTTTTTGTTTTTAACTTTAATATTGCCACCGGCTCTTAGCAATTGTTCACCTATTTTGTATATATAGCATAAGGTCGGTTTTGGAAACGGGCCTCAACTGAAAATCAGCGCAGTGGCTTGCCTCTGCATTATGCTGAGTTGAGGACCTTTTCCACTACCACAGCACTTACATTATTTATTAGTTTTAGTTGTGTTATTATTGTTAAATGTGTATTTTTTGTTTTCTTTGTCGTGTAATGCTGTGGAAATGGAATAAAGAAGTTATCTATCTATCTATCTATCTATCTATCAAATAGGTGAGGGCTCCCCTATTCCCCTAGTTTATTTTATTTTGTGCGGAAATGTATAATTTCTGAGAAATTAAGTATTTATTTTATCAAATTTTGATGTTATATTTACATTATTTTGTAAAACTAAACTGGTTGGGGGATGATTAGAGGGGGGGAGGAAGGCCCATTCCCTATCTGACCCTACCAGTGCAGAAGCCAATTTTAGGACCAATTCAACCTATCAGTACAGAAGTCACTTTTTTGACAAAAATTCACTTCTGCATCGGCTCCGGCACAGCGGGAAGTGCAACCCCTTCGCCCTTGCGTAACAAAGTGCAGGCAACCCTGCGAACCGGAGCGGCTCAGGCTGGTCGCCGAAGGGTTGCCCTGCCTCCGTGCCTCTGGCTTTTTATATACACTCTAGGAGTAGTAGCCACAAGACTTTGAAGAGTCGAGGTGCACTATGTCAGTTTTTGAACAGTTTGAGCCTACCAGTATAGGAATCGGGGAGCACTGAGTCAATTTTTAACAGTTTTAACCTACACATACAGGAGTCGGGGTGCGCTGAGTCGGTTTATGAACAGTTTGAACCTATTGGTACAGAAAGTATATGAAACAGTTATATTTACAGTATTATGTTTGACTTTTATTCGTTGGGAAAAGTAAGAACAAACACCATATTATTTACAATATAATTTATTTACCTAACTTTGTACACATATTTAATTGCCTTAATCAGTTCCAGAAACGGATCGGTTTAGATAAACGGAATGGCGTCGTAGCATTTCGCGGCCATTTTGGACAGTTTTCGCCCGCAAACGTACCATAATATCAATAATATTGACAATATCTGGTAAAATTGCGTGTGTACGGGTTATTTGACGTTTCGTTACGCCAATTCACTTTAATTTTTAGTCTAAAATTATGTTTCGTACACAAATATTTTCCAATTTTGATTATTGATTTTCACAAAAACTACGAATTTCCGCGGAAAAAGAAAAGCAATTTGTTATAAAGAGTTATAGCCTGATTGCAAACCTCATTAAAATTAAATTAAGGACGCACCATATAAATACCAACCCAATTTAGTTGTTTTATTGTGCCTTTGACATCCCACTTATTTAATATTTATATATTAATATTTGTCCAATATTTAAAGTGGAAGTAAATACAAATAATTGAATAAAGGTTCGATTTATATTTTATTGTTTGGCATAGCTGACAGAATAAACATTCCACATAATGATAAATGCTTTTGTTTCATGGATTTAATTTTAAACCAGGATTATTCACAAAAGCCGTGGAAAAAGAGTAGTAAACACAGATCCTATATGGAAGGTTTGACTCCTGATATAATACCAAATAATAAATATTATTTAAAATAAGAATTATAACACAGATTTCAAGCGTAATTTAACAAGTGCATAGGAAATTAGCATTGGCAAGCTATTTTTTTAAATTGATTAACGAGAAGACACATAATCCGGAGTTGCTTCTCCAGGGTAGTTCTGTGCGTGCCTAACGGGTTCGTGGGTCGGCGACGGCGGCCGCGTTGCTGGTGGTGCCGAGCGCCCCCTCACCAGCCTACTTACTGAACAAGGCGCCTTTAACGCGCGCGCTGCACACTTTCAAACATGTTCGCAGAGAAAATCGATTTGTTTTCATGTACGCTAAGCGAATTCACAAAGGTTACACTTGGTATCCTTTAAGGAAAATAAATAAAAACAAAATGAAAATTAGGTTTGCAAAATCGAAAATCATTATTAAAAGGGTCTGTTAAAGTAAAATTTTGTTGCCAAACTTTGTCCAGATGAAGTTTCAGAAGCCGAAAACTGGCAATAGTAACAATCCATACGAACTTTCCGTGAAACAAAATTTTGAAATGGAGCAAAAAGAATCTGTTGTTTCATACATTTTGGTCGGGTAGATATGTAACTTTTTTAAGGAACAGCTGTGTTTTTTTTCACGTTTCGAGGGTTGACTCCATAGTAAAAGTTGTTCGTATGGACCATTACTATAGCAAGTTTCCGACTTCCACAACTTTATGTTAACACCCAGTATAGTGAAAAGTTAGACAATTGTGTCGATTCGGCTAACTTATTTGACAGAACTAAAATTAATTTGAGCCTTCTGTCTTGTTCTTTCCGTATCGAAAAGACAAAGACAGAACGCTTAAAATAAGGTTAGTCGTGTCAAATTAGTTAAATTGTGTTTAGCCGAATCGACATCAATATTGCTAGATCTTTTTTAACACTACTAAAAAACTCCTTGTACGAGTTCCACTATTTTATTTACTTGATTATTGCGACTAGTTTCGTCTATTTGACATCGTTGGGCTAATTAGAATAGGAAAACAGTAAAAAGGATAACTAACTAAGTCTTAGGGTAGATAAATGTTAAAATAAAATTAAAAGTACATGGATATTTGCGTATTGATAAAAATATTCATAAGTAAATAATAAAACGCGAAATGTCCAAATTAAAATTAAAGATTAAATTAAATTAAATTCGAAAGTCATAAATAATATAAAATGAAATACTAAATGTCAACTTGCAAATTGGCTAATGAAATACCGTGATGTAATAACAGTAGTTTTGTTATTGCACCACGGTATTTCATTATTCAATTTCCAAGTTGACATTAAGTATTTAATTTTATAATATTTATGATTTTCGAATTTCATTTAATTTAATATTTAATTTTATTTTGGACATTTTGCGTTTTATTATTTACTTTTATTATTTATTTACACATGAACATTAGGGCCATGTCAATATAATCCGGTCCAGTTTTTCAACTCATTGTTTTAGGGCCTGTCGGAAATTTCAAATTGATTATCGGTTTTCAAACAACTTCGGTTGGATCTGTGGAATTTGTAATTTAAACTGTCGACTGTAAATTCCGGTTCATTTCCATTTTGCCGGCTTTTCTCACAGACTATTTATTTGAATGCAATAAACTAGAATGCTAATAAACATATTGAGTATTAAAGTACCGTTTGTATTTTTAAGATTTGTATTTTCGGATGAGACTAAACAAATAAGTAATCGCACAGACGGACATTGAACTGTTGAATAGGGCAATAGTGATGCCAAAAGATCCAATTAATCACTGACTCAAAGCAGAGTGTCTAAAAGGTGTCATAATATGTTTTTACTTGCGTTACGTACAAAAAAATTCAGGTTTATTTTTGAATTATATTACCTACTCCTTGTTTGGAGGACTCAAATAATAAGTTAGCTAGTTTTATTTGTTCAATCTATAGCTTTTTAAAATTTACAGTCTTCGGAAATAATTGGTCTTCTTCTTCTTCTCTAATCTCTGGAGGTTGGTAGTCAACTTTGCATATTTTCCTTTAGCTGCACTCACGATATCCGTCCTTTCTCGGATCTCTGAAGCAATGACTTTTTTCTACGAACAACATTCCTTTTGCTAGCAACTTTGCCCATCATACTGAGTTGCCGCAACTATCAACTACCAATTAGATAATCCTGCAGCAGGAGTTCGTTCGGAAATAATTGATAAAGTTAAATTATCTTTTCTGTGTGCACACTTTACAAAGTAAAAATGTAAAAATACTACACTTTGGAGTACTGATACGGGGTAGTTTTCGTCCCCCTCCGCGTCATAACATTCTTTGCTCCTAGTATGTACTGGTATGTATATCTATCTTTTATATATGGTATGGGGTTGAATGATTAAATAACACCTAGCGTGTAAATTTCAATACTCTAAGAAATATGTAACGGCTTTAACACGCACGTATGATTATTATTGATTATGCCAACTCTTTTAACGATAATTACACGTGATTGTTAAAACTGTTATTAAAACCATTATTAATAATAATTTATTGACTTTTTTGGATCAGGGATAGCGTATCTGGTGGCTGAATTAAAAATAATACTAAAATATTAAATTATATGCGTCAATTAGTACATTAGGATACGAGAGCGATGAAACGTTTTGCAATCACACGAGTCGAGAAAAAGTTTCTCGGACGAGTTTCGTATAATTTTTTATAGCACAAGTGCGGAAAATGCCGAATGCCGTAAAGTGGTCATTTTACGCACGGTGTGCTATAAAATAATTTAGAACAAGATTCTGTCTGTATTTGTCCGTAATTGTAATTGTATACATAACAATTTAATTGAAAATTTAATACAATACAAATACTGCAAATTTTCGTTGCCCGCGATACGTATTTGCATTTAGACTACGCGTAGCGGGTCTACAAAGCAGATAAGTTATGGGATCGTAGTGCGTGCTACGCCGTAGCAAAACGTAGTGAGTTGTAAAGTGTCAATAAACACAAGGTTGCTAGTTTCAACGACGACTGCTGTATTTGTCCGCATTATGTATATGCCGTTGGCATATCGTAGAATTCAGCAAATTGTAAATTATTAAATCGAAAATCTTTCACCAAAACGTCAAAAATAGTTGTGACAACGAGCAGAGCGTGTTAAGTTAAATTTAAGAAGCCGAGTTAAGCGAAGCAGAGCGAGGCAACCCATCTTGGTTTGTCCAGAAATATAATAAAGATGCCTAGGAAGATTGTGATTATGCTGAATCCTATGATATGCCGATGCCATGTGCGTGCATTATGTTGAACATCGTTAAATGTTAAGTTACGGTATTGCAGCACAAAATACCTTAGTGCAAATTAAACCATTAATAGTTATTTAAGATACACGTGCGGAAAGTAAGGTTTTATACGAATAAGTGCCAAATTGAAAACACGAGCGCAGCGAGATTGTGATTATGCTGAATCCTATGATATGCCGATGCCATGTGCGTGCATTATGTTGAACATCGTTAAATGTTAAGTTACGGTATCGCAGCACAAAATAC
The DNA here is from genome assembly GCA_934047225.1 of Ypsolopha sequella. NCBI lineage: Eukaryota > Metazoa > Arthropoda > Insecta > Lepidoptera > Ypsolophidae > Ypsolopha > Ypsolopha sequella. Next base: position 2,099,384 of record OW203988.1, on the reverse strand, counting down.
CTTAGTCCAAATTAAACCATTAATAGTTATTTAAGATACACGTGCGGAAAGTAAGGTTTTATACGAATAATTCATTGGCACGCATTCGGATAAAAACCTTTTACGCTCAAGTATCTTACAACACTTTTCAATGCATTTTGCGAGGAAATACAACAAAAAAATAAGTATAATAAAGAATGGTGTTTATCATCATTCAATTATTGCTAGAGCACGCATTGTTTTTTTTTGGACAGCAAAACCTTCTTGCGTCTTTGTAATTTTTTAAATTTTATGACTTGCACCATGCACCACAGAGTCAAAAACTTAAAAAAATTACTTTATTTCACGCGTGAAATAAAGGATTTCAGTACTGTTTTATTTCACGCGTGAAATAAAGAGTCGGTTTCCGCATAATTTTGTTACACAAAAAAGAAAACTTTACGAGCAACTGCATTGAAAAAGACGTTTAAATATATAGTCCGCCGCCGGTTGAACATTTGATTATTATTTACGAACAGACGGTCTACAGTTATAAAAGAACTGCTGAAAGTATTATAATACTTGTACATAAGTACTATTTTAATAGTGGAATTATATTAAAGTACCTAGTATTGTTTTACTTTGACTTTAATGCTGCAGTTTAAAAGCTATATTATGTTTCATTTGTTTAATAGGATTTCGTATATCAAAATGGAAACACAGAACAAGGTTTGGTTCACTTTGTTGTCCGTCTGTCGAGACCCTTTTGCTCGGGCCCCAAGTGAGATATCAACCTGAAACTGACCTCCTACGGAAATCTGCAGTCCCATTAGAAAATAGGGCTTTTAACCCAAAGCAAAAAAGTTATTGCCCTTTATATAAAACATTTCATACAAATTAGCTCACCATGAAAACCTATAGGGCACTTCCAGTTTACTTAAAAACTTAAAATTTCGTTCACGCGGGTAGGTGTTACAAGACATGTACTTATAGGGAAAAATCAAAATTATTTATATTTAATTATTTAAGAAGTTATTAGAGACCTGCTTAATAAGACCCATAAGACACATAAGAGTTAAATAAGTTGGTCTTTTAAACGATATATACGGTACCTTCTAGGCCCGAGTCCTCATCTAATTTTGCATATTATTATTTATATCAATTTATTTTTGGTAAAAATTAATTATACTGACATAATTATAATGACAATGTAATAATAATTATAAATAAAAATGTCTTTGTTGTGTTTTAAGACATTTTCACGCGCGACGTGTTAATTCTATTCTAATGAAGTCAAGCCCAAGCAAAATTAATATGATTCAAAGTAATTTAATGCGCTGTAAAATTTAATATTTGCTCGGTGGATCGTGTTATAGTCGAAAAGTGGGTCAGTGGAATTTTCTATAAATATTATCTTTAATGTCTGATTGAGGAATATCAACATACTCGTACTAGTATTTTGTGCAACTATAACATAATTTGAGTCATTGGTACAAATAGTTTTGCACGAGTGTCCCAATGTCTGATTATGTTCAGAATGAGAAGAAAAACACTCGTTTATGAACCTCGGGTGCGTCGTCCTGGTAATGTCTTACCTTACCTTGTCTTACTAACTTATTTCTCGTCCCTGTTGTTGATTGGATCTCTAGCGGTGTTATAATAAATTGGGCCAATCGCAGCGCAGAATCACGGTGGTATAATATAATATTATAACATCGGATAAACAATGTACGTACTTATAAAACTTCTTTTGAAGTTCCAATTACCTTATTGAAAGTAGATAAATGTTTTTTTATGGTCTCAGAACGATTGTTATACTCCTACATATTATTATAATCCTGATGTTAAAAAGTTTGGCCACAAAATACGGTTACGGAACCCTTAAAGCGTTGTGGTAAATAACATCATCAAGGCATCAAATAACAAGCCACTAAAATGGTTGCGCCTGACAAACATTTCAGCATCCTCGGAGTACGGAATCCTAAACAAGCCCTGAGGGTTTTGCATCGTTATATCAAGTAAGTTAGTAGACTGAAATAAATTTAACAGACATAGAAACTTAACATTACGTACAAAATATATGAAAAAAAACTGTCAAATAATGTAAATTGGGTCTATTATTGACAATGAATGATTTTCAGATTTATTCTTTCCCTTGTGACATGAAACCCATCTTTGTAACAAAGAACGCTTTAGGTTTTGATGATCAGTTAGTGCTTGGAGTTTTAAGTATGAAAATATGCCTCGAGAGGCCATTTTTATTATGTTAAATTATAAACGTCTTTACTCGCCCAGATGAAGGCAGTCTAAATCTGCTGAAACTGGTCGGCTTTCCCGATCATAGCACGTATTGAGTTGAGCCGTTTTTATATAAATCATGAATTATTCTTAAGTCTCATTTAATTGTATAATTAAATTATAAACTTTATTTTTCAACAGCTGTATATGGATATTTATATTTCTCTATATAATACAATTTTAAAAATAAAGTTTCTAGTTTTGCGCAATAAAAAGAGGCGTATTTTCATTCCTACATTCGATATTAATTTCAACTTTGATATCTCAAGCCGTTCCCGAGAAAAAGGGCCTCAACATATGGACACACAGACAAATGGACAACAAAGTGATCCATAAGCATTGACGACGTCAATGACTACAACGGTTCAGTTTTCCACAAAAAAGAAAAACAACCGGTCTCGTGCGAGTCTAGGGCTCCATTATTGTGGATGAAAAATTAAATTTTGTCATTATGTTTTCGTGAATTTCTGAATCGCTATCTCAACTCTTGTAATCTTTACGTAAGCATATATTTACCATGATATTTTTTCTTATTTTTTGGTCCACAACTTTTAGAGATAAGGGGTGGACATACATTTTTTTGTGGTTTTTCGAGGATATAGCCAAACTATATATTTTTACAAATAACTCTTTAATACCTGCAATTGAATACCCATTTTTTTTTTATATTTCGCATTTGTGTTTAATTTTCTTAAATTACTAATTAATTAGCCAGTTATAATGACCTTAAATCATATCAAAATCATTTTGTCAAAATCTTGGTCAACCAGTTTCGAAGGTAAGGGGAGGGAGACATACATTTTTTGTGGTTTTTCAAAGATTTCTATTTTTACAATCAGCTCTTTATCATCTTTTATTTGATAAGCATATTGTATTTAAAGGATTTTTCTTTTCTTTTTTGTATTGGGAAAAATTCTAATATTTTAAAATTTTTCAAATATTTTTTTGCATCGTATTATTTGGGCATACTAATGCTATTTTTATGCCAAATTTCAAATCTTTATCTTAAATGGTGCTAAAATTACAAGGCTGTGACATACGGATGGACAGACGGACGGACAACGGAGTACCTTTTAGGTACTGCGGAACCCTAAAAAACAAGTTGTCAGAATTTACACGCTACAATGTCGTGGGGAAAGGCGAACTATTTAATTTAATTATACAACATAGAATTTATAATGAAATGGCGAGCTGCAGACCGCATCCTTTAATTGAACACAATGTTTACCATTCCGGACCCAAAGTCGGAAAAATGGCAAAATGTCATCGTCGTAAACAGATGACGTCATAATATAAAATACAACCGGAAGGCGCTGAAGTGGGTGACTTAACTTTGATGTCTCAATAACTTGGAGTTTACGGAACATTTCACTTTATCTTCGTCGGAGGGTTGCTGCTTTGTTAGCAGGATTTAAAAATTAAGACGATCGCTGTCGTAAAAAACGTAAAATATTAATTGGTACAAATTACTAAAGTTTACAGCGTGTAAATATTTAAGCCGTTCAAAACACGATTACTTGCATTCTCCTGCATCCAATAAAATCGCAAAGATAGGCCTAAACCAAAAATCATTTTATTCGAATTGTATTAAGTTTTTAACAATAAAACCTGTACCAAAATAAATATCGTAAAAATATTTTAGAAAACAGCTGTCATAATAAAAACCCATCCCTCTAATTCCAAAATGATAAATAAAAACACCTCGAAATCGCGAGTTTTCAGAGCAGTCTGAGCTGAGCAGAGTAGGCAAGTGTAAAATGAACAGAATCGATTTCTATGAATACTCTGGCCTTAACCAGTTATCTTGCAGAAAGACGAATTCGTTCAACGTAACAATAGATTTCTACCATTATATATTTTTTCGTAAGTACCTTTACAAATAAATTAATAGACCAATGAGAAAAAGGTACTATCCAATTTCCTGTGTGCCTCGTACCTGTTTACAACTAAACTCGAGTATATTTGTATGGGAGCCGGAATTAATTACGCTGTATAAATCAACTTAAGGTTCTATCCTAAGGACAATGCTTTAACTAAAAGGCCTATTGTTATTGGAATCTGTTCAGGAGACTTCAATGGAGGGTATTAATATTATTAAATGTTTACCTGTAACCTGTAAAACAGATATATGCTTAAAAGGCTTTAAAAATTTTGCGTTTAAAGATGTTTTTGCACCGTTTTAAACTTTCTATTCAATAAAAAAAAAATTATTTCCGACAAATGTCCATAGAATATTAGTAACAGTTACTTAATTGGTATGTTACTAGGTACAACATTATTAATTAATTAAAGTATGGTGTGGAGCTTCATTCATCTCCTTAAGGCGATTACCATCGCCAAATTAGCAGCTCGATATTTGTCAGTACGAATATCAACGGAAACGACATTGAAATAACGTTCATATCAGCGCGCAATGCATAGTGGCTGTTACGACGCTCACTGCGTCCTTGATAGGGCGAAATAGGAGAAAATTATACTTTTCACTTGGACGTGATTGTTCGATTGAATAATCCTATGTTATGTTTATAGCTATCAAGTTTATCTACTTATCAAAGCATAAATGAATTCAATCGGCCAAGCCACTTAGGAGCAGTAGGAAATTCAAGCCAAAAAACACTATTTAGTTAATATATTTTTTCACGTAGAAGTTTTGGTGGTATGACATAGAAAAATGTTGCATATGTTGTCTAAGAGCATTCATAATACATTTTTTCATTATTTTTGGTTTGGCTGTAAACGAGAAGTAGGCTTTACAAAGTACCCATTTGGCGATAGTAAGGCCCTTAAGAGAGGAGAGTCCCACCGATCTGAATGCCGTTGGTGCTACCGTGAAGGTGGGCAAGTGCAGAGGCGCACCGCTTTCTCATGATCGCGGCGAAGCCATCGGTCTGCAACTCCGCAAACATTTCTGACGCGCTACATCACCACGGCAGCCCCAACAGTGCCGTCCTCTGTGTAAAAATGTACATAAAAACGTATAGGAATATTACTAAATCAAAAAATTTATAAACAACCTTTCTGTGACTTACACCATGTTCAGTCACAAGAAAATCCACATGTGTACGAGACAGAGGAATGAAGCTAAGACTATGATAGATAATATTTCGGGAATCGCTAAAAGTTGGTATGATAGTGAAACATTTGGTACGTTGTATTTTGGTTTTTATTTTCTCACATTAGAACTCTTATCGGCTGGTTCTTGCATTGAAAGTTGATTACCACATTCATGTTCTCCTTGTCGGATGATTTTGACATTGCAATTTTGATAAAAACACTTGTACTGTTTCAAAACATCACTGTTTTATTAGTCCAACTGGTTTCGCCTTACGGCATTATCAAGGAGCTGTTAAAATAATAAATAAACAAAGGAATGCGTAGTTGTTGTTATTTTGACATTGCCATAAGGGTTCGAGTTTAGACTATCGTTAACTTGATCAAGCTGTCGTAGATTATTGGTTTTGTGTTGGTTCTAAGCAGGTTTGTTTGAGGACGAGTAGAGGACATATTATGTGACTTGAACAGGCTGGTTGCTAATCGTGTACTTCTAAAATTATAGTTTTACTGCATATATATTTTTTATTTTGTTATTATTTTTGGTAAGTCTAGTCAACGTTGTTGATTAGACAGTTCTAAAGTCCTATATCCTGTATCGATTTATTTCCTGGAAGTGGCAATTTGTTACCTCGGGTAGATTGATTGCCAAAATGTATCTCAGGGATGGACGGTATATTATTTTCAATTCGCAAATAATAGGTAAGTCTTGTTTTATCTGAGAATCACGGTTGGGGAGTTTAAAGGGTTTTGTGTATTTTCGGATCATAAATCTTGAAGCGTGAATAAATAATTAAAACAGAGTAGGATTTGATAGTGTATTCTTTCTCAAATTGTAAGTTATAATCTCAGACAAAATAACAAGTAGTTTGCCATGAACTATGAACTTGCGGAGCCCCAACCCCATAACTCAGCCACCCCTTGACCGATTTGGCTCATGTTCAAATAAAAAAAAATCCTTTTGTTTTTTTACTTGCTCACCAAATTTCATGACGTTCCGGTCTACGATATTCAAATTATCGTCGAACAAATATACATACATACATACATACATATATACATACATACATACATATATACATACATACATACATTCAAACGCCGGATTATTCAAGTAGACTCGGAGAACTTCGCTCGCTCGTTCGAAAATCAGAGCGCACTCCTAGTAACGGGTAAAGTAGGCCAAAAGTGAGACAGTTTCATGTTCCTATACGTCTTGAAACTCACACATGCGCAAACTGTCTCAGCTTTTACTGCAACTTTTTGGCAACACTCACAAAGCACACACATGTTTACAAAACCGGCCTCACTTCAATGTTGACAGCGCTCCGTCTTGAATCATTTGGTTTGAGGTTATAATTTGTATACTTTGTTAAATTAAAATGTATAATGTACAAACATCGAAATAATAAGGGATGGAAGTATAAACGCGCTTGAAAATTGACGCCACTTAATAATTGCCACGGTGGGCATGTGCTTAGTTATAAGTGCCGCACGTCAAGCAGTCTCGTGGCAGCTGTGCTAGAACTAAGTCGTCGAGTTTATACATGTAACGTTTAAAAAAAGCCATAATATGCCTAGCTGCATTGTGAAATGGTGTCTCAGCAACTGCACGAAACATTCCAAGCGTGATGGTATAAGTTTCTATGCATAAATATGAAAATTGACATATTTTTTCAAACATTAGTCGAAAATAAATAACCTAAGAATAATTTAAAACGAACCACATAAGTTTATAGTCGGTTGTAGCATTTTCGTCCCTATCAGGTTACAATAAAGTTAACAAAAGAGTCTAAATTGTGTGGGGCTTCCGCCGTAGACGTGGTACATGAGAATTGGATGGTGTTATGCACGAAAGAGTATGCATGCAGTAGGTACTTAGTCGTAGATATATCAAAACATTACTGAGTATATTTTGAGGTTTTATTAAAAGTTTCTTTTATTATTTTATTATTATGCTGTTGTGATCACGTAAAATTGCAATTTTCCCAAATTCTGATAATAAAATATATACATGAATATTAGTTCAAATAGGTAGTTATACGAAAATTTTTTTAATACAGCACGCACTTAACCCTTTTTATAGCCTCGTATCTAACGTTTTAAATAAATATTTTTTTCTAGTTTAACATTTCTGTATTTTGATTCCAGCATCTAAAAAAATATTTGTAGTTATGTGTATAAGTAAAGAATAAATCTGTAGTTATTGTATTAAAAATTTTTTATTACTTTAATTCTGGTATTTTATTTATTATCCTTATTTCCAAGTTTATTGTGGCACAACCTGGCAAACAAATATCAAAAGTTTTTCGATAAGGGTATCCAATATATTTATGGACGGAACCGCATATAATATTTTCATACAATTAGACCAGCAAAATTGTTTGTCAACAGAGAATCCCAGATTCAGCACACAAATTTCTACAAGCATATCTAAAATTATTTCAAGTATTACCAAAAAACAAGTTATCAGTGTTATTTATTAATAATCTTGATCCCTGTCGAATGTTGCATAAACATATCCATTATTATGAGTATGACATAGCCAAAACAAAAACCAGTTCCGGGCGTGGCCTATTCTATTTTACGATAGCGCGCGGGGGGAAATTCGTCCCGGTCTCTAAGCTCGCGTCACCATAGCAAAAATACGAATAGAGTGGACGAGGCAGGGTCAGAAGTAACACGTATTTTATTTTATCTAATTTATTGTATTTCGATCATCGTCACACGGCATTGATCCTACTTGCTATCACGTCGGGACGTAAATTTATTATGGTCGGCTAAAAGTGGTTTTTTGAGTGTTTGATTTATCAGTTGACCCTCGGAACATTTCAGACACTCCTTTAGAGATACATAATAATATTGTGACGGTTAATTGTCACCATTACCCATTCTTTAAATATTTTTCGCCCGTTGAGCTGGTTTTACACTTGCTGGAAAATAAATTGGACCAAAAATTTCTTTACAAAAAATTTTTACTAAAGTTGTTATTACAAAAAGTGGAAACTAACAAATATTCTCAGAAGGAATGCACCACGTCACTATCTATCTCACTGTAGCCTATATCAATTACGCCTCTCTCATTCAACCACGTTTAACTGCGTTACTATCTCATTCCAACTCATTTTAAATAGCGTCACTATTTATCTCACTCTAACGCGTGTTAAATGGCATTTCTAATAAACATCAAAGATTTTTACTGCCCGCCACTCTTTCATTCTAAATTCTAATTATTTTAAAAAATACGCAGCTTCTTTGGTAGTAAAATAGCAATAACTTTTTTTTCAAAAGTAATACACAGAAATTGCCAGATCATTTGAAAAACAATATTTGATGAGCCGTTATTTAAGACAATTTGCAAAACTAACATAGGACATTTTTTTTCAGGGTGTGATATCGAACTAACCTAATTACAAAAAATTGCTCATAAATTGGGTTTTTATTTTTCTTCCTGATGTAACAGCATTTCAAGGTTTATTTTTGACTTTATCAATAGCATGACTATTCAAAGTTGCGCAACAAAAATTTTATTCTTAGAATTTAGAACTGGTTAGCTTTGACTCTCAAAAATCTATTCGAATTTATAAAAGTACCATCAACTCGAAGACTATCTACTTTTTGCTGAGGTCATTATTTGATATTCTGGTCAGTCATGAGCTGGCCTACCAGCCTTCCAAGGGAAAGCGTTGACTTTTGGGACACCTGTTTACCCTTGGGATAAATCGCCAAGTGTTTAAAATATAGAAATTTATTTGTATCATAGTTTGAAATGTTCAGGTCCCTTTACGCAAAATGAAAAAACAAAACTCTTTTAGGATTAATTTGTTGTCCCTATGTTTGTCTGTTTGTCCGTTTGTCTAGGCAATTTTTCTGGGTAAAATCAATAAATGCTAATATTTACAGCCCTGTAAAATATACATATTATAACGTTTTTATGGCCTTTTGTTTAATTTTTACATATAAATTTTCTCCTTATGAAAATATAGAGATCAACACTTCACATAATATTTTGCATTTGAATGAAAGCACATAAAGGAACTGTAGAACAAATAATGTAAAAAATATAAAACCATATCTTTCTATTCTAAAGGGATTAATAATTTACTGTTTGTTCAATGTGGCGATAGATTTGTTTATTTTTTTTTTCTTTGTTACAAGGATAACAAATATTTTCATACAAGGTTTTCCTTAACGGCTATTTCTCCGAATTTGTAACAAAATATTAAGAAATAATTATAACAGTAAAGTACAACTTTTAGCTAAGACAATTTATTGTTAAAAGTTTGCTATATGCATAAACATATTTTAATGATATTATGGTATCTTCAAAATAATTGGGTTTTCCATAAACGTGATATCAGATTATTTAAGAAATTTACGACTGGTATCATGACGACGGATAAGCCAATTATTTTATTACTATTGTAATATAATTAAAAATATGTTAATGCATACAGCAGACTTTTAACTATAAGTTTTCTTAACTAAAAGTTGTATTTTTACTTATTGAAATTGTATTTCTCATCAAGAAGTGCAAGATGACAAGATATTCAAAATAAGTTAATTGAATTTGTGAAATGGTTTCAGGTCAAAACAGTTTTCCATGAAACGGTAATTGTTTATACTTAGCAAAGTGTGTAAACTTAGTCATCTTAACATGAACGACGCCTGTATTTCTCTCTTTTTTATTTCCAGTATAGATAAAAATATACAAACTTGTTAAACTTTGCGTAAAAACGAGGCAATATTGACGATATCCTGACAGCTATTATGATGATGTTTTATCAAATTTTGCTTTTTGGGTTGTATAGAGACGTAGTTAGATGTCACTAGAATATACTCATGAAAAAAGATATGAAGAAAATAAGCTGTAGACTTCACATTCGGTTTATACCTATTGTATGAATTTTAAGAAAAAATACAGGGGTAAAGGGACCTCTTAAGTAAAACCTTGTATTAAACTATTTGTTATCTTAGTAAAAAATAATTCAAGGAAAAAAATAAACAAAGCTATCGCCACATTGAACAGTAGATAATTAATCCCTTTAGAATAGAACAACATGGTTTTCATATTTTTCACATTATTTGTTCAACAATTCCTTTCTGTGTTGACTTTTAAATGCAAAATATTATCTCAAGTGTTCATCCCTACATTTTCATAGTGAGAAAATTTGTATGAAAAACGTAAAAACCTAAAACGTAATATAAATAAAAACGTCAAAAGTATTTTTTACAGCTCTATAGAGGGCCGTTAATATTGGTATTTATTAATTTTACCCAGAAAAAATTGTCTAGACAAACGGACAGACAGACAAACATAGGGATAACAAATTAATCCTAAAAGAGTTTCATTGTTTTCATTTTGCGTAACAGAACCTGAATATGTACCGACAGGATTATCTACGATCTAATAATTTTGCCATGCACTGTAAATATTTCAAAATAAATTTCTATATTTTAAATGCTTGGCGATTTATCCCAAGTAAGTGTACCTATATAATTTGCAAAAAACTTCACTTATTGGACCTGAAATGGTGAGCCAATACTAGAGGGTAATTTCACGAAAAGGTCTTTGACCTTTGTTACAGATCTCAGTAAGTATAAGTAAATTAATTTGGGTTTTAATAATGATCACAAAATTATTCTTTTAGAGTAACATATATTATTTTCCCGCATAAAAGTATGAATTCATTCCAAATTTGTTGTTATGACTATGGCACGATGTAGCTAAATCACTCATACGCATATTTTGTTGAGTTTTTAACGGCAGGAATATGATGCTCCTCGAAATATTACTTTATAAAATTAATTTCAATGTGTTTTGAAGTAGTTTTGGGAGATATTTATAGCTTGCAAAAAAGGGCACAGGTTCCACGTCTTACGGGCGCCAACGCTAGGCGTAGACTGACAATATCTTGCTGCCGCTGACTGCATCAGTGGATTTACGTATTTTTGGAAAAAGGGGGTGCTTTTTTTGACCCGAATAACGTGGTATTTGGAAAATGAATAGATATCATTCACACTAATTTTATAAAAAAAAAACCAACAAAATCGCGAAAGCGATACCTGAAACAAAATCGATAAGAAGTGTGCAATAGAGGGTTACAAAAAAATTCATTGACAGTACAAATATGAATCGATTAACGTGGTTTGTGGAAAATGAATACCTTAAAGTTCAACCAAAACCGTGTTTTTTTTTTATGGCTATACGTAACCTAATTATTGCAACAAAATCATCCGAAAGCTGTCATTTTATTTCTGTTTGTATTTTCGTTCCCCTTAAGACGGATAATCCTGCCTATTCGAGTTGCTTTGCTTAGAGCGTCATTCGACTTTGTTGTCTTGTTTCGTTCACACACAGCGTATTGGTAGAGGACCACGATACTGTCGCTTACTTGCTGATTGTCAATTGGTTTGGAATCACTTTGTTGAAGGTGTACAACCATGAAAAAAGTATAAAGTTGCGAAGTATTAACATGTACGTTTACTTTAAAAAACTTTTTTACTAGGCATACAGAGGTGGGGAGATAACATCACGTGATTTTTGCTGACCAATGAGCTAAGCGTCTGTCGTACATCAGAAAGCACACAACCTTCAAAATGTGGCGTCACGTTTTAATGGCGTTTCCTACTGAGATTATACTTCCCTTTATAATTATTTCGATGTGTACAAAGCATACATACTTTACATAGTTCAGCTGCTAACTACACGTAACACGACCTGATACAGAAAAAAACGGTCAAGTGCGAGTAGGACTCGAGCCCTAAGTGAGTATTCCGTACCGTTATATCTAATTAGATAGTACTTAGAATAAAATAAGTTTAATAAATAAATACCTGCAAATTTATCATCACGTAAAAGTTTAGAAAATTGGTCATGTATTATTATCCCACATATAATTTGCAATTGATGATATTTGGATTTATTCCTCAAGAAACTTCAAGATTGTATGTAAATCAGCTAGAAGTATTATACAAGTTTTGATGATCAGTCAGTGGGTGGGATTTTACTATGAAAATACGCTTTAATAGTAAGACAAAAACAGATTGAGCACCTCATTTTGAATCAATTAGAATTGAACTCTATTGCTTTCCTTAATTTGTTTAAAATAGCGCGCTCTGAACCTGTTTAGTTCCATAGTAAAAATTGTTAGTATGGATGAGTACTACCACCAGTTTTCTTTTCCAAAACCACTTTAATTTCACGGTGTATTACGTACAAATAGAAACTCCGTCAAAATTATAGGTAACTTCTGGTTTTTTTTTTCTCTCGGAGCTATTTTAGCCTTTAACCTTCTGGACATAAGGGGGGGGGCTATTGTAATTATTTTGCTCATATTACATATATTTTTAACAATTTTGAAGCTAATTTAGTGGTCTGAAATACAAATTTACAATTGTAATTTTTAGGCGTACGCCTTAAATGGCCGTATATTTTTATTGCGTCAAACAAGGAGCTTGAATTTTGTACAGCAGTATAAATCTGCAGACCTTAGTATTCGATATTCACCTGTAAAAGAGAAATCGTGCTATAGGCTATTTATTGTAAATCAGTTGCGTCGAGAATCAATATACGAGATTGTTAATTTTAACTAATAACTTAAGCCAGCCCTAAAAAAGGGCCTCGACATACACACAGACAGGCAGACAAACAGACAACAACAATGAACCCGTAAGTTCATTTTTCTATAATGAGGTACGGCACCATAAAAACCACTATATTTAATCCTAAGCTCTGCGACGAGAGTGAAACGTTTACAAATATGTTACAAAGACATAAGACAGAGACGCAACAACTGTGCGCGATTACTCAAAGCTTATGCTCCAATTTATCTGAATTGGTCGTTACATTCCGTGGAGTAAGGCTCCAGGGAGAAAACAATGTAGAGATATTTTCTAGATTAAAGTTGGATTTATGAACAAACAAAGAATTAACATGAGAGTTTTTACTGTCTCAATATCCAATATTACAACAAAAATACAGTTTATTTTTATTTATAACAATTTCTTACACTCACTTTAAGACGTGTTTCTTTTTTAGACTTGCAATACTTTCTAGAGAGTAAAGTAAGTAGATATTTTTAAATTTTAAGACAATCCTTTTGAATTAGGTACTTACCTTTCTGCGCAGTTAGATGCACTGTTTCATAAGTTTGACTTGAATATTCAAATTCAATTCAAATTCAAATTCAAATAGTTTATTTTGCAAAGCAGGTATAGATATATACACTTTTTACACGTCAAATTTAATCTAATAAAGAAAATATATGTAATAAAATAATAAATGTACATGAACTAAATTAAAGGTTTATTTAATTTATGTAGCAATATATTTACGATTAAAATGATAGGTAAAATATATATTATACAAGGTAAAATCCAATCAACCACCCGAACCCATACCGGAGATACATGCCTACCTCCGATATTTATGTAACCTTGAAAAATCTGTAAAGTTCACATTTTTCAACTTCTGTACAAAAATGAGTAAACGGACCCAAAGTCGTGCAGCATGAAAACTAATAAACGAATCATTACAAGGACCTGTTTTCAATTCTGGAAGTGTCAATGTTTTGCTATTGCACAGCCGTATTTCTCCACCGTGATCGGAAAAGAAATTGAATCGTTCTTGCAAGTAACTGGGAGCAGAGGGATTGTTATGGAAACCTTGATGGAGAGAAAGAATGTAAGCATTTCTGGAATTCAGGTACATTGTCATATTTGCGAAGAGAGAAAATAAAACGAATGCAAAGATTCTTCAGTGACATTAAATATATATTTCAACCGTATCACCTTGATAGTCGGTTTAGATTAAAATTATAAATTCCTAGATAGTATGAAAGTTAACCGTTAGTACGACCCAGGATAGGGCCCAAAATATATCTCACATTAATTTTCATGTTATTTTATTACTTATATTTATATATATATATATATATATATATAAATATTTTTTTTTAGGTAACAGAAGAGGGAATAGAATAAAAATAAACAATTCGCAAACTAACTTTCTTTACATATACTTGACCCAGAATCAAATTATTTACAAAAGTAATCACACACTATATTTTAGAAAACAATCAACCACAATGGCACACAATAATCAAAGAAAAGAACCACTTAGCTGTAATCCGTGACGAAAACCAACAAGTTGTATGCGCGAGCGCGGACCGGCAAATGGGCCGAAAAAGGCAATTTTGAAATTTCAGTTTTTAGCTATGTTTTTGATGATAGGAACCTCGTGCAGTTGGCAACTAAAGATACAGAATAGGGGGGCTGGTTTTATATATGGCGTTGGTGTGACGTCACAGATTCCAGCGAAATCCCATCCTATACACTACATACTAATGTAACCACATTTAAATACACATATATATATACATACAAATTACATAAATAAAACTGAACTTTAAAAATTAAGTAACAAATAATTATCAACATTCTTCTATCCTAGTTCCCTACCCTACCATACACACACACTTACTTTTACTCTGACATCCTACGCCGCTAACTTTTCAATATTACTATTTTTCTGTATATAAATGTATGTATTTTTTCCTCTTGGTCTTTGAAGTTCGTTTTAAATGTATTATTGTAGAAAATGTAAAACCGTAATTGGCATAAGTTTTGATGTTATTAGCTACGATCATAAATGTTTAAGGCTGTGGTTTTTGTAATAACAATAAAATAAATAAATAAATAAAATTGTCTGTAGTGGGTATTGAACTATTTACGAACCGTGTCGTCACTTCAAGTGCGAACATATCCTTAGACAATCGGAATTCGATAGTATATCTATGTTTTTGATAATAGGCACCCAGTCCAGTTGGTAACTAAAGATACATAATAGGCCCTCTCGGCGTCTTCGTTCGAGTAATATCTTAGTAAAGTTTCTAATTACTATGTATTCATCCGTGGGTATTATACTCCTCGATTTCTATGCTCCTTGATCCTAAAATAGTGCAATGTAATCACAGCCATTACTGAATCTCTGTGAGTGTAATAAAATAAGAGTTATAGTAGGTACTTAACATAAATTGGATCATCGGCGCCATTTATTTATTTTATCCATTTTCACTTCCCCTACTGCCCGCCCTGGCGATCATGTTAAAGCAGTATCACAAACTCTACCTAAAGCAGCGAATTGAACAAACAGTAAAATGGTTAAGGGCATGGGTGACCGAGATTGAGCATCTCATTTTACATAAAAATTTCTATGACGTCACATTACTGTTTTAAATGTAGTGACGGTTACGAGTTTACGACAGCCAAAATATCGTGCGCTCTCGAAAAGCTAAAAAAGCTAAAAAAAGTTTTTGTTAAATATCTTGGCTTCTAATGGAAAAATAAATGCATAGTTATATTTTTTTTCAAAACCGCTATAATATCATTTAAATTTGGACGAAACATTTAAACCAATTTTATAAAGAAAAACAAACGGAATTCGAGGAAATAAGTGAATCAGTTGACGCAGTTTGTTCAAACTTATTTCATAAACATTAGAAGAACGTAGGTATATTTTTTTATATTTGGATCATCCATCCATTATCCATCCATCAGCCTAGTTCGTCCACTGCTGGACATAAGCCTTTCCAGGACTTTGCCACTCCCGGCGGTCATCGCTGAGCAGGTGGGTTGGTGAGCGCGGTGCCGAAACCCTCGCACCAGTGAAGCCGCTGCCCGTCATTGGGTAGGTTTATGGTTTTATTGCAACAAAATCAACCAAATTATGTCATTACACATATAAGGTGATATTTACTTATACAACTTAACTCATACTGAAAACTCGGTTAACTAGTCGGTACCAATGTTCGATGACCTATTTTGTGAACTTCGAAAATTTTTTTTTTGTTTCCTACAACAATACATAACGTTTATTATACGGGCGAAGTGATTGGACTGTTAGACGTGTGCATTTAATTCATTTTTATGAAATCTTCCTTTCTAATACCCTTGTCTGTCACTTTCTAATACCCTTGTCTGTCACTTTCTCCTCTCACCCAATTGAACATAGAGTTTGAATTTCTGAGCTTGTTAGTCAAACACATGTTAAATGTAAAAACAATTAAAATAAAAAAAAATAACTAGGAAATATAATTGATGGTTATCCTAGCCATTATCATACGGAACAAGTTCAAAATAGTCCAAAATAGTCGGATCAAAAATAAATACAACTTCACGCGATCTAATTATATTTTCTTTTCAAGTGACAATGATTTCTTTGGATTTTAGGGAAATCTTTAAGAGACTCAAACTTTTTTTAAATATTACGAAATCTGTTTTTATTCTTCTACAATTTATTAAATTATTGGGGTTACATTAAAATTCATCCTGTACATATATAAAAATTCATAATAGATTTATTTTATTGTACTCGTAGATTAGAGTACATCGCAAGATAGAAAAATTAGTCAAGTGCGAAAAAAAAGACATTTGTTCCTTAAA
Source organism: Ypsolopha sequella (assembly GCA_934047225.1). NCBI lineage: Eukaryota > Metazoa > Arthropoda > Insecta > Lepidoptera > Ypsolophidae > Ypsolopha > Ypsolopha sequella. The sequence goes on along the minus strand of OW203988.1, from coordinate 2,082,632 downwards.
TCCTACTTGTTTTCCTAAAAATATTATTTTTTTGCTGCTGGCAGAAATTAATGATTAAAGGAACATTTTTTTTTTGTTTACCTGCTTGTCCCTTTTCGTGGGAGACAAAAAAATCCAACAAATTACGTTTTGAAATTTCACGATATCCCACTTAAATTTTCATATTATTGTCAACTTTAACCGGCTTGCGGCAGTTTAAAACATTAAATGAGTTTATTTAGTTTGTAGTAATTTTAATCAACAATTAAAAGTTTGGTGCACGCCGACTGTTCTGTTGGTTGTAGAATAGGAAGACGAAATAATTGAATTTTGTTTAATTCCTCTCCAAAATAAAACCTGATAAAATCCTGATAAAAATGACACGTCCGTGTTTAAGTGGCATTAAAATTACCAATTTGGCATCTAGTCATAACTGCCATGGTCTTTCTGTTTGAACGGATACTGTGCAAATTATTTAACAAATACCCTTTCGTGACAGTGGTGTCATCTGCATAACCGAATATATTTACATCCCGAACTGTTTAATCAATACAGACGTTTTAAGATATGCATCCACAGACACATGTATACATATGTACATATTATACATACATATATGTATGTATACAAAAATGTCTGTTTTTGTGAGGGACAGTGTGAGGCTTTTGTATTAAAGTTTTTAGTAGCGGAACCCTTATAAAGAAGATTACATGTTGAAGGTTTTTTAGGATTAATTTAGTTACTTATGTTATTTTAAAAATTACTTTGTGTTTAGTAAAGTTTAGGTAAAAAAAAGGTATTATATATTTAATTTAATAAATAAATATTCTATTTAAGAACCAAAAGTGTATGTACATCGTATAAACAAAAAGACAGGTACCTATCTACGACATGCTACTAATTTATTAAGTAACGAAAATTTCTCAGTGAATCAATTATTGAATATAGGTGTCTAGGTGGACAAACAATATGATTTTCAGAATGCTATTAGGACATTCTTAGTTAGTATTAGTAAAATAAGTAGATTGCAGAAATTTAAATTAAATACTGTGGTCTCACTCGCCTGATAAAAGCTTTTGTCATTTATTTATGATTTTAATTCTGTGATAATTGAAATTAATTTTTTTAATATAACTAAAACGCACAACAAAGAACGCCTATAGCCTGCTTAAGTAGATACAAATTTTTAATGTCATTTTATCAGAATACTAAACAGTATATAAACTCACATTGAAATTTTGTTTATATGTTGCCGAGTGGTAGAGCTCGTCTGATGAGACCAGAGGTCGTGGGTTCAATCCCCGCGGTGCACAATAATTTGTGTTCGGTCTGCGTGTATCGGAAGGAATGTTAAGCTCTTGGTCCACCCATCACGTTTGGTACGTAATAATCGTCGGTTAAAAGCGGCTGTGCGAAGTGTGGACTGTGACTTGCATACAGTTCAGAATAACAATGGGAAAGAATACATTACACTTGGGAACACCTCTGACACTGCCTCAGGGAAGCGGATTCATGTTGTGACGATAGAAAGATATACATAGTTTACCACAAAATATGTATATTATACATGGACCTATATTATATTTATGTATCGTGTTCATATACCAGAACACACAACATGTTATGCGGAAAAAAGTTTTTATGTATGAGACACTGGCCAGTTATAATTTATTTTGAAAATATAATTATTTAAAAATAAAAATTATTTAAAAGCAAAGGTGGAAGAGCTAATGCCGGGCTCGACTGTGGAGGTACCACCATCTTACTTGGAGACCCCCTCGAAGTAATTCGGGGGAGAGTAAGAGTACAGCTAACAGGCAAATAACCAGGAGGCACACCATGCCGGGGACCGATGGATGGCGGTATATCTGTCGTGACCAGATCATAGAATTGAACATTTCATGAAATAGTCGACCATTTCATGAAATGATCATGTCTCATTAAAAAATGAATCTGCGTCGGGAACATTCTCGCGCGATGATTTTTTAAGATTTCAAAATGTCACCTAAAGCCGGACGAATTGTACCGATATAAATAGACTTCAAATGGCATTTATGGATAAAAGCCCCTGTAAGGCAACCGTGTATCGCTGATCTCTATGGTAAAACAATTTGGTCATCCATCCATCCATCGGCCCGTATTCGTCCACTGCTGGACATACGCCTCCCCAATATTACGCCACTCTTGGCGGTCCTCAGTCATCCTCATCCAGCCGCCACCCACAGCGTCCTTCAGATCGTCGGTCCAGCGGGCACGAGGGCGGCCTACGCTGTGCTTTACTGTCGGTGGTCTCCATTCCAATGCCTTACGGCCCCAACGGTTATCACGTCGGCGACAAATATGGCCAGTCCATTGTCACTTCAACTTGCTGAATCGGCAGGCTAAGTCGGTCACCTTCGAACTCTGACAGATATCTTCGTTTGGGATTCCATTTGGTATAAGTAATTTATTATAATTTTATATATATAAAAAATAAAAACTAGTATTTTGTATTCTATCATTATTTATTATCGATTTTCATTTACATTACCCTCGCATAATTTCATGAATATATATTTCTTTCACCTTAAGGTTGCCTGGAAGATATTGCTATTAGCAATAAGTGCCGCCTTGCACACAATGTTTTTTATTATATATAGTAGTTTATTTTTTTTGTTTCTTAGTTTAATACTTTTTTCTGTAAATATGCAAAAGTGTAATAAATAAATAAAATAAGGTTCTGTTGATAGCTGAGTCAACTTAATATTTTCAATACATTTAATGTTCTCTTTTACGTAAATACAAGAATCACCATGTCCTTTAATCTGTCTACAGAAATTGGATGTCAACATAAAGTTATCAACTAATACAGATTTTAGTTCATCGTCAAGGAGCCAATGCTCAGTTATGCGTAATATTAATATTACTTCGAACCACATTGTCTTTCCATCTAGTTTAGCTATATTTTGAAGGCTGTATGCTCCTTCTACGGAAACTCTTGTTTGCGGTGTTGCGAGTAAAATAATTAATTATTTTTACCACATTTTAAAGAAAAGAAATGCTACAAAGAAAATAACAAAGAAAAATACGTTTTTTAATAAGTTCGTATTTTGTGTAAAATTTAATAACCACTTTACAAAAATAGTTGAAAATACAATGAAATTGCGAAATTGGTTATTCTTCTATATGTATAAACACAAAATTTCAACGTAAAGTATCTATATTTTATTTTTTTAGTATGTTTAGGTGCAATTAAGCTAAATGGACAAAAAATGTATAAATTTTGGCGTTTTTACCCAGTTAGTGCCAAGTTGTTCTTATTATGCGGTAGTGATGGCGGCGGCAGCCGAAAAATGGGGCTTGCATGCTGTCGTCACAGCGCTAAGAGCGACCCGATGGCATTACGTATTTTGCAAACAGTAAGCAATCGACAAAAATTGCGCAATTGTTGTGTCAAAAGTCACTTTTATTATTAAGAAAGTGAATTTTGACACATTAATTGCGCAATTTTTGTCGATTGCTTACTGTTTGCAAGATACGTAATAACCCTACCGGTCCTCGCGTGGGGCATGGAGTAGAGGCTCGGAGAACAGTTGCAGGTAGATCAATATCCATGCGCGTATACGCACTACAGTCTCGCTCTTCGTACTTATATGGCCCGGAATCGAATATATACTTCGATTGTTCTGTTCTACCGCGGCAGGGATGATCGCGATGTTAATTCTTATGTAGAAATGTTACTGTTGCTGCACTGAGCATGGTTCTGTTGCTGCACTGAGCATGGTTCTGTTGCTGCACTGAGCATGGTTCTGTTGCTGCACTGAGCATGGTTCTGTTGCTGCACTGAGCATGGTTCTGTTGCTGCACTGAGCATGGTTCTGTTGCTGCACTGAGCATGGTTCTGTTGCTGCACTGAGCATGGTTCTGTTGCTGCACTGAGCATGGTTCTGTTGCTGCACTGAGCATGGTTCTGTTGCTGCACTGAGCATGGTTCTGTTGCTGCACTGAGCATGATTCTGTTGCTGCACTGAGCATGGTTCTGTTGCTGCACTGAGCATGGTTCTGTTGCTGCTCTGAGCACGGTTCTCACCCCGCTGTTCATAGGGTCGGGTCTGCAACCACTCTGCAAGCTTTAAACTAGGTGGCCACCTAGAAGGATCAGGCCCGTTACTCCCAAAAAGGTTCGGTCGGTCGTTTATCGGTCGGGCATACGTCCATCTCTGACGCACGCATAAAGAGTGTGATAGAGATGGATATACGTCCGAACAACAACTTTTTCAGTATCACTCGCGTCTCGGTTTGCCATTGTTACTATGGTTTGTAATAAAATCAGTCAGAGCTCTGGTCAATACGTTATTCGTGGGCAACACACACACACACACACACACACCATCACTAAACCATACTTTAGGGATTGTCAGAAAATCTACGGATCTCTTCGTTTGAACTTTCAACAGCAAATATGCCATTGTATTTTATTACATACAAGAACAAAGATTTCTTTCTTACGATTGAGAGAAATACGCCTACATACTCGTATAGAACAGAAGCTTCCAGTTTCTTAAGAAAGCGGAAAGATAACTGCGAGGCTTTATTTTGAGCTCCAAACCTATTGTTCATCTCAAACAAAGGCATCCAATTATAAACAAGAATTTTACAACAAATATTTATTAAAACAATATTGTACTGAACTTACTGATTAACTTTCCCAAAGAAATGTGCTCAATATTGTTTATCTTGCCATACCCAACATACACTTCACATGGATGCCTAGTGCCGTACTTCGGACACAAATGGACCAACTGATTAACGTGCCTTAATCTACCGCTCGGTGATTGTGCCCACGGCTAGCAGGCGAGCTCACTACCGCTCGGTGATTAAGCCCACGGTTAGCAGGCGAGCTCACTACCGCTCGGTGATTGAGCCCACGGTTAGCAGGCGAGCTCACTACCGCTCGGTGATTGAGCCAACGGTTAGCAGGCGAGCTCACTACCGCTCGGTGATTGATCCCACGGTTAGCAGGCGAGCTCACTACCGCTCGGTGATTGAGCCCACGGTTAGCAGGCGAGCTCACTACCGCTCGGTGATTGAGCCCACGGTTAGCAGGCGAGCTCACTACCGCTCGGTGATTGAGCCCACGGTTAGCAGGCGAGCTCACTACCGCTCGGTGATTGAGCCCACGGTTAGCAGGCGAGCTCACTACCGCTCGGTAATTGTGCCCACGGCTAGCAGGCGAGCTCACTACCGCTCGGTGATTGAGCCCACGGTTAGCAGGCGAGCTCACTACCGCTCGGTGATTGAGCCCACGGTTAGCAGGTGAGCTCACTACCGCTCGGTGATTGAGCCCTCGGTTAGCAGGCGAGCTCTCTACCGCTCGGTGATTGAGCCCACGGTTAGCAGGTAAGCTCATTACCGCTCGGCCACAGAGGCGGTATACCAACTGTATAAGGTATACTCGTGCATAATGTAAAAACTTCGTCCCGAGCTGTGCTTATGCTTTTACATATTCATTGTTGAGAAACTAATTATTTCTTTTTAGGATTTCCGCGTGATAACTTGAGCGTCTCATTAGAAATACAACGAGATTCTTATTATTGTGAAATTTGAATTTATAAATCTTAAATAAAATTTGCCGCTTGGCTCAGGGATAAGGATTCAAATTTTCATTAAACAGCGCCAACATAAGCTTATGTCTTTGTCTACACTCATATCGTAAAATCCTGATAACGAACTCAAAAATATTGCATAATGACATTTTTTTTTACAAACGTCTCTTATAAATAAAAAAAATTAAAAGAAGTACAGTTTTCTTAAAAAAAATATGCTTTTAAATAATTTTTCTTCTATAAAAGTACAGTTACAATTTTTTATTTGTTTTTGTTTAATCGATTCTATCACCAAGGGATTGCTTGAAGGGAAAGAAATCTCTTTCAGAGATAAGCTCGCCTTTTGCTTAAACTGTAACTTACTGGTACTTGTAAAACATTTTATTCTTGTGCGCAATAAAGGATTTTGAACTGTATTGAATTGAGTTACAATAAGTTGGAAGGCAAAGGGAACTTATTCTATACCGTCTTGACTGAGGTTTTATATCTTATACCAAAGAGGTTTAATATTAAATTTCCTATACGTCCAATACCCGCCCGACCAAAGAAGTAGGAGGTTACATTTCAATTTATTTCGGCCTATTATCAGTTACTTTCACAGTATTATGTCATACGGTATCCTGTTGTTGGGAGAGCCGCGGATATAGATGCAGTCATTGTTTTGCAAAACAGAGCAATTCGGGCAATTTATAATATGAAGCACCGGGATACATTAAAAGAAATTTTAAAGAAATTTATATATTGACTGTTCCTTGTGAATTTATTCACCAAGTTCTTAGATATGTCAAAAAAATATTGAGTCTTCCGAGGATTGGCGAAGCAACACTGTGAAGAAACGAGAGATAAACATAAACTGGCTTTTATAGGGCTCTTTCGGAGGACATGCTATAAGATTTTACAATTAATTTCCAAAAGAGGTCCTTACTTTGTCAGAGAATAAGTTTAAACTGTATATTAAGAGCGGTTTCGCAGCCGGATTGTAAAAAATCCGCCTTTTGCTAATTAATCGAAACAGAACACTTAAATTCAAAATTCACTCAATAGTTTTTCAACACAACCTTTTTACTAATGTATTGTGTATGCTGCCATCGCAAAGTTACTATTGGTTTTTGTAAATTAGTAGTAATTCAAAAATTTTTCATAATTCTAAAAATTCACAATCTGGCTGCGGCAGGGTACTGAAAAAGGCATATTATAAAACAAATGAATATTCTGATGATGGTGAAGCATGGTGTTACAGTGATAATGATATTTGTCATGATGGTAGGTTATAATTTAAGTTAGTAGTACCTATAATTAATTAACTTATGATTCCTCTAAGGAGTTAACATTTATTAATTACGTACTATAAAAGGAAATAGGCTATATGAGACAGGTAGACAAAGATATATTTTTATCTACTTTTAGGGTTCCGTACCTAAAAGGTACAAAAGAAACCTTTATGTTGAGACTCCTTTGTCCGTCCGTCTGTCCGTCCGTCTGTCTGTATGTCACAGCCTCATAACTTTAGCACCGTTAAAGATAAAGACATGAAATTTGGCACAAAAATAGCGTTAAATTGTCCACATATCACGGTGTGAAAAATTTGAAAAATTTGAAATTTTTCAAAATATTTCCAAAACAAAAGTAAAAAAAAAAAAAATACAATATGGGTATCAAATTGTAGATATTATTAAAATTATATTATAAAAATATTATAAAAAGTTGAGTGTAAAATATATACTTTTACTATGTTTACTGGCACTGGTTTCGAGAAATCATTAAAAAACCACAAAAATAAATATGTCTTATCTCCGAAACTGTTTCACCGAAAAATATGCAAAAAAAAAATATATATAATACAATATGGCTATCGAATTGTTGGTATTAAAAAGCTGATTGTAAAAATAAATAGTTTGGCTATATTTAATTGCAACTATTTCGAGAAATCCTTGAAAAAACCATAAAAATTGTATGTCCCCCCCCCCCTTATTTCCAAAACTGGTGAATCAAAAAATATGAAAAATATCATGGTAATTTGTATTTACGTAAAGATGGCAGGAAAAATAAAGCGGTTGAGAAATTCAAGAAAAAAACTGACAAAATTAAATTTATCATCTACAATACGGAACCCTACACAGAACTCTAAACACGTAGGTTTTGCTGAAGGCAGGTAGGTTAAAAAAATTACATGAGTGTAGATAAAGTAGTGTATGAAACTACACATAAGTAGGTATTTTTAAAGACTGCAGCTCGTGTTTTAATCTCACACTCGTGTTTTAATCACCCCTTTATGTGCCAGTTTCAAAAACTCTATTGTCTGGAAGTGGGTTTATTTTTGTAATACTTTCTAAACATTCTTGAATTTCATTGACTTGCCTGTTTTTTGCGCCTTAACTATAAGGTGAAATTTTATCAACCGCCCGAATTCATACTGGAGACTCTGTTAGTAGTCAGGAACAATGTTCACTTAAAATTCGAAAAAAAAATGTTTAGTTTCCGTACTGCCTATGAATGAATGAATGTATGATTTTGCGATTCTCTCCGAGGATATTCGGAGAAATCTGTGCTGTCCTGCTACAACGCTTCATTTTATACTTGTCTATCCTGCTCAGTGGAAGCGGGCCTTTCAGAAATCTCGCGATTTCAAGGTGTTTTTATTAAATTATTATTAGAGTGCATTACAAACTTGCAATCAATCAGAAACGAACTTAAAAGCACAAATATTTTGAAAAATTCCCAAGTCACAGGATTTTTTCAAAAAAAGAATTGTGCTTTTAAATTCGTTTCTGATAGATTGCAAGTTTGTAATGCACTCTTATAATAATAAGAGTAAGAACCCTTATAGTTTCGCCATGTCTGTCTGTCTGTCTGTCTGTCTGTCTGACTGTCTGTTTGTCTGTCTGTCTGTCTGTCTGACTGTCTGTCTGTCTGCGGCTTAGCTTAGAGACTAGAAACTGTACTAGAAAGTTGTAATTTGGCACGGATATACATATTTATCACGCCGATAAAGTGGTACAGTAATATTTTGAAAAATATTTTTTATTAGGGTTCCTCCGATACACGTAAAGTAGGGATGATTTTTTTTCTCGTCTATTCCCTATTGTGAGATGTGGTTGGATACTTATTAAAAATATTGGGGGTATGAGAAGACCATTTTTCGATCCAGGGTTCCGTTCACTATTTCGTAATTTCGTAAGCTTAAAAGTGTTAATTTTTGTTAGAGTCAAGTGTCCCCCCCCTGCCAGCGAAACGGTTGTATTTGGAGACATGAAAAAAATCACAGCAGTAGTATACATAACAAAATTAAAAGGAAAACTATCACAGCTAAATAGGCTTTACAAGTTAACGAGTACAGATCGCGCCAATCTCTTAGTCCCCTATAAACACGGGGCGATTCGCATCAGCAGGAACAAATGTATGGGCCGTTCTTGGGAAGAGCAACTTCCGAGCGTTCTAGAAGTTTGGCGTGATATGTATAAGTCGACAAACTTATAAAATGTACTTGTAGAAGAATACCACATATTGTGCAGGGCAACTACGAAAACCTACACTGCGCGTGGCCCGAAACGCACTTGGCCGGTGTTTTATTATTAATTCTGTACGACTTGAACTTTCGTATATGATTTAATATCCAAAACCTAATATAACTCAAACGAAATTATATTTAGATCATAGTTCGGCATACCTTTGCAGTTTTATTGGATGTAGGAAAAAGTAATCGTATATTAAACGGCCGATATATAAAGATCAAAGAGACAAGAGACAAAGAGACTATATGGCAATGATATTAATCTAATGTTTCTCTTATCACGTAGAGTTGCTTAAGGCTCCAGTCCCCTAAAAATCAGTATTCTTGCAGAATTATCAGAAAAGAAAGATTTTATTTTAGTTAGTAAGAAAGCAATAAATAAAATACATTTTACGTTAATTTATAGTGTGGAATTTGAAGATTTCAAAACTTATTTTTTCATTTACTTTAATGCTACTTTTAATAGGTTTTTCAGGCTTTAAACATACCTTTATTTATGTTCTACGCGTTAAGAGTCTTATTCATGCAAACGTCACATAAAATTTATGACAAAAACAAGAAATTTATTCAGGTATCATTTATTTCCATATCTTCAACAATAATCTTACCTGGTTACTTTTTTGGATAATACTTTAGTTTTCTTATTTCGAGTGCTTTAAGTAGTTGTGATTTTATGAATTCAACCACTGCTAAAATATTTTTTTTCTACTAGAAAACTATCGTTTAGCGTAGTCAAATTTAAAACACGTAGAATAGAACTATTAATAAGTGAAATAACAAAAAACGGTATTTAAAAAATTATTTTAAGAACATTTATCAAATCGAAACTTATCGAGAGTTTAAAACACAAAACGCGTCGAAATTTCCCTCAGTTTCGCTGGGACATCGCAGCGTTCAGACGTGTGTTGTGTAGCTCGACGTCATTTTACCTCTCGCTCGCACGGTTGCTCCCTTTCCCTCGCGTAGATTCTTATGGAGAGGCGAAATGTATCATGAAAGTTGCTCTACTTGAATATTGCAAGTAAACAACTATGAATAAAATATTTTTTGAATATTTTAAGAAAAGGAAGAAATATCTCTGTTTCGATAAAATAAAGTCTAATCTACGTCCGTCCGTATTTCACAGCATCATAACTTTAGCACCGTAAAGATAAAGACATGAAATTTGGCACAAAAATAGCATTAATTTGCCTGCATATTACATTGTAAAAAAAATATGAAAAATTTGAAATTGTATAAAATATTTTCAAAACAAAAGTGAGAAACATAAAAAATATCCTAAAAATACAATATGGGTATCAAACTGTAGACACTAAAAAGGTGATTGTAAAAATATATACTTTTACTATATTTACTGGCCCTGGTTTTGTGAAATATTTAAAAAAAAACAAAAAATGTGTATGTCCGAAACTGGTAGAACGAAAAATATGAAAAAAATGTCCATTATAGATCATAACTGACCAATAACCGGGAAAACTATAGGGATTTAAAAATATAAAAAAAAGTAAAATAAAAAAAAAAGAAATTATATAAATACAATATGGGTATCACATTGTAGGTATTAAAAAGCTTATTGTAATAATATATAGTTTGGCTATCACAGAACAAAATACTTGCATTTTTGCAGTTTGGACGAGTGAGCAGCAACCGATGAAAGTCGAATATATAGAAAGGGATAAATTATTTTGGGAGTCAAAAATGCTTGGCCCTTAAACACAATTCTATCAAAATTGTCTACTGCCAGAATTAATTGACTCGCGCCTTGAGCGTTCTATGGCAATAAAAGACCCGCCGCATATAATAGCCGCCATTGAAAATTAAAGTCAAAAATATTCCCAAAAGAAAACTTACGGTACAACGAAGCTAAGCTCAAAAAATAGGCAGTTATAAGTTATAACTAACAATTTTTTTGTAATTAATTACCAACATTTAATTTAAGTAATAGATTTCAAGGTCACTAACAATAGCTATGATCCTTTGATTGTTTTTAAATAAAATAATTGCATGATTATCATTCTTTTATTTACTTTAGCTCCCAGAAAATCCCTCGTATACCTTGTCTTTATTATATAATGAAAATATTTTAGATTTAAAGACAACGCATAACAATCTAACGACAGTGTAGCAGTCGAGGTAAACACGTGCAAGGCAATCACAACAAACAAGAAAACTCATTTCTTAGAATCTTCAGTAAATCCATTATACATTGCCGACTGTTGCCGAAGCTACATCCTTTTTATTTCTTTACTTACTTTTATTTAAAATATCTTAAAAAGCTATCGAAGTCACTAAAACCGAGAGTCGAGATAACAACGTGCTAGAATGCATCAAAACAAAAGAACGTACGCAGCTGCGGTTCTTATCATTAAAACATCACATTTCTAAAAATAAATTTTTTACCTTTTTTATTGCACCTTAGTCATAATCATGGACATAAAAACTGACAGACACTTAATTACCGTAAGAGTTTCTATTTTTGATATTATATTACTTAAAGAACTGATTGAATATGTGTATGAGTATTAGGAATACATAATTTTAAATGTTTTCATTGTTACAATTTGATTATTAATTTTCCACATTTCCAAATTGTATAAAGGTATTTTCTATGTCAAGCATTAGTTAAATGAAAATCTTGATGAATAAAGAAATTTTCGGGCACAACTACACGCTTTTTAGGGCATGCAGGTTTCCTTAGAGCAATATAGGGCTCATCACGTTGAGACGTAATAATCGTCGGAGAAACGCGGGTGTACTTATAGGTACACGTATGGGTGGACTTATGACTTGCATCTCACAGTTCACACTCGGAACACCTCTTGACACCCCTTCGGTAAAAATCTGCAAATAATTGCATGACCTATAAAATGTATTGTCTCTAAATACTAATCACTCTTACTGCTACCAATAAGCCATCTATTCCAGGTAGATTTACTTTTGTTTATTTTGCTTTTGCAAATTCATTTTGTTTGTTTCGATAAACAAACCAAACTTTTTAAATTACCGTTACTTGAATAATAAAAAATATTTTAAGTAACCGTACACTCATTTAACGAAGTAGAGCAACATTCAGGTGCAGTCTCTAACATCTTAATGCAGCGGGGGGAGCGCCACTTCTAAAGCCTCAGGTAAGATGAAAGCGAAATGTTGCAAAGAGAGTCTGGGGCCTTAAGGCGGGTTTCTCCCAATTTTGTCTCTTTTGAAATTGTGAAGGTAGAATTTTAAAAATAATATAATGTACTATTAAAAGATTAGATTAATATTAGTTGATTTTTTTTTACGTATCAGTTTAGCCCATTAATAAACAATTTAGTTGTCGCCACATAGCCTGAAGCTTTCTAAAATCAGCCCGATTTTTAGTTTGACAGAATAACAAAAATTTAACGTTTCTATACTGCAATGATATAATGTTAATTTATATCTCCTTGCGATGGATAAATCGCCAAGTGTTCAAACATAGAAATTTATTTCTGTCATAGTTTTAACAAAAATTTATTCAGAATCGTAATAAAACTATTTAGAAGGATATTTTTTCTGAATACTCTTCACTTTGTACCTTTGTATGTATATATATTTATGTATGTAAGATATCTTTATGAAATGTTTTATTTGTTACTGAAATTGCAAAACTCAATTACCTAACTCTGCTCACTTTGGATGGAGCTTTGTTCTTTATTGGTACACAAAAACACGAACATAAATAGTTACAGTAAAAGGTATAAACATATGGGTTAGCTTATCTGTAATAAGAGATTTCTAACAGCAAACTATTGTGGAAACAATTAAAATTGAAATGAGATTAAGTATGAGCATACACGTGCACAAAAATACAGTGTGCCTTAATATAAATAATATATAATAATATTGTAGTTACTTCTTTTATGACATGCATAAAATACAAACCATAAGTATACATTTAATATAATAAAATAAATAAATTTATATATACAACGTGTAACAGAAAGGCGTTACCATATTTGAAGAACTAATTCAGTCAATGGTATAGAACAACTTTTACTATGGAACAAACCCTGTATATTTAAAAAAAAAACTGTTTCATTGAAAAATGCAATACCACTCGGCCGAAATGTATGGAAGGGCAGATAGATTTCAGAGTTGGCTCCATAGTAAAAGTTGTTCTATACTATTGACTGAATAAGCTCTTCTAAGATCTTGAACTAACAACCAGTAGAATAAGAAAAATCATTTATACCTTTAAAACCTTAAGACATGTCGCTAATCGTGATCTATTAAATCAAATCTACATAGCTCTGAGACAATCAATCCTAACATACTGCATCTACATCTAGGGAGGTGCCACAAAAGTAAAATTTATTTAATAAGAGCAAGCTCAGAGATCCATTTTAAGCCGTATACCTAGATTCCCTACTTAAGAAATGTACTGTATTACAAAATTACTAAATATAAGAAAGTTGTACGCATTGAACTTACTGATGCAAAAACACAAGTCACTACCTTACTACCACACAAACAAAAGAAGGAAAGATATTGTTGATTCACACAGTGTTAAAACAACATTTGGAATGCATCAATATGAAAAACAATCTGTTTACATCTACAAAAAAGTAAATAAACTATTTATTTGACTTATTTATACATTTGACTTATAATAATAATTATTATTATTTGACTGCAAAAAGAAAGTCACTGAATGGTTATTGACCTTGAATTATGAAGAAGTGGAGGAGCTGTTTCAAATTATAATGTGAACACTTTTATTAGATATTATTTTCAAGTGGGCATAAATAATATTTTATTATTAATATAATTATTATTTGGTATATATTCAAAATATTAACTATTTATTTATATAATTTAAGCCTTTATTTATCTAAATTTTATTTATTACATTATTTACGTATAATAAGTATTAATGGAATTATGTTTAATTATAATGTACCTATAAATTGTAAACACGCACCCAACCTGTCTCTCTTTCCACCTAAGTCTAAACTAGTTTTTAAGATAAACTTTTATATACGTATTTATTTTTGTTTATAAGTAAAGCTTCTATTTGTAGTAACTTATTTTACTTTATAAAATATTTAAAATTGTTGCAAACAATAGGCACCTACCTGTTATACGGAAGAGCGGGATATTCTGGCACAGGTATCTTGTACTTAAAAAGATGCTTAAAAAGATCAACTGATGTAATTAGTATGTAATAAATAAAATTTGCGCAATAAAGAAATTTATTATTATTATTATATATTTACATCTTGCTCTGAAATATGGTTACACCTTTCTGTTACACGTTATATATATATGTAACAGAAAGTTGTAACCATATTTCAAATATAATATACTCATTGTATTCATTTTCTGAATAGATAATCTCAATGCCCAAATTTTCGTCCAAAATAGAAGATTGGCCTTCTTTCATAGCCATCTTCCGGAGCCTCATTGGAGAAATGGCTACTGTTTCTGATGCCGTCAAGCATCATTATCTGCTCGGCTCTCTTACAGGTGAAGCACTCAGCATGGTGTCTCACCTTCAGCCCACTAATGAAAATTATGCCGTGGCAATGGAAATTCTCACCAGGCGCTATGAGAACCGTCGTGTTCTCATAGATCGATTTGTGGATATAATTCTAGGGCTCCCACAAATTGACGCTCGTTCAAATGTCCGCGCTTTATTTTTAACACCGCTCATATCAGCGCAAAGCGCTCTTTTAAATTTAGATCTGCCCATGAAGGAGTCAGATTATGTCTTCGTATCTATAGTGGTACGAAAACTCCAAGGTGAGCTCCGTACTCTCTTCGAACGGAAGCACGGATCTCAGCCAACTCTGCCCACTCTGGCTAACCTCATTGAGTTCTTGGAAGAGCACGCACGCTGCAAAGAGAATGAGTCTTCGTCCCTTGCATCACAGGAGGCTCCTTCTTCAGCACGGCTCGGCCCGTCAGAAAGGCTCGCTCAGCTCAATAAGCTGCTTCAGCCCACTCGAGGTTCCCGTCAGCCTTATACGGCTACTCGAGAATTCCGTCCCATAGCTCCGCTTAGGAGCCGGCAAGAATATCGCTCTCCTCAACCTGCTCCCCATAGGCCGTTCTTGGCATTCGGTGACGCCCTAACCTACTCGGCCCAACCGTCCTCATCATCCGCTCGTCAGCTAGTTTACTCGGCCCAATCATCCCCATCACCCACTCGCCGACAGGATTATTCGGCTCAACCTTTTTCCCCTACTGGTGGTATGCCATGCCCATACTGCAGGAATAGGGGACACAAACTCATCGCATGCCCAGGATTTAATAACCAACCGGTTCAAGGTCGGTGGGACTTTGTGAACGCACGCAACCGGTGCCGACGCTGTTTGGGTCCTCATTATGAGAACGAGTGCAGGTCTACACGTGCATGCAAGGAGTGTGGGCGGTCTGACCACCACACTTCACTGCATCGCCATGGGGCCATGTCTCCGACACGATCATCTGCTCATTTGCTGCCTCCGTCTCTACGTGAGCAGCCCAGACAGCGCTCAGCGCATGAGCCTCAATACCATTCGGCACATGCTACACAGGCATATACGTCCCATCCCAACTCGCCCACTCAATCGCGATCGCCAAGTAGGTCTCGGGTAGGTAGTCAACAGTGACTACCTACAATAACAGAGCACTATGAAGGTGAGGACGATCAGCACTCAGCACACTCAGCACACTCATCACACATTCACTCATCACATACACACTCAGCTCATTGTCACTCAATGACTTCAACTCCAACAGAAAATTACTGTAACTCCGCACAACGTGTAGTGAACGTCACCAACACGCCAATTTTGTTGCCAACCGTCTCACTTAAAATAGCAGACGTAAATGGTCAATTTCACTCAGCACGAGCCTTGTTAGACTGTGGAAGTATGCTGACTCTTTGTTCTCAGCGCATGGCCACAATTTTAAATTTGCCATTAAAACATACATCTCTAAAAATCGCAGGAGTTGGAAATCAGCACACACAAGACTCAAAGGCATCAATCACAATTGTATGCCGCCCTACTCACCGTGACACACCTATGATCACGGCCACAGCCCATATATTGAAGAACGTAACTGGGTACCTACCGTTGGAAAAGGTTCCAGATCTCGCTCAGTTAACAGGTCACCCGCCGATTCCTCTTGCTGATCGAGAATATCACACACCAGCTCCGGTTGATCTAATACTAGGATCTGACGTTCTTGGTCAAGTGTTAGACGGAACCAAGGTTTCGCTCGGCCCTGGCAAGCCTATAGCCTTCGGCACGATATTTGATTTTACATTGATTGGACCTTTCGAAAGTTTACATACTTCACCCACGAATCAGGTCAACTCAGTTCACATTGTCGGCTCTCACACGGACTCAGAGCATTCCACTCATGACATTCACAAAAGTCTTGAGAGGTTTTGGGAATCCGAGGAACCCCAAACCTACAAGCATACCAGCCCATTAGAGGATCAGTGTGAGGACATTTTCCGCACCACAACTACTCGTGAACCATCAGGTCAATATGTGGTTACACTGCCCTTTCTGCACAACGCGCTGACATTAGGTTCCACTCACACTATTGCGCTACGCAGGTTTCTCAACTTAGAGAAGAAGTTGCAAGCGAACCCGCCCTTCCGCTCGAAATATGTAGAATTCATGTCAGATTACATAAAATTGGGACATATGTCGCCGTGTCACCCCAATACCTTTGCTCATAAATCCCATTTCTATATCCCACATCATGGCATATTCAAGCCAGGGTCAGAATAGTTACGCTGCGTGTTTGACGGAAGTTGTAAGAGCTCAAACGGCGTCAATCTAAATGATTGTCTTCATACAGGTCCAGCTCTTCAGCAAGATATTGTTGACATTATCATGTCCTTCAGGATCTACTCACAAGTTTTCAGCACAGACATCCGAATGATGTTCCGAAATATACTCATTCACCCAGAGCAAAGACGTTTTCAACTCATTCTCTGGCGGTCTTCACCCGACCAGCCCTTGCTCACGTATGCCCTTAATACCGTCACATATGGATTAAGGTCCAGCCCATACCATGCCATCCGCACTTTACTCCAATTGGCTGATGACGAAGGTCATCGCTACCCCCACGCTGCTCAGGTCCTCCGCAAATCAATATTTGTGGACGACATTCTCTCAGGTGCAGATTCTGTAGAATCTGCTCAGTCGCTCCAAAGCGAACTGATCGAGTTACTCGCCCTAGGTGGCTTTCAGCTCAGTAAATGGACCTCCAACTCGCCCCAGCTCCTTGAACGATTCCCAGATGACCAGTGCGACATGCCCAAGGACTTTGACTTCAGTCCCGACTCTAATTCCATTAAGGTTCTGGGAATACAGTGGATTCCTCAAACTGATGAGTTCACTTATCGCATTTCTCTGCCCACTCATGCTCAAGGCACAAAGCGCTCCATTCTCAGTACAGTAGCGTCTCTCTATGACCCCAATGGCTGGGTTACTCCAGTCATCTTCCGCGCAAAGATTCTTCTCCAGAAGCTTTGGCTTCTGAAAATAGGATGGGATGAGCCTATCTCTGAAGAAGTCCACACAGAGTGGCAACACATCTCAGAGGATCTTCCTCAGCTCTCAAACCTCCGTTTACCTCGGCACATTTGTAAGTACAAGCCCACGTCTACTTACTCACTTCACGGGTTCGCGGACGCATCAGAGGCTGGCTTTGGTGCCGCTATCTACCTTCATGAGCGCAATATCACTGGACATGTCAATGTACACCTAATCATTGGCAAGTCCAAGGTCGCACCCATAAAGACTCGTCTCTCAATCCCGAAATTGGAGTTGTCAGCCGCGACTCTTTTATCTCAGCTCATGACTCGAGTGTCAGCCCAATTGTCAGCTCATATAGCCATTCAAACACACACATGCTGGTCAGATAGCACAATAGTGTTGGCATGGCTCAATACGCCACCTCACCGATTACAGACTTTCGAGGCCAATCGAGTGGCTAAGATCACAGCTATTTCAACTAGCCATACGTGGAGGCATGTGCCCACGAATCTCAACCCTGCTGACTGTGCAAGCAGAGGCATGTCTGCCCAGTCTCTCTCACTTCATGACCTTTGGTGGTCACCCAGTTGGCTCAAAGAACCTACCTGCACTTGGCCCAAGATGCCACCCGCTTTAGGCCATCATGCTCTCCCAGGCCTTAAGCCCAAAAAGGTACCAGCACACATAGCAGTCCCAGATATCGATCTGGACTTGCTCACTCGCTACAGCTCACTTGACACGCTCGTCGGAGTGACGGCTTGTATTCAAAGGTTCATATTCAATTGTCGGCACAGCTCAGATGCACGGCGCTCTGGTCCGTTGACAGCTAATGAACGCAGGGACGCTCTGTTGCACTGGGTCCGCTCTGTTCAGCACAATGAGTTTGCTGAAGACATTAATCGTATCCAGTCTGATAAGGTTTGTCCCGTTCGGCTCCAGCGCCTCTCGCCCTTCATAAAGGACGGCCTCTTGAGAGTTGGTGGTCGTCTCTCTCACGCGTCAATTAGGTATGACGCTCAACACCCACTCATTCTACCCAGCTCAAGTCCGCTCGTAGATCTCATTATAGATCACTATCACACAATACACTGCCACCCTGGAGCTGACACATTACACGCCATATTACGCCAGCAGTACTGGATTCTGTCCGCTCGTCGTATTATTAGACACCGCGTGTTTAAATGTATTAGATGTTTCCGGTGCCGCGCTCAGCCTAAGGCTCCGCTCATGGCTGATCTCCCAGCAGACAGAGTTACTCCTCAGCCAGTTTTTAGTCACGTCACGACGGACTTTGCTGGCCACTTCTTCGTTAAATCCAGCACGTTGCGGAACGCGAAACTCATAAAAGCGTACTTTTGTATTTTCGTTTGCCTCGCAACAAAGGCGGTTCATTTGGAACCAGTCTCTGCACTCTCAACGGAAGCGTTCTTTGCGGCATTGCAACGTTTTATCTCACGTCGCGGTACTCCGGTTCTCATTCGTTCAGACTGCGGCACAAACTATGTAGGTGCTAGGAATCAACTCATTGAAGTTCAGAACTTCCTCAGGTCAAACAATGATGCAATCACTCACAAACTCGCGAATCAGCACATAACTTGGTTACTGAACCCGCCTAAAGGGCCTTGGTTCGGCGCACTGCACGAAATAAACGTAAAATCCACCAAGCAACTACTTTATCGCGTGATAGGTGAACAGCACCTCACTTTTGAGGAATTCTCTACTCTTTTGGCTCGAATTGAGGCTGTACTCAACTCAAGACCCCTCTGCCCAATTTCATCCGATCCTACGGACTTTGAACCTCTCACGGCCGGACATTTCATTATTGGTCGTCCGCTCACCGCTCTACCTGAGCAGTCTTTTGACGACAGACCCATATCTGCTCTTAAACGGTTTCAACTCATTCAAGCGCTCTCTCAGCGCTTTTGGACTCTCTGGTCCAGATCCTACCTCCATACCCTGCAAACCCGCTCCAAATGGCTCTCCCCTTCTTCCCCTCCTCAAGTGGGTGAACTGGTCCTCATCAAAGAGGATGACCTGCCTCCGCTCCAATGGAAGTTGGGAAGAATTCTCCGCACGATACCTGGCAAGGATGGAGTGATACGAGTTGTGGATCTGGACACAGCTCATGGAAATCTGCGACGACCTGTGTTCAAGATAGCCAGGCTGCCGTTGGATTCAGCTCAAGAGGAGCCGCAGCCCCGGCCCCCCCAGGATGTTCACGCTACGCTACGTTACCAGCGTGACGTTCGAACATGACATGTGCATGACTAATATCGCGGCGCTGCGCTGGCGCCACCTGGCGACACAATGGACTCGCGTGCTGCCAACCCGCGGTTCACTCACTCTGTTTCGCCGCAACCGTCGACCGAACGATACGTGTGTGCACACATTCGCGACGCTACAACCAATCTCGCGTATTTACCGTGTCTTGTGAACATATCAGTGCTGTGTATTACTCCAAGACATTCTGCATATCCCTGTCATCATCAGCCCGACAAGGAATACACCACGCGGCACAGTTTCAGCGCATACGTCGGCTCGCCAACATTCCAACCAGGTCAGTGCACCCACAATTCTCCTGTGTCAATTCATCCATTTTCCCTTTATCATCAGCTCTGCATTTCCTGTAACCAGCGGTTACAAATGTTTTCTATATATATAAAAATTCAAAAATTCAAAATTCGTTTATTGTTTACAATTCACAGTTTACATGGTTTGGGACTCCCCTTTTAAGTTTAGTAACCTGTAATAGGAGAGGCCCGCTCATTCTATGGATATGAATTTAAACATTTGTAAACTACACAAAATATGACAAATATAATTTAGAAGAAATTAAGACGAATGGTATATACTTAATTAATTGTTGTATATTTTTAACTATACATATAATGTCATTTCATTTACTTTTTCTTACACGCAAAATTTTGAAAAAATTATATAATATTAATAATAAATGATAAAGGGCAATATATAATCTATATATATAATAATTTTTTCTTAGTCAGAAAGCGAAAATCTATGTCAGCTTTTTCTTGAATGTACGATAGTCACAAATACGACAAGGCAGATTATTCCGAGCTTCAGGCTGAGGCCTGAGAACCTTGATTTTATTATCAAAGGTGTAAATCGATCGGTCACGTAGAGAATTGTTACCAACAAAATACTCCTGGTTCAATAATTAAAAAGTAAATTTTAACCTTCTTTGTTAAAGTTCGAGTCGTTTTTGGGCCAATAAAGGAATTAGTAGACTAAATACAAAAAGGATTACTTCGGTGGTTTGGACAATGTACAGACGATGAATGAAATATAATGTTTAAAGGAATACCACCCACTAACCTGTCAACGTTTCCAAATTTCAGAGTTTTTTTACGACAATAATGAAAGACTGTTTTATAATTTTCTACTGCAGTGCTCCCTTGTGTCTAGAAAGAATAACATAATCCTTGCGATGATCCTTTTACAAAAACAGTATTAAAATTGGTTCAGCCATTCTAGAGGTAATAAAAAACGACTCCTTACCGCAAATGTATAAACATACTCTATTTAAATAAATGATGCCGGGCCCAAAGTGGGCCGAAATATAATTCGAAAAATCTTTTGATATGCTTTTTTTCTACTTCTATAAACAATAAAATACATGAATAGCTCTATGTAGCAATATATATATATAAATAAATATATATATATATATATATATATATATATATATATATTGATTTCAACTAAAATAAAGAAGAAGATTATTTATTTATTAAGGAAACTTACAGCTGATCTTAACTAAACACTTACGTCTAAGTATATAATTGTACATAATTTCAGCCAATGATAAGTTTCAACAACTAATTTAATTTTAAGTAAACAAAGTATTAGCAGTGAAAAAAAAGTTACGTACGTACAAAATTCTTATGCTAGGGATAATACTATTGAATTTACTAATTTACTTTTAAATAAAAAGAAAAAGAGGAAGTAGAAAATAAACTTGAGTTATTCTGTGAGATCTATGAAGGTGGAGGTAATGGTGGCGTGCACGGAACTTTTTACTGGAAAAGCAAGCAATTGGTCAAGAACAACAATAAAAAAAATTTGAAAAAATTTAAATATCACTTTGAAAAAAAAAGTTTGTATAAGAAATTTTCACTCTAGGGTAGACATTGTCTACCCTGGCGTCATACAATTTTTTTTTTCAATGTGATATTTAATTTTTTTCATATTTTTTTTATTGTTGTTCTTGACCAATTGCTTGCTTTTCCAGCAAAAAGTTCTGTGCACGCCTAATGGTGTGTTCTGTATGTGAGAGGGAGGGTGTGTTTGTATAACAGTCAGTTTACGCATTAAATTGAAAATCGAATAGCATGCTTGAAGCTTCTTCCAGAGGGAACATAGAGTCGTTATATTCTTTAACTAGCCGCATTAATGGTGAGTTTAATAATTTCCTGGTTTTATACTCATAACATAATTAAGCCTTCTAATAAAGATTTTTTGTATCTTTTCAATCCGATTTATGTATTTGTCGTACTGTGGAGACCATGCTTGGGATGCAAATTCTAGTATGCTTCGGACATACGCGTAATATATTGTTTTAAGACAGTCGGTATCATTAAATTCTTCGCAGAATCTAACCAAGAAACCTAAATTTCTATATGATTGGCTTACCAAAGATTCAATGTGTTGGTCGAGAAAGAGTTTACTATCAAGTAAGACTCCTAAGTCATGAACTGTATCTGTTTTAGGAATTACGTTTCCGTTTAATGTGAAGTCATAATGAATTGGGTTGGAACTACGAGTGAAAGTAATGTGTTCGCATTTTGATACGTTGATCTTAATATGGTTAGTGTTATAATAAACCGAGAGGTTATTTAGGTCACATTGTATTAGTAAGCAGTCGTCTACAGACTTTACAGCAAAATAAACTTTTTTATCGTCTACGTACATGAGGTATTCTGATGATATAAAACAGGTTTAAATGTCAAATAAGTAAGCGTTATACAGCAATGGAGCCAATAAAGATCCTTGCGGGACTCCTGATGGAATGGTTGAGAAATTTGATTTGTACCCAATAACTACCACGGCTTGAAGGTGGTTAGATACATAGGATGCTAGCCATCTTTCTAAGTCTCCATGAATTCCGAGCCTTTGTAGCTTAGTCATTAAGATGACGTGATCTACACGGTCAAAGGCTTTTTCAAAGTCTGTCTAAGCCACGTGGACCTAGTATCCTTGATCCATTTTCCCATGTGTATAATTAAGTAGATGCACAAGGTCATTGTCATGCTGATATTTCTTTAGACATCACAGGATGAAGTTCGTTAGATATCAGTTCCTCAAAAATCTTGCTGAATGTGTTGAGAATACTATATTTATCTATGTCTACTTTGCCATCTTTCTTGTGAACTGGCATAATAAGGCCTTATTTCCATTTAGCTGGAAATGTGTTTTGGACTTTTGATAAATTAAATAAAATATTATAATGGGCATATAAGTTCTTTTCTACAATTAAACACAAATAAAGAAGGAATGCCATCAGTGCCTGCTACCTTATTTGGATCAAGTTTTTGCAATACCTTTTCAACGTCTGCCTCAAATATTTTAATACTGCTAATATGATTAATGCTACTAGAATTTACTGGTGTTGAGTCGGGTGTTGACGCTGAAGGCAGTTTACTGAAAAATACACTCTGGAAAAATGTACTAAAACCATTGCATATTTAGTCACCATTTTTAAATGTTTGATCTCCCCATTTCATATTTTGTGGATAATTACTTTTGATTTTTCGTTTCGACTTAATATATTGCCATATAGTTTTAGGATTACTTTTTCTAGTAGATTCACAATGTTTAATATAGTTTTGTAACATTCAGCTTGAATTTCTTTTTATTTAGTTCTTAGATAACTGTAGGCATCATAGTCAAGGGGACTGTGCGTTGATTTCCATCGTCGATGCAATTTCAATTTATCCTTTATAAATTTAATTAGTGCTTTGCTATACCAAATTGGATAAGAGTATCTTCAAGGTTTTGATTTAATTTTAGGTACAGAGGATTCTATTATATCATAAAGGATCTGATAAAAAACATAAACGGCATCATCGATTGCTTTATCACCAAAACGGTCTGCCCATGGTGTGAGAGATAGTGCTGTTTTTATTTTATCATAATTACCGCGTCTAAAATTGTACTGACAGGTTTCAGACTCAGAGAGAGGGGTATATAATAAGTCAAAGACAAAGACAAAGACAAAGAAATTTATTTTTTAAAACATGAGTAAAATATAAAAGATGGTGAACGAAGAGCTTAGATCTATCACGTTTTAGCCTAAAAGGCATACAAATATTAAAGAGGTGACAATGTGCCTCTGGTAAATGTCAGTCGGACTCCTACAATTTGAATATTTAAATTCTAAATTATGTAATAAATTTTAATTCTAATAATAAATTCTAATTCCACATTACATGATATGTCATATTAAGTTATAAAAATGTCAAGTATAATAAATGCAAATTAAGTCATGTTTAGTCATGTATACCTAATACATTATACAAGTTATAAGTTACTCTCAGCTTGTACTTTCAGTTAGATTATCGAGAAGATATTCTTCTATCGTATAGTAACATTTATTAAGCAATATCGTTTTAAACTTATTTTTAAATTAATTTCCATCTAACTCTCGGATATTCTTAGGAATTTTGTTGTGTATTAGAGGACCCATACAGTATACACTTTTATGCATGAGCGCCGTGTGTGCCCTACGAATATAAACTCTCCTCTCATCCCTTTGTTTTCGCCTACTTCCCTCTGATGTGTACTTGAATAAATCAGGATTTGCTTTAACAAACAATGCAGTTTCTAATATATATAATGAAGGAAAAGTAAGGATTTTGTAGTTTTTAAAGAATGGTTTACAGCTTTCTGTTGACTTCATTCCAAACATAGCTCTAATACACCTTTTTTGGGCTTTAAATACAAGTTCTCTATTGGTGGAATTGCCAAAGAAAATTACTCCATATCTCAATATAGAAGCTACAATCCCATGATACGCTGTTAGTAAAGCATCTATGTTAATTATATGGGAGAGCCTGTGGAGAGCATATGCATGAGAACTAATTTTTTTGCATAATTGTTCAATTTGTGCTTTCCAATTTAGATTTTTATCAATTATTAGACCTAAGAATTTAGTTTTGTCAACATTGTTAATTTTTTCATTTTTAAAATTGATATCTATGTTGCGATTCACAGGTATTCGTTGAGTGAACTGTATAAGTTTTGTTTTCTGTAAATTGATTTTCAAGTTGTTACACTGTATCCATTCAATAATTGCATGTAAGGTATCGTTGATATCATTTTCATATAGTGCTTTATCTCTACATTGTATTGTTACCGTGCTGTCATCTGCAAATAAGGACATAGCGTTTGGTGTTGTCCTGGGTAGGTCATTAATATATAAAATAAATAGCAATGGCCCCAGAACACTGCCCTGAGGGACGCCGTAGCAGACATCTCGCTTACGCGACATGTAAACCTCCTCCTGTTTAGTTTTACAGTTAATTCTCGAGATCTGTGTATATTGTTTCCTATTTTCTAGGTAAGATTTAATTAAGTTCCATACATTTCCCCTAATACCGTAGGCATCAATTTTGTTTAATAGTTTGGTGTGGTCCACATAATCAAACGCTTGCGTCATATCCATGAATATGGTACATACTGGAGTTTTTGAGTCAACATTAGTTATAACTGTATTTAAAAAGTCATATATTGCCAAATTGATTGACTTATTTTGTCTAAATCCCTTCTGCTCCATGGTCAAAATGTTATGTTTTTCTAGGTATATGTATATTTCCCTATACACATATTTTTCAAAAAGTTTTGCGAACACAGGAATATGAGCTATGGGTCTATAGAACTCCATCAGTTCTCGGTTTT
The DNA here is from genome assembly GCA_934047225.1 of Ypsolopha sequella. Lineage (NCBI taxonomy): Eukaryota > Metazoa > Arthropoda > Insecta > Lepidoptera > Ypsolophidae > Ypsolopha > Ypsolopha sequella. Next base: position 2,057,136 of record OW203988.1, on the reverse strand, counting down.
CCTTCTTAAATAGAGGTTTGATAATTGCGATTTTTAAACTATCTGGATATACTCCTGCAGCTATGCACAAATTAATAATATGACTTATGTGTCCACAAATTTGAAGAGCCACATGTTTAATAACTATTGTGGAGAACCCATCATACCCTACGCTATTCGTGTTTTTCAAAGATTTGATAATTCTCAGTATATCTTGTGGAGAACATGGTGACATAAACATTGAATTATTGCGACTTGAAATATGACACCTTGTGTTGTTTGTAAAGTTTCTTATTGGTTCGATTTTATCAATAAAATAGTCGTTGAATGCATTGGCTATCCTTTGGGGACTTGTTATTGTTTTATTGTTCGTTGTGATTGTAGTTATACTGTCTTTTGGTGCATTAAATTTTTATTCATTTATAATTTGCCAAGTTGTTTTTGATTTGTTGTTTGAAGTTTTAATTTTGTAATTATTTTGTGTTCGCTTTGTGAGATTAATTATTTTTTTAAGTGTTTTAGAATACGCTTGAAACTTGTGTTTGTTAACTTTCGTTGGTTTTAATTTGTAAATCCAGAGAAGTTCTCTTTTTTTTCTAGAACAAAGTTTTATTCCTCGAGATACCCATTTAGGTGATTTATTTGTTCTGGTTGTAATTATTTTGTACGGAAAGCACAGATCGTAAAAAAGCTTAAAATTTTCAATAAAGATGTTGTATGCTTTGTTTGGGTTCTCAGTCTTATATATTTCACTGAAATTGAGACTTTCTAGGCATTTTTTAAAATTATCCATATTTTCAGTGCTATAATCGTGACGTTTACTCCTCCAGAAATTTATTGTGGGTATTTTTTTAGTTGGACATTTCAATAGTTGGGCGGTATGATCTGATAGAGAAAATTCGATTACCTCCGCTTTACATTTTTTTCCAAAATCATGTGCGTAATTGTCAATACATGTCTTACTTATAAGTCTAGTTGGCTGTCTTATTTCTAGTTTTAAATTAAAATTTAATAGTAGACATTCGAAATCTAGTGATATGCTATTCTTATTTAAAATATCAATGTTAAAGTCTCCAGCAACAATAACGTGCTTTTTATTTTTTTGCCGTATATTTCGTAAAAGTTTTTCTAGCTTCTCAAAAAAAAGAGTCAGATTACTAGCTTTCGGCACTCTATATACACATAGAATTATGGTATCATGTGATGTTAGCTCCACAGCACAGCATTCAATCACTCCTTTTATGGAGAATTTTGATACATCTGGCAATTCTTTATATATATGTCCGTTTCTTATTAATATACACGCCCCTCCTCTCCTTCTATTGTCTCTACTAAAACACGCACCTAACTTATAATTATTGATCATCAACAGTTGTTCATATCCTGACATCATAAAATGTTCTGTTATACAAATCACATCTACACTAATCTTCTGATTCCGCAGTTCTTCCAGACATATCGTAAGAGCATCAGATTTATTAATCAGGCCAGCTATGTTTTGGTGCAGGACGTAGAGCCATTTATGACCGAAAAAACTGATTTTGGTCTTCCATATTGTTCTGACTATCTTGGCGGTCAGTTGACGTCGTCTGTATGTCCAATGTGGTTGTTAAATTATATAATTCTATCTTGGTAATTAGAACCATCAGGTCATCTAAGATAGTCTGCATGCCATAGTTATTTAACATGCCTGTAGCAGTTGAAAACATCCTGTAGTCATAAACTAAATTCAGATTAGAATTCAGCCAATAGGCATGTTCATGTGTTTGTATATCAAGGTAGAGCATGTTATTGAAATTTTCAACCCTCCAATTAAACACACTTGTATTATTTCCTATTTTAAAAGTTGGTAAGCCCAGTATTATATTTGTGTGCTTCAGACTCTGCAATGTCTCTCGTACATAGTAGATTAAATTGCAATAATTTTCTGTAGTGTTAAAATCGTCTTGGCCGATAAGTATAACGCAATAATCCTTCATTGTAAAATCTATCAATTTTGACTCTATACCACTTAATAGCTGTTTAAGTTCACTGTGAGGGGTCAAATAGTGACATATTTCAAAACGCTTTCCTAGTTTATCTTCTGCTATTGATGAGATTTTATTTTTGTTGTTAGAGCTTAAGATGCAGATCTTATTTCTCACTTCTTGTTGTATTAAGTTCTCTCTATGGTTTTCATTCGATATTTTCTTATTTGAGTTATCCGAAGTTTTAGGACATTGGTTTTTGCATACTGCCTCTTTTTTATTTGGGTCGATTTTTTGCGGATATTCATTTTCCGTCTGTGTTTCTACGTCAATCACTCCAACTTTTTGTGACTTTTTCTTAGATGTAGGCGTTTTTTGGCCATTTGTAGAAGTTAAGAATTGTTTGTATATTTCCTTTTTCTTTAGCACCTCATCGTTAGTTTTCCTCAAAGTATTATTTTCTAATGTAAGGGACTCTATTTCTTCATGTGCGCTGTTCAATTCTAACGTGAGTTTCTGTATTTGATCCTGCAGTTTGGTTAACTGGTCAGTGTTTTCATCATCAGATATCTCTGGGAGACTATTAGAGGCCTCATCTAGAGTCAGGTGCTAATATAGTAAGGGTAGTATGAAATTCACTATCCTCTTTCGTCATGGGCTGCAAGCTTTGCTCGACCTTGAGATTAGAGTAATTAAAAACCAGGGCCAGTGTGTGGCCGTGATTATTACGAAAAAAATTGAACTGGTCCAAACCTAAAATGCTTATAGTTTCTACGAGCAACTCCTCCGTGGGATGAGGACTCTTTAGCGGCGGTCCCTCCTTATCACTCCATCCCAGTTTACGAAGTTTGAAGTTGCCTATTAAAAGTAATTGGTCTTCGGGATGTTTATGCTGAATATCTTTAGTCAATTGTAAAATCGATTGAATTTCTTGTGCTTGTCGCGGTCCCTCCGACGCATAAGCTGCTATTATGTACGGGTAGCGAGAAGCGGGTCGCGTTAGTGACGTGTGTCGTGTTGCCAAACGTTCGAGGTAGATAAAGGAATCGATGCGCAGATGCATTCGGTACCTATATAGGATGGAGTCCTATTAGGTCGTACTTGAGAATTAAGATATTTCTTTACGAGAATAAATACTCCCCCGCCACTTTTTTTATCACTCATTTTGCGATCTCTGTCGCAACGATATACGTCATAGACATCAAGGTCACATAGTTCTGAGTCCAGTTTGCCATCGTGGATTCAGCTCTAATAATCACGATAATATCGTGGTCGTTTGTTATTGTTGCCCTATAAAAGGTTGTTGTTTTTGTACATAGTCTACGAACATTCTGATAATATATTTGTAAAGAATCCATTAACGGAACGGCGGCAGTGAAGTAAATAAAGATACGTAAATCTATAGAATATTGAAAGGTAAAAGTATTTATTAAAGCCGATTCTACAACTAAAAATCTTTTTATTTATTGATTTAATATTGTCATGGCTTACTAGAACGCAAGGTGTTACCTTACTAACCTCGTATTACTTTGTTATTGAAAAGATGAAAGTTGTTATATCAACCAATCCAAGATCAATAGGAATACAATACTCACCATCATTTAGGCATGAAAATAAATAATAGTATGATGAGCTTTTTTGCTGATACAGGAATTTTGAATGGAGGTGGCTGAGTACGGGAAATAATGTAAAAATAAATAATAGTATGATGAGCTTATTCGCTGATACAGGGAATTTTGAATGCAGGTGGCTGAGTGCAGGAAATAATGTAAAAATAAATAAAAGTATGATGAGCTTTTTCGCCGATACAGGAATTTTAAATGGAGGTGGCTGAGTACGGGAAATAATGTAAAAATAAATAATAGTATGATGAGCTTATTCGCTGATAGAGAAAATTTTAATGCAGGTTTGTGTTTTGTGGGTATGTATTATAGAAGTACCTATAAAGTTGATTTATACGTATATATATAGAAAATTATGCACAGAAGGCAATCTCACAACTTCACGCGTATCGACTTAACTTTTCTAAAGAAAACTTCGCTAGACTGTAACCAAACTTCTAGTTTCAAAGTGACTGAAAGCTAGGACATTCACAGTCTTCTAATCAAGGTAGCTAATTGCTATGTATGGACTTCACTCAACTCAGATTAGGTTCAGTCAAGTTTACCCAGGGATGGAATAATTGATTGTTAAAACAAGTTGGGCAGGTGCGGCAGCTGTGGTAGGTACGTATTGATTAATTCACGAGCCTAAATGAATATGCTTGCTAAGTTCTAAGAAATGAGAGATATAACACAGATATTTGTATTTACATTACTCCTTATTAACAAATTTACAACAGACTGTGTTAAGAGTCGGTTACACCAAACATGCTCTCGCGTTTCCACAATTTAGCATATTAAATTAAAATAATAAAAAAAAAATTGTCAAAGTAGTTAAGAAGTTGAACTACATTATAATTTTTCAGATTTGACATGCTTATGTCATTGTCGAGAAAAAAATCAGAAATATCACTAAAATCACGAAAAACTTAATTTGGCGTTGCAAATAGAAAAAAAATGTTGTTCCTTATTGATTTTATTTTTTTAAATAACCGAAGGAAATAAAGAATAATAAAAATCTGTTAAGGCCACTTTCATTTCGTGAATCTATAACAATAGTAGTTAATGCTACAAGGGCGAAAAGGAATAAATTACGAGGACGATTTAAAACATAAGCGTAGCGAGTGTTTTAAACGTAACCGAGTAATTTATTTCTCTTACGCCCGTGTATCATACTATGTTTTTCAATGCATAGTGTGAGGAAATAAAACAAATATAATCTTGTGAACTATAAATTATGATTGGCTCAAAAGGACAAAGGAAAGTATAATATTTATGGTACACAGGAAAGGTTGCAGGTTAGCCAACTTCTAGTAAATGAAGTAAAAAAATAATAATAATAAAGCCGTAGGGCAAAATAATCGACTTTCTGTTCGGTTTTGAAGCATAAAAAGTGGGCCTTTACGGGTACTTGCATTAAAAAATATTTTATTTTGCAGTTACCTAGATGAGTCGATTGATTATACTTAAATAAGTTGTCCAAACATATTGACACTTACGATCTATATGTCTATGTATCTAGAGGATCTAATTAAGTTGGAGAGCAAATTTGTATAAAATTGATTATGTAAAGGGCAACTACTTTTTTTCGTGCTGAGTAAGAAGTAAGATGTTTCTACAGCACCAGGGGCCGTAGACTTCTGTCGAAGGTATCAGTTTCAACTTGATATCTCATACGGGGCCCGAGAAAAACGATCTTGACAGACAGACAGACATACAGACAAACAACAAAATGATCCTATAAGGGTTCCGTTTTTCTTTCTGAGGTACAAAATCCTAAAAAGAAATGGGACGCCTTCAAAATTGATGGTTTTAGACCTTTTTTTTTACGGTGTCTATCTCATAAACTAAACTTCTTTGGAATTTGGAATTTCTGTATTACTAAGCACATGATACAGTGCCCTTTACATGCACTCAAGATGACCTTATTAGGGGCTAACTCCCGTGCGATAGATATGGCGAAATATCTGCAATTTACAGTATGACAAAACCAACGAGGCTGCTGATGATCACCTACGAATAAGAAGAAGATAAGTATACTGTATTTAAACAACAAATATCAATATTTTATTTTTCAGCAATAAATTTATGAACAACCTTATTTTGCAATTTTGTTTCGTACATTTTGTTGTATAAAATGGCAAATTATATTTCATCCCCTTTTTTATTGTTGTTTTAATACAAAGTAAATCTTTTCACCAAAACTCAAAAATGGGTGCGACAACGAGCGAAGCGAGGAGGAGCATGTTAGGTTTACATGTAAGATAAAATAAGGAGCCAAGCAAAGTGGAGCGGAGCGAGTCGATATCTCTGGTTTTAACAGAATTCATGATATATACAAAAAAGGAATGGACAAAAAAAATGTATCCAAACTTTATTATTTAATGCTTATTTCTCTTAGTTTTGGGGCCCAATATATGTAGAACTATTTTGGCGTACCTAAAAAACAGATTAAAATATTTATTGATTTGATTTATTTTATGTCTTGGAGAATGAGGATCAATCGTTAAAAAAGGTGATCGTTTAGATTCTTTTGCTTGCTGTTTTTGCAAAATTAAAATGATAAATACATGCCGTATAAAGCAAAACTGCAAAATAAAATTTGTAACTTTAGTTAAAATTTTACTTAAGTCAACTAACTTGTTAGAATGCTACGAAACCTTAAGGCTGCGAAACCTACTCACACTTAACTGTTTTTTAAGGTTCTTAGGTCTGAATAGCTAAAAATAGGATGTGACGTCATTAATTTTGTGCTATAAAGAAACAGAATCCTTTATTCGAGGCACCTAAGCTCCTAGCACGTACAGTGGAGATCACATCAAGCTAAACACTGTATAGATCCATTACTCAACCTTTCCAGCCTCCTAAACAGTGCCAATAAACTATACTTATAACTATAACAAAATACACGAAGCGCGCGTGTTAGATTACGCTATAGTTGTCTGTGATATATTTCTTATTTGAGATAATATTTTTTATTTGATATTATGTCAGGAGTCGAACCTTCCTTTGGAAGTCGAATCTGTGCTAACTACTCTTTTTCCACGGCTTTTGTTAATAATTCAGGTTTAAGAATAAATGAAGCAGGAACATTAATCATTATGTGGGATGTTTATTCTGTCAGCTATGCCATACAATAAAATAGGAATCGAACGTATATTCAATTATTTGTATTTACTTCTACTTAAAATAAAGAACAAACACATTATTAAATCAGTGGGATGTGAAAGGCACAATAAAACAAGTAAATCATCCAAAAGTATACTCATCTTTTATTATTCCGGCAGTTTTCTCTTTATACCGCACTATGACTTTTTTGCAGGTTAAAACGACCATGATACATCGTAGATATCTAAACCATTCGATAATTATTTCAAAAGCAAGTGTGTATCACTTTTTGAACACTGAATTATATTTTAGTCACCAGTAATATTATTTTACTCTTTGATCATTATCCATTTTCTCACCAAGATTGACTAAAAACTCACTTGATTTTGTTCCGACATCACGCCACACTCTACGAGTCGAAGAACAACTTTATACCGTGACCATGTGGACACTTCTTTATTTTATTAACTTATTGAAAGTAATCATTGTTTATAATATTTACACATAACAATTCATATCATAATTTATGGTGTAAGCCCAGAAATGGTAAGATAATTATTTATTTAATTTGTATAGAAAAGAAGCTGTTCAACTTCCACACAACGTCTTTGTTTTGTAACTACCTACTTCAACTCAAATATAACTTCAACAATAATATTGATTATTTTTAAAGGTACATTTTTATAAAACTATTACCGTTATTCTAACACGCGCTACAAACTGTTTAACTCGAAGTGATCACCACTGTACACAAACTCAGTCAACTATTATCTCATATTATGTATTCATGGGTAAAGGTGTACCTTAACCCTTGAATATGAGATAATAGTTGACTAAATTTGTGTGCTCATATTACAAGCATTAGTTTACGTTACGTAGAGTCACGTCACGTAGTCACGTAGCATTTATATAAACAGTTTGTAACGCGGTCTCCGAAAACATAATAAAGAGAATGGAATTATTGCACTCGTTGGTAAATGAAACACAAATATATTAATATATAATATAGGCAAAGCCTTTCTTAGATGGAGAGACTCACCATTTTATCAATTTAATCTCTGCGTTTACAGTTAAGAGCGGTTTCGCAACCGGATTGTGAAAAACCCGCCTTTTTATGATTAATCGAAACAGAACACATAAATACAAAATTCACTCAAAAGTTATTCAACAAAACTTTATTACCTGTGTATTGTGTATGCTGCCATCGCAAAGTATCCATTGGTTTCTGTAAATTTGAATTTCACAAATATTGTATTTAAAAAACTACTAATCGTATTTGTATGATTCTTACATATGGAAAATATTGTTTCGAAAAATCATTTATGTTAATTTTTTTCCGTCTGTCGCGTCCATATGAAAAGTATTATTTTCTTTAATTTTGCGCTATCTGAAGACCCAGTAACGTAATACAGTGCTCGCTGATATAAACGTTATTTCAATAAAGTTCCTGTCTGTATGTGTATTGAAACAAGTCGTCGTCGTTGAAAGACACGCGTATAAGCGAGCATAATGTAAAAACATATAAGAATATCCCACCACTAGTGTTATTTAATAAAATGTATAATAAATATCAAGTAACTGAATGATTGGTTGCTCTTCACGTGTTTTGTATGTAAATTAATGGATCATGTTTCGCACCCGTATTCTTAGGGAGTTTGCCAAGAACACAACGTTTTTATAGAACACGACGGTATTATATAACACGACGGTATTATAGAACACGACGGTATTATAGAACACGACGGTATTATATAACACGACGGTATTATAGAACACAACGGTATTATATAACACGATGGTATTATAGAACACAACGGTATTATATAACACAACGGTATTATAGAACACGACGGTATTATATAACACGACGGTATTATAGAACACAACGGTATTATAGAACACGACGGTATTATATAACACGACGGTATTATAGAACACAACGGTATTATAGAACACAACGGTATTATAGAACACGACGGTATTATATAACACGACGGTATTATAGAACACAACGGTATTATATAACACGACGGTATTATATAACACAACGGTATTATAGAACACGACGGTATTATATAACACGACGGTATTATAGAACACAACGGTATTATATAACACGACGGTATTATATAACACAACGGTATTATAGAACACAACGGTATTATAGAACACGAAGGTATTATATAACACGACGGTATTATAGAACACAACGGTATTATATAACACGACGGTATTATAGAACACAACGGTATTATAGAACACGACGGTATTATATAACACGACGGTATTATAGAACACAACGTTTTTATAGAACACGACGGTATTATATAACACGACGGTATTATAGAACACGACGGTATTATAGAACACGACGGTATTATATAACACGACGGTATTATAGAACATAACGGTATTATATAACACAACGGTATTATAGAACACGACGGTATTATATAACACGACGGTATTATAGAACACAACGGTATTATATAACACGACGGTATTATATAACACAACGGTATTATAGAACACAACGGTATTATAGAACACGACGGTATTATATAACATGACGGTATTATAGAACACAACGGTATTATATAACACGACGGTATTATAGAACACAACGGTATTATAGAACACGACGGTATTATATAACACGACGGTATTATAGAACACAACGTTTTTATAGAACACGACGGTATTATATAACACGACGGTATTATAGAACACGACGGTATTATAGAACACGACGGTATTATATAACACGACGGTATTATAGAACATAACGGTATTATATAACACGACGGTATTATAGAACACAACGGTATTATATAACACAACGGTATTATAGAACACGACGGTATTATATAACACGACGGTATTATAGAACACAACGGTATTATAGAACACAACGGTATTATAGAACACGACGGTATTATATAACACGACGGTATTATAGAACACAACGGTATTATATAACACGACGGTATTATATAACACGACGGTATTATAGAACACAACGGTATTATAGAACACAACGGTATAATAGAACACGACGGTATTATATAACACGACGGTATTATAGAACACAACGGTATTATATATCACGACGGTATTATATAACACGACGGTATTATAGAACACGACGGTATTATAGAACACAACGGTATTATATAACACGACGGTATTATAGAACACGACGGTATTATAGAACACGACGGTATTATATAACACGACGGTATTATAGAACACAACGGTATTATATAACACGACGGTATTATAGAACACAACGGTATTATATAACACGACGGTATTATAGAACACGACGGTATTATATAACACGACGGTATTATAGAACACAACGGTATTATATAACACGACGGTATTATAGAACACAACGGTATTATAGAACACGACGGTATTATATAACACGACGGTATTATAGAACACAACGGTATTATAGAACACAACGGTATTATAGAACACGACGGTATTATATAACACGACGGTATTATAGAACACAACGGTATTATATAACACGACGGTATTATATAACACGACGGTATTATAGAACACGACGGTATTATAGAACACAACGGTATTATAGAACACGACGGTATTATAGAACACGACGGTATTATATAACACGACGGTATTATAGAACACGACGGTATTATATAACACGACGGTATTATATAACACGACGGTATTATAGAACACAACGGTATTATATAACACGACGGTATTATAGAACACAACGGTATTATATAACACAACGGTATTATAGAACACGACGGTATTATATAACACGACGGTATTATAGAACACAACGGTATTATAGAACACGACGGTATTATATAACACGACGGTATTATATAACACGACGGTATTATAGAACACAACGGTATTATAGAACACGACGGTATTATATAACACGACGGTATTATAGAACACAACGGTATTATATAACACGACGGTATTATAGAACACAACGGTATTATATAACACGACGGTATTATATAACACGACGGTATTATAGAACACGACGGTATTATATAACACGACGGTATTTTATAACACGACGGTATTATATAACACGACGGTATTATAGAACACGACGGTATTATAGAACACGACGGTATTATAGAACACGACGGTATTATATAACACGACGGTATTATATAACACGACGGTATTATATAACACGAAGGTATTATAGAACACGACGGTATTATATAACACGACGGTATTATATAACACGACGGTATTATAGAACACGACGGTATTATAGAACACGACGGTATTATAGAACACGACGGTATTATATAACACGACGGTATTATATAACACGACGGTATTATATAACACGACGGTATTATAGAACACGACGGTATTATAGAACACGACGGTATTATATAACACGACGGTATTATAGAACACGACGGTATTATAGAACACGACGGTATTATAGAACACGACGGTATTATAGAACACAACGGTATTATATAACACGACGGTATTATAGAACACGACGGTATTATAGAACACGACGGTATTATAGAACACAACGGTATTATATAACACAACGGTATTATAGAACACAACGGTATTATATAACACGACGGTATTATATAACACAACGGTATTATAGAACACAACGGTATTATATATCACGACGGTATTATATAACACAACGGTATTATAGAACACAACGGTATTATAGAACATGACGATATTATATAACACAACGGTATTATAGAACACAACGGTATTATAGAACACGACGGTATTATATAACACAACGGTATTATATAACATAACGGTATTATAGAACACAACGGTATTATATAACATAACGGTATTATATAACACAACGGTATTATAGAACACGACGGTATTATATAACACAACGGTATTATAGAACACAACGGTATTATAGAACACAACGGTATTATAGAACATGACGGTATTATATAACACAACGGTATTATAGAACACAACGGTATTATAGAACACGACGGTATTATATAACACAACGGTATTATATAACATAACGGTATTATAGAACACAACGGTATTATAGAACACAACGGTATTATATAACACAACGGTATTTTAGAACACGACGGTATTATATAACACAACGGTATTATAGAACACAACGGTATTATAGAACACAACGGTATTATAGAACACAACGGTATTATATAACACAACGGTATTATAGAACACAACGGTATTATAGAACACAACGGTATTATAGAACACAACGGTATTATAGATGGATCTATTATGTTTTGTTACACTTAATTTAAAGACGCTCTATTACAAAAATGATGCAGTTTTCGCTGTTTTTCGGCACGTTTTTGGTACATTTTTCGAGAAATTACTTTTTTTTCAAATGTATTGTCTATTTATTTTACATTTTACAAACGGTGTCGCCAGTTTCCAAACGCTTGCTGTTTTGTAATTTGCCGTTCAGCAAATTGCAAAATGCTTGCTGTTTGTAAAATGACACCATCATTTTTTTAAAAGTTGAAATCGAAAGTCTTTCACCAAAAAGTGAAAACGACGAGCGGAGCGAGGAGGAGTGCGTTATGTTTACATGTAAGTACATATTGGGAGCCGAGCGAAGTGGAGCGGACGAGGAGACTCTCAACAGTTCTAACAGAAAATTACTATATGCCGAGTAAATTATAAAATGCCGAAATCCATTTGTACAGGAAAAATTTGTCTATCTTTAACCAAATTCTTCCACTTTTGCGTTATCAACATTCTGAGTACCTACTTATAAAAAGTGAAGCTCATTTTTCTTTCGTACATTGAGCCCACGCTCGATAAGACATGGAATAAAACGCGCTCCCTAGCATCATGTACTGGAATCATATACACAATCATATAATCTATGTACTGGATAACATTTAACCAAACACAATAATTTTAGAGGTTATTTAGAAAGGGGCGCGTTATAATTAAGTTAGGGAACCCCTATAGAGGGATACTTATTACACCTTTTTAACTTTATTTACTGTACAAAGGTCCACGTGAGTTTATATATTCAATCAATATCTGATTAAGTTATTTTTATGTAAACCACCATTAAATTGTAAGCGTTTTTTTAACACACGAAGTTTATATTGAAGAGCTACGCAGTGTTCTGGTAAACTTTGAACAGCCACTATGCGGATTCAAACAAAAGCAGTGTAAAGGGAGATTAGCGCAAAGTAGTTCAGCACTGTGCAGTAAAATTAACCACAATTAATCCATTGAACATGTTTTAATAATAGTTCACACATACTTTCTTGAAATACACGTACAGTGTTGGAACATAACATTTTATACATACACGTACAGTGTTGGAACATAACATTTTATACATACACGTACAGTGTTGGAACATAACATTTTATACATACACGTACAGTGTTGGAACATAACATTTTATACATACACGTACAGTGTTGGAACATAACATTTTATACATACACGTACAGTGTTGGAACATAACATTTTATACATACACGTACAGTGTTGGAACATAACATTTTATACATACACGTACAGTGTTGGAACATAACATTTTATACATACACGTACAGTGTTGGAACATAACATTTTATACATACACGTACAGTGTTGGAACATAACATTTTATACATACACGTACAGTGTTGGAACATAACATTTTATACATACACGTACAGTGTTGGAACATAACATTTTATACATACACGTACAGTGTTGGAACATAACATTTTATACATACACGTACAGTGTTGGAACATAACATTTTATACATACACGTACAGTGTTGGAACATAACATTTTATACATACACGTACAGTGTTGGAACATAACATTTTATAAATACACGTACAGTGTTGGAACATAACATTTTATACATACACGTACAGTGTTGGAACATAACGTTTTATACATTCACGTACAGTGTTGGAACATAACATTTTATACATACACGTACAGTGTTGGAACATAACATTTTATACATACACGTACAGTGTTGGAACATAACATTTTATACATACACGTACAGTGTTGGAACATAACATTTTATACATACACGTACAGTGTTGGAACATAACATTTTATACATTCACGTACAGTGTTGGAACATAACATTTTATACATACACGTACAGTGTTGGAACATAACGTTTTATACATTCACGTACAGTGTTGGAACATAACATTTTATACATACACGTACAGTGTTGGAACATAACATTTTATACATACACGTACAGTGTTGGAACATAACATTTTATACATACACGTACAGTGTTGGAACATAACATTTTATACATACACGTACAGTGTTGGAACATAACATTTTATACATACACGTACAGTGTTGGAACATAACATTTTATACATACACGTACAGTGTTGGAACATAACATTTTATACATACACGTACAGTGTTGGAACATAACATTTTTTACATACACGTACAGTGTTGGAACATAACATTTTATACATACACGTACAGTGTTGGAACATAACATTTTATACATACACGTACAGTGTTGGAACATAACATTTTATACATACACGTACAGTGTTGGAACATAACATTTTATAAATACACGTACAGTGTTGGAACATAACATTTTATACATACACGTACAGTGTTGGAACATAACGTTTTATACATTCACGTACAGTGTTGGAACATAACATTTTATACATACACGTACAGTGTTGGAACATAACATTTTATACATACACGTACAGTGTTGGAACATAACATTTTATACATACACGTACAGTGTTGGAACATAACATTTTATACATACACGTACAGTGTTGGAACATAACATTTTATACATACACGTACAGTGTTGGAACATAACATTTTATACATACACGTACAGTGTTGGAACATAACATTTTATACATTCACGTACAGTGTTGGAACATAACATTTTATACATTCACGTACAGTGTTGGAATATAACATTTTATACATACACGTACAGTGTTGGAACATAACATTTTATACATACACGTACAGTGTTGGAACATAACATTTTATACATACACGTACAGTGTTGGAACATAACATTTTATACATACACGTACAGTGTTGGAACATAACATTTTATACATTCACGTACAGTGTTGGAACCATAACATTTGCATTTAATTTGCATAACATTTGCATTTAAGTTTGCTTCAAATGAATGATAGCGCTTTTCTAAATTTAACGTACCAGGAAAGTGTGTTGATGTGTATGCCGTGAAAGTTAACCTTTACTTTTTGATCATTAATTTTGCCCAAATGTTACTGTAGGTGACGTGATTAATTAATTAAATTGCGTTTAGCTGAATTGTAAAGGCCTCGCCAGACAGAAAGCATGGCGTTGTCAGGGCAAGATAATATACTCAAGAAGATACAAAGTAAGAAACGCCCGATCAAGCTCAGTGTGGCGTGTGGTTTTCTGTGTGGCGTCTCTTTTACACTTCCACAGCATAGTAATTTGGTTGCCAACAACATACAATCATCTAGCTCCGACAATTTTTTTTTGCTTTTTGTCTAGCGAGGCCTTACCGGTTGGCCACGACCTTAGGCTTCACGCTGTGTGTCTTGCGGCGCTTATCGGGATAGGCTTTGCCATGCCACGGAATGGGCAGTAGCGGTGGCGCGGTGGTTGCGATTGCGCCGGTCGCATTCAGGATAACTTTATCAGAAGTACACGATTCTGTCTACATTCTACCATCTTTTTAGCTAAATATATATTGAGTGTTTGGTAAGGAGTGCATGCCGCTTATAAAAAAACAAAGGAGTCGTGTGGACCTACCTTCCTGTTCCGGAAAAAAAAATATTTCGCCCCACAATCACTTTATTATATTAGCCATCTTGAATTGTGGATAAACTTGATATCCATAAAGTAGGTCTCTGCCACGGATTTAGAACAGAGGTCTCTGCAGAACTTCTGCTACAAAAAGTTAAGTATGCATGAAAAGCGCGCGGAACTTTATGTTTGTATAGCGACCTCCATCGCTTACGATATTCTAAATATTATTAGAGTGCATCACAAACTAGAAAAGATCAACAAGAAACCAAGAAATATTACAAGAAAACAACTGTTCTTTAAAACAAGGCGTAAATTTCACATAACGCCCTCTTGAGCGTTCAGTATGTGCGTTACAGGCTGGTATATCAAGTATTTACAAAAATTCGGTGTACAAGTATCATGGAAAAATTCGTCGTTCCAGATAATAACCTCGGTGATACAGTTGGTAGCGCGCCTGTTATGTAAGCAGGAGTTTGCAGGTTCGAATCCTGGCTTGAGAAATATTTTTTCAAATATTTTGTTTACTTGAATAGCCCGAAGAGATAAAAATTGCAAGGCGACGGATCAGGGTAAATAAAGAATTGGTCAAGTGTATTCCATCTCATTTCTGCCTTCAATAAGGTCCATAAGAATAGTGAAAACGTTTTCCTCTGTCATGCTGGTCTGAGGACGACTATTATTTTCCTCATTTTCAATCCGTTCACGTCTTTCCTTAAACTTATTGTGCTCTTGACTGAGTAAGACCTCCGAACTGTGCAAAAAATACTTGCTTCTTTCAAGAAGATATTTAATAATAATGCGTTGTGCAATGGAAGGTTTCACCTGTTGCTCCGACATCGTGAGTGCTACCGTTACTGCCGAACTGGCCGGAGACCGAATACCACTTGCTTTCCCTATTTTTGACATCTCCACCAATGCACTCTAGAATAAAGATGTCAATCTGGTTGAAATTGTTTATTGGTTAATTGAATGAATGAATGAATAAACACTTTATTGCACATAAAAATTAAAATAAAACACAGAATACAGAAAAATAAAAGGCAAGGGCGGACTTATTCCTTAAAGAAATTTCTTCCAGTCAACCGATGGTGTGGAGAAAGAATAAAAATTACAAGTATCATATTTGTGCAAAAAGAAAAATAATCTTCTTCAAGCCTAATATTTTAATATAATACACTACATACTAATACATACACAAATACATACATACAAATAAAGTAGCATAGTCAGTCTAGTCAGAGAGATGAAAGGTAATAATTTTTCAGGTTAAATCTATAAGAGGACACAGAAGGAAGATTTCTGAGGGTTTGTGAAAGTTCATTCCAAAGCCGAACTGCATTGACCGTAAATGATTTAGAATTTATATTTTGCTGTTTAGCGGTCGGGCGTACAACACATCCAGAGGATGCCTCGTTTAGAGGCGAAACACGTTTCGATAAGTTTTCTTGCTTGTTATTTAAGGTTTATTTATTTTTTGCTAGTACTGCTTGCTTTGCTTGTGCATGTTTTATGCGGGAGGGTAGGCGTTGCTTGAGTCTGCATTTTGAATAGCATAGTAAGAGTGTTTAGCGGAATATTGCAAATTACTAAATATCCACATATCCATGAAAAATTAAATTAAGAGTGATATTTTTCACATGACATAATTTGTTCAAAAGATCCTTAATTTATTAAACAAATGTGAAATTTAAAAATGCCTGTCTTAGATCAATGCTGGCTACACGCCTGTCTAAGCCATGTCTGTCAAATGCGGCAAATGTCTGTCAAATGCGGCAAATGTCTGTCAAATGCGGCAAATGTCTGTCAAATGCGGCAAATGTCTGTCAAATGCGGCAAATGTCTGTCAAATGCGTAAAATGCCAGCCATATGGTAACCCTAGCCCTACCTGAGGTACCACTGCTGCTTAATTAGAGTAACAGGCTTTATACTTTACAAAATACAAAATAAGCGTGTTTACCGAAGTATGTTTGCATTAATTACACAAGGTTAGTAAACATTTCATTCAGTCCAACATAATGGTGCAAAACAATTTTAAACTCGGTTATTCATGTTGAAACAAGCCCGCAAAGCGAATTGTCTAACAGGTGCTAAATTAACAAAGTTTTTCAATACTTCGCGTTAACTGCTATTGAAATTTAATAGCAATAGCTAATGCCGTTAAACCTCCATTTATTTGTAAAATTTGTTTCCGAAGGCATTCAAAAACAAGGGATATTTTATAATAAATAATTTGGGCAAGGGCGTGTCGGAATCACGCACAAAGGGTTCCTTATCACCACACAATATGGGTATGGAACAAGGCAACATCAAGGCAACAAAAAATAAGGCGCTATAATTGTAGCGCCTGACAAACAATTCGGCACCACTTGAGTACGGAATCGTAATAGGTATTTGTTATTTTTTGTTTTACTTCAAATAAAAATCTGACCAAGTTTCACCTGTATTATATTTTCCATCTTAAGATAGAGCGATAACATATAACGTAAAAAAATACTTATTTTTAGAGGTTCTTTGTATGGGGACCACCATTAGGTTATTTTGTTTTTTTTTTTATTGTTTCCCGTGATAGAGGCCATAGTAACACGCATTCTGTGAACATTTTAATTGGCTACATATAACAGTTGAAACTTTAGTTTCAGGCGTGAAATCACATAACGCCCTCGTAAGCGTTCAGTAGTGCATTACAAGCTGGTATATCGAGTAGTTACCAAAAATTCGATATACAGGTATGGTGGAAAAAATCGTCGTTCCAGGGGTACTAGCATGAACTTGGTATCAACTCGACATCGATTCGATAAGTAAAAATATAACTCTTATTTCATTGCAATAAGTGTTATCGTTTAGATTTTATCGATTCTATCTGTCAAATTTATCTAATCGACACGTACGTGCTCGCATAGCAGATACGAACTTCGGTAGCGCAGTCGGTAACTCGCCCATCATGGAAGCAGGAGGTCGCAGGTTCAAATCCTGGCCCGAGGAATTTTTCCGAAATATTTGTGCTTTTGAATTTGTTTCTGATTGATTGCAAGCTTGTAATGCACTCTAATAATAATTAAGATACAAATTTTCGTTTTCCAAAAAAAGTTACCAGTAACTTAAACTTATTCACCATTCCATTTGCCTCTACAAATTATAATGGAAATTGTTATTTAAATAGAGCTTGTAAATCTTACAATGAAAGTTTTGATAATATTTAAGGTGTTATATTTAAATGACCTTCAAAAATATGTCGATTTTATGTATAATTTTTGTATGTTGTTTGTAACTGTTTGTTGCCCAAATAAAAAGATAATAAATAAATCTCACAATGGTGTGATTCTGATTCTAAAATCCTTCAGCGTAGAAGCAAAACGGTAGGTTAGGTTAAATCAATGAACCATTTTAATTAGACTATGACTAGAAAAAAAAATAGTTAGATCAGATGTCTAAATATTTAGATTTTTTAAAAAAAGTATGCATGTCCGGAGGAAGCGAGTAGTAGTACCCCTTCTCTCCTTCTCCCTACGCCCCGCAACCACTTCCCCGAACTCGGAAGTCTGGACACTAAATCGCACCTATCCCTCCCTATTCCCTATAAATTCTCCCTATTCCCTCCCTATAAATTTTGGCAAATTGAAACCTGAATTTTTGGAAAATAGGTACCTTAAGTAAGAATTATCCTGTGAGCCCGCGACGTCAAAGTAACCTGACCTTTGAGGTCGTCAGCTCTCTTGGCGTTTGGAATAAAAGCAGTCCTTCCAGATCTCCTACTAAACGAAGAGAAGAATATCCCTTTAGATCTTGGTAACTTTACTGACAGTGTAAGCACAGTGGTGTGGTGTGGGTTAACGCAAAACTCTTGTGTTAAGTGGTCACGAATTTTTGCGTAATTGGTACAAAATTATTTTCATTATGAAACCCCACTACGGTTTTCAATCTCAAAATGTAAGAAGATTAAATCGGTATTCTATGAAGCACATAATTTCAGCTTCAGTTGCAAACGGGAAAATTTCGTATCTTTATCGCCACGTTATTTAATGAACTTAAAGAGCCGGTTATGATTCAATTTGAGTGGAAGTCTTAAACTTTGAATCCTTTTAAGCCTTCACTCGGATAGATACGGTCTTCTAATTAAGGCGCACATTTTAATGAGTAAATGAAATTTTATAGCAGAATAATTAAAATTTACTGTTAATTATCACCGGATAATTATTAAACTTCGCAGGTCTCACGGTATGGATAAATAGCTTAAAAGGATTTTGTTTACAAAAAGTTCGATTGTAAAATAGAAAAATTGAAAAGAAGAACAAATTGGTGGATAATCAAATCAGTTTGAGAAGATAATGTGTATGCACTTGATCATATGTTTTTTTTTGAAAACCAAAAACTGAAACTCTGGCCATACTGCAGTGCTTATGACAACTTCAGTGTATATTTTAGAGAAAAAAATATATTTTGAGAAGATCTACATAAAAATAAAACTGATATCAAAAGTGTACAAGTATTTTTGTCCAAACAAATGCGATTGTTAAATATTTTGAAAATTATTCAACACACGTATTTATTGATCTTGATCCATACAGATCTGCTTTATAAAAAACCTAGAAGATTCAATGAAAATTAATTCTGCTTGCTTTACGGGTAAAATAGCATTGCTACGTTCAGATAACGACGTAGCGGGTCTACGAAGCATAAAAACTATGGAGTTGCAGCACTTGCTACGTTCAGACTACGACGTAGTGGGTCTACGAAGCGTAAAAACTACGGAGTTGTAGCACTTGCTACGCCGTAGCAAAAGTTTGCAGTGATTGTGAAAGAAGAACTTTAATTTACTAAAAAATTACACATTTTAATTAAAATAAATGTTGTATTGCATAGGTATTGCATATTGTATGGGTATAGTTATATTCTTTCTCTAGTACTATACATATACAATGTCTTAAATAATCCT
Source organism: Ypsolopha sequella (assembly GCA_934047225.1). Lineage (NCBI taxonomy): Eukaryota > Metazoa > Arthropoda > Insecta > Lepidoptera > Ypsolophidae > Ypsolopha > Ypsolopha sequella. Next base: position 2,036,730 of record OW203988.1, on the reverse strand, counting down.
TCTTTCTCCAAATACCTAAGTGATAGGTTAAATAGAAGCAACTTGGTCATGAGGATGCTTGTAGTTGGATTGAACTGCAGTCTTACAACTTGGTCATGGGGATGCTTGTAGTTGGATTGAACTGTAGTCTTACAACTTGGTCATGGGGATGCTTGTAGTTGGATTGAACTGTAGTCTTACAACTTGGTCATGAGGATGCTTGTAGTTGGATTGAACTGTAGTCTTACAACTTGGTCATGGGGATGCTTGTAGTTGGATTGACCTGTAGTCTTACAACTTGGTCATGGGGATGCTTGTAGTTGGATTGAACTGTAGTCTTACAACTTGGTCATGAGGATGCTTGTAGTTGGATTGAACTGTAGTCTTACAACTTGGTCATGGGGATGCTTGTAGTTGGATTGAACTGTAGTCTTACAACTTGGTCATGAGGATGCTTGTAGTTGGATTGAACTGTAGTCTTACAACTTGGTCATGGGGATGCTTGTAGTTGGATTGAACTGTAGTCTTACAACTTGGTCATGGGGATGCTTGTAGTTGGATTGAACTGTAGTCTTACAACTTGGTCATGAGGATGCTTGTAGTTGGATTGAACTGTAGTCTTACAACTTGGTCATGGGGATGCTTGTAGTTGGATTGACCTGTAGTCTTACAACTTGGTCATGGGGATGCTTGTAGTTGGATTGAACTGTAGTCTTACAACTTGGTCATGAGGATGCTTGTAGTTGGATTGAACTGTAGTCTTACAACTTGGTCATGAGGATGCTTGTAGTTGGATTGAACTGTAGTCTTACAACTTGGTCATGAGGATGCTTGTAGTTGGATTGAACTGTAGTCTTACAACTTGGTCATGAGGATGCTTGTAGTTGGATTGAACTGTAGTCTTACAACTTGGTCATGAGGATGCTTGTAGTTGGATTGAACTGTAGTCTTACAACTTGGTCATGAGGATGCTTGTAGTTGGATTGAACTGTAGTCTTACAACTTGGTCATGGGGATGCTTGTAGTTGGATTGAACTGTAGTCTTACAACTTGGTCATGGGGATGCTTGTAGTTGGATTGAACTGTAGTCTTACAACTTGGTCATGGGGATGCTTGTAGTTGGATTGAACTGTAGTCTTACAACTTGGTCATGGGGATGCTTGTAGTTGGATTGAACTGTAGTCTTACAACTTGGTCATGAGGATGCTTGTAGTTGGATTGAACTGTAGTCTTACAACTTGGTCATGGGGATGCTTGTAGTTGGATTGAACTGTAGTCTTACAACTTGGTCATGGGGATGCTTGTAGTTGGATTGAACTGTAGTCTTACAACTTGGTCATGGGGATGCTTGTAGTTGGATTGAACTGTAGTCTTACAACTTGGTCATGGGGATGCTTGTAGTTGGATTGAACTGTAGTCTTACAACTTGGTCATGGGGATGCTTGTAGTTGGATTGAACTGTAGTCTTACAACTTGGTCATGAGGATGCTTGTAGTTGGATTGAACTGTAGTCTTACAACTTGGTCATGGGGATGCTTGTAGTTGGATTGAACTGTAGTCTTACAACTTGGTCATGGGGATGCTTGTAGTTGGATTGAACTGTAGTCTTACAACTTGGTCATGGGGATGCTTGTAGTTGGATTGAACTGTAGTCTTACAACTTGGTCATGGGGATGCTTGTAGTTGGATTGAACTGTAGTCTTACAACTTCCCGTAATATGCTGAATAGTTGCTGAAGCGCTGCTAAAGTGTCTGCATAAGTCATTTGGTAGAGTTCTTTAATAATATGTTTTTTATAATTTGTAGTGTAAATAACCTGGTCTTGAATAGCGATCATAAATGCCTCCGTCTCCGGAAAGAGCTCCCGTATAATAATAGTAATTATTATTATTATTGCGAAAAGCATTTGTTATTTCTCCTTAGCTAGTGTCCAACCATGGATATACTGGCGTATTATGACTGACGCCGGACCCAGGATTGGGCCTGAAATATATTTCACATTTACTTTCAACTACATTTAAAGACAAATTAGTCAATTAACGTTTATTTATATCTATGTTCCCAACCTCATCCCTTCAGGCAATTAACGCAAATATTCTTTTACGTCCCGATAAATTTGTTTCGAGGAAGAGCCGTCCCTAAAAAAATAGAAAACATCACCATGGATACATGATAGGGCACTGAGCTGTATCATTTTAGAGTTCCGTAGCAGAGCATACCTCTATACTGGGGTGTTTCAGAATAAAAGCGGCAAAATAATCGATATTTATTAAAAATATGTCTTTTTATTTTGAGACCTACACGGGAAGCGCCGATGAGACCTATATGAGAAGCGTCGATGAGACCTATATGGGAAGCGCCGATGAGACCTATATGGGAAGCGTCGATGAGACCTATATGGGAAGCGTCGATGAGACCTATATGGGAAGCGCCGATGAGACCTATATGGGAAGCGTTGATGAGACCTATATGGGAAGCGTCGATGAGACCTATATGGGAAGCGTCGATGAGACCTATATGGGAAGCGCCGATGAGACCTATATGGGAAGCGTCGATGAGACCTATATGGGAAGCGTCGATGAGACCTATATGGGAAGCGCCGATGAGACCTATATGGGAAGCGTTGATGAGACCTATATGGGAAGCGTCGATGAGACCTATATGGGAAGCGTCGATGAGACCTATATGGGAAGCGCCGATGAGACCTATATGGGAAGCGTCGATGAGACCTATATGGGAAGCGTTGATGAGACCTATATGGGAAGCGTCGATGAGACCTATATGGGAAGCGTCGATGAGACCTATATGGGAAGCGCCGATGAGACCTATATGGGAAGCGTTGATGAGACCTATATGGGAAGCGTCGATGAGACCTATATGGGAAGCGTCGATGAGACCTATATGGGAAGCGCCGATGAGACCTATATGGGAAGCGCCGATGAGACCTATATGGGAAGCGTCGATGATACCTATATGGGAAGCGTCGATGAGACCTATATGGGAAGCGCCGATGAGACCTATATGGGAAGCGTCGATGATACCTATATGGGAAGCGCCGATGAGACCTATATGGGAAGCGTCGATGAGACCTATATGGGAAGCGTTGATGAGACCTATATGGGAAGCGTCGATGAGACCTATATGGGAAGCGTCGATGAGACCTATATGGGAAGCGCCGATGAGACCTATATGGGAAGCGTCGATGAGACCTATATGGGAAGCGCCGATGAGACCTATATGGGAAGCGTCGATGAGACCTATATGGGAAGCGTCGATGAGACCTATATGGGAAGCGCCGATGAGACCTATATGGGAAGCGTCGATGAGACCTATATGGGAAGCGCCGATGAGACCTATATGGGAAGCGTCGATGAGACCTATATGGGAAGCGCCGATGAGACCTATATGGGAAGCGTCGATGAGACCTATATGGGAAGCGCCGATGAGACCTATATGGGAAGCGTTGATGAGACCTATATGGGAAGCGTCGATGAGACCTATATGGGAAGCGTCGATGAGACCTATATGGGAAGCGCCGATGAGACCTATATGGGAAGCGTCGATGAGACCTATATGGGAAGCGTCGATGAGACCTAGGATGACGCACGCTCGCCCAGGCGAGGCGTTAATCAGTTTCTCATGTCGGTACATGACGTCATGAGGGTAGTGACTAGCCACAGCTGAAACCTTAAACTGATAAAATCATTAGATTTGACTGAATAAATTTACATTGAGTATATTTACAATGTAAAAGACAAAATTAATGTAAAATTCATTTGTTTTTCTCATCTTCATAAGATTTTATCCAAATATGTTATTGCTGCCGTTTTCCTTAAATTAATACCTGCTACCTCATTAAGAACCATGACTGCTTCTCCAGACGTAGTTGCCACTTTTGTGGTCACCTAGTACATTGTATGGCGTCAACATGTATACCTAACACGCTATTCACATAGAAACTAACGATGTTAACGTTATAAATTGGCCACAAAAGTGATAACTAGTTGGAGCTGAAGGAAGCAGAGTGGATTGACGTAACCCTCCTAGTTTTAACAGAATTCATGATATCCTAGGCAAAATCCTTCTTGTCTTCATCGCACCTATTTTTTAATTTTTGTTGAATTACTAATTATCTTTTCGTATACATTTTTAGCCGTTAGTTTGTGGTTTTTAGCTAAAAATGAAATAATCTAAGTGATTTTAAACATCAAACGATGCTTAAAACTAAACTTTACATTAACCGTCTTATCTTAAGTTTAGCATTAAAACATTAGTTTACATAATTATACATACTCCTCATACAATTTAAAACATTTCAAATGTTCGAGCTTGAGGTTGAGGCTTTGGTATGTTTATTATATAGGAAAACCGGATTTACGATATATTTGTAAGTTCTGGAATTTTTTCGTTTTCATTTATAGCATTTCAAAAGATATACTTACATATTTTTAAATTACCCCTGCGTCACAATTGGTGGCGAGGTAATGTTTGCTTACAAGACACAATTAAGTTTCGAAGTTTTTACAAAATCTTTACGACAACTTTGCTTGCTGCGGGCCTATTATGTATCTTTGGTTGCCAACTGGACTGGGTGCCTATCAAAAAAAAATATATATTATCGAATTCCAATTATCTGAGGATATGTTTGCTCTTGAAGTGTCGTCACAGTTCGTAAATAGTGTCAATATCCACTAAAGGCAACTTTTTAAGTTCAGTTTTTATATGTGTATATGTTTTTGATGATAGGCACCCAGTCCAGCTAAAAACTAAAGATACACAATTAAGGGGCTGATCAACCTCGCACTTTCTGGTGACTGACATACAAAACGTTTTTTGTAGACAATTTTTACAAAAGCTTTCATGCCTATATTTGGAACTTTTTGTATTTTATTCTGGCAGCACTGCACTTAAATGTTATTATTATTGGTTTAGTCAAGACATAGAGTCAAGACAACTAAAAAATACTGCGTACATATTCAAACTGTCGTCACTCGATTGTGCTCACGCACACTTCAGCAACTTATACTTACGTACACGCTGCATACTCTACTACAAACAAGCCTGACCCGCCGTCATGAGATAAAACGGGGCTCCTTCTTGAATAAAATGAGAAGCTATCGCAGATTTTCATTTTTATTATTACTATCACTAATATCGAATTACTCTTTTTGTAAACATTATTGTTCGGCTCGTTTTATTTTCGGAAATTAGAAACACACTTTGCAAAACTCACTAATTTAAATGGTTTCATATCTTCTGTTACCGTGTTAGCGATTTTGTTTGCTTTGTATCTCATTCTTTGTCTCTCATTATTTTTAAAAGAAAGCGTGTTTAAAATTAGCAATTTTAGAATTATTGAACCTTGGACGTTGTACGATTGCCGAGAGCAGCTAAGAGGCGTTGAATGGTACTATCTTTTAATATTGGATCAATGGTGTGTGGAGGGGAGGAAAAATGTTTATTTAATCCATTAAGATCCAAGGATGGGTTAAAAATTTGCCGACATTTGCCAAACCCCAGAGTACGGAGAAATTGCCAGCGATTTTTAGTATAGATGGGTGACACGACCACCAGCACCTGGACAGTATAGATGGGTGACACGACCAACAACACCTGGACAGTATAGATAGGAGTGACACGACCAACAACACCTGGACAGTATAGATGAGAGTGACACGACCAACAACACCTGGACAGTATAGATGAGAGTGACACGACCAACAACACCTGGACAGTATAGATGGGAGTGACACGACCAACAACACCTGGACAGTATAGATGAGAGTGACACGACCAACAACACCTGGACAGTATAGATAGGAGTGACACGACCAACAACACCTGGACAGTATAGATGGGAGTGACACGACCAACAACACCTGGACAGTATAGATGGGAGTGACACGACCACCAACACCTGGACAGTATAGATGGGAGTGACACGACCAACAACACCTGGACAGTATAGATGGGAGTGACACGACCACCAAAACCTGGACAGTATAGATGGGAGTGACACGACCACCAGCACCTGGACAGTATAGATGGGAGTGACACGACCAACAACACCTGGACAGTATAGATAGGAGTGACACGACCAACAACACCTGGACAGTATAGATGGGAGTGACACGACCAACAACACCTGGACAGTATAGATGGGAGTGACACGACCAACAACACCTGGACAGTATAGATAGGAGTGACACGACCAACAACACCTGGACAGTATAGATGGGAGTGACACGACCAACAACACCTGGACAGTATAGATGGGAGTGACACGACCACCAAAACCTGGACAGTATAGATGGGAGTGACACGACCACCAACACCTGGACAGTATAGATGGGAGTGATACGACCAACAACACCTGGACAGTATAGATGGGAGTGACACGACCACCAGCACCTGGACAGTATAGATGGGAGTGACACGACCACCAAAACCTGGACAGTATAGATGGGAGTGACACGACCACCAGCACCTGGACAGTATAGATGGGAGTGACACGACCACCAGCACCTGGACAGTATAGATGGGAGTGACACGACCAACAACACCTGGACAGTATAGATGGGAGTGACACGACCAACAACACCTGGACAGTATAGATGGGAGTGACACGACCAACAACACCTGGACAGTATAGATGGGAGTGACACGACCAACAACACCTGGACAGTATAGATGGGAGTGACACGACCAACAACACCTGGACAGTATAGATGGGAGTGACACGACCACCAAAACCTGGACAGTATAGATGGGAGTGACACGACCACCAACACCTGGACAGTATAGATGGGAGTGACACGACCAGCAACACCTGGACAGTATAGATGGGAGTGACACGACCACCAAAACCTGGACAGTATAGATGGGAGTGACACGACCACCAACACCTGGACAGTATAGATGGGAGTGACACGACCACCAACACTTGGACAGTATAGATGGGAGTGACACGACCACCAACACCTGGACAGTATAGATGGGAGTGACATGACCACCAACACTTGGACAGTATAGATGGGAGTGACATGACCACCAACACTTGGACAGTATAGATTGGAGTGACACCCCATACAACCATTTTGGCCGCAACGTCGTAACTGCTACATTTCTGTGTTACAACCCAAGTAACAAATTTCGCCGCTCTGACCGCTTAGTTTCGTCGTTACGTCGACAAGTGGGGAATTTCCGAAACATACATTTGGTTGTGGTATAGACAACATGTTGTAAAGTTGTAGAAGCTTGGTTACCAGGTTGTTACGATATTTTGGTGAATATGTTGTACAGAAGTGGTTATATTGTCTTTGATGTTGTAAAGTTGTAGAAACTTTTTACCAGATTGTTACAAAATTATGCTCGCATGATTGAATGACAACGAGAAACGAAAAATCGAATTGTGTGCCAATGTTTTTTTTACTAACTGTCATGTCAACTTTACCGCAGCCATTTATTATTTTCATTGTTATATACCTATACCTGTTTTTAAGTTATTTATGCGTTTGAAAAAGTGCGCAAGCTAGTTCATCGCCTAATTTGGAAAGAAAGTCCCAAAAAACAGGAGCGCCCGTGAAATAATGAGAGGTAAGCCAAATCTTTAGTTATTTTTTATTATTTTGCATAAATAAAAACATGCAATAAATATGTACGTTGCTTGCAAATCGTTCAGTGTGATGTGTTTGGATCTAATTTCATTATATTATAAAGTATATAGCTGTAAATTTGGTTTATTTTGATTTCATAAGGGAGTTGCATGCCTTAGTAACATAGTGGACACCAAAGTGTATTTCAGTAACAAACACTACTATGGCTGCCGTACTAATCCGATGTCAGTGGCTCCAAACATTTTATTTGCCCCAATATTTACATCTGTGGTTAATTTTATTACTTTATGCTGATAGTAAGTTGATTACACTACTTGATTGATTACATCAAGAAGACCATTAACTTTTATCTTATGTTTTGTTTGTATTTTTGAAAAAAAAAGCTCTTGTTTCATTATAATATATTCATTAATAGTATGGGCCCTTTAAGAATTGCAATATACGTACGTTGAATACAATTTATCGTTTATAAGTTGGAAGTGCTCCGGCTGCCGGATCCAGCACTTAGGGCGGGTGCCGGAGTCGGCATTTGGGACAACTGCCGGAGGTCACGTAATAGGGTGTTTTTATATTTTTGCACGGTAACGGCACGATTTTTTTTACACGGTAATTTTATGTTCAAATATTTGAATCAGTTCATTATTAGAATATTCAAATGCAAGCCCTAGCTATCAGGGTGCTCTACGTGCAAGTGAGGTTGGCATTTGGGGCTTTTGAGTTTTGGGGCTCAAGTAATTAAAATATTTTCTTGATATGTTTTCAGATCCACATCAGCCACGAAGTTCAGCCAAAGCCACACAAAGGAGAAGTTCCCCACAATTATGTTCCCCAGATCCGAAGAAATGTCCGATCAAATTTTTTTCAAAAAAGTGTCAAAATCCTTGTCGGTTGTCAAAAAGTGTCAAATTTAACAATGAATTAGTAATCACCGACCCTATTTGCCCCTTGATACCGAGTTTCAAGCGAATCGGAGCACTTTTTTGGACCTGTCAAAAAATGTCAAAACCTGTCAAATGTTAAATTTTTTTATACGGTCAGGAAGCCCTCGGCAAACCGATCACGAAAGTCGAAACCGCAACTCGCTAGGACTTACGGTTCGGGAGATATAGCCGATCAAAGTTTTGGCAAAAATATATTTTTTTTCGACTTTTTTTTTTTTTTTTCATTTTCAGTTAGAGCTCGTCGAGCCCTTTTCTTAGAGGACCATGAACATGGGTCTAGCTTCAGCCGTTTGGGAGATACGGGCCGTTAAAGTTTTGACACTGGGGGGGGCTAGATCTCGGCGAGACCTTTTCTTAGACACCCATCAACATGGGTCTAACTCAAGCCGTCTAGGAGATACGGGTGGTTAAAGTTTTGACATTAAAAAAAAAAAAAAAAAACTTTTTTGGCACCTTATGGTCCGACCCCTAGGGATGTACCACCTTCAGTTCCGAAGATATGGCCAAAACAATTTTTTTTCCAACATATAATCGCTTCTATGAAAAGCAAATAAGGTCTTTGCCATTAGACTTATTGTGCTGGACGGAAATTAAAAAAAAGTTGCTAGGGTATGTCATCCTCTTAATCGAAGTTTTCAGGTATTTCAATATTATTCTATAAAATACACGACATTTTTTCGACTATTTATCAAATTGTAGCACAGCATTTATTGCATAACTCTATTAAAGTAATCTAACGGACTGTTTCGGACCAACTCGGGCCTGACCGGTTTTTTACCGAAATAGGGCTAGTCCGTTCGGTCCGCTGGAGTTTAGGGCTCACCATAATAGTCCATCGGACCAGGTCCGAGTCCTATTTGAACGGACCAACTTAGGGCTTATATTTGGTCCATGTGACAGCTCTGGTGGTGAGCTCTATCGCCGTACTTCGGGCACAAATCCGCCCGGGGATCGAACTTGGAACCTCAAGATTGCTAGGCCTGCGTTCTACCCCTGAGCTACCGCTGCTTACAATCTAAATCTAAAAAATCTAAATCCTATAAACCAGATTGTTGAGTGATCTTTCTGATTACTAAATTTTACTTTTTTTGTACGCAAGTGTCAAGTTGGTACTTCATAACTGCAACTGGAATAATTTATCATAATCTTTTTAGGGTTTAGTACCCTGTCAATACAATACCCTTTTTCTAAACCTATAAGTTTGTACGGAACCCTCGGTTTGTGGGTCCGACTCGCGCTTGGTACAATTACTTTAGGTAGGTTTTCTCTACAAAGCCTCGATCTCCAGATATCCTTATATTTTAATAAATAAATAATTCGAGATACAGGCATTGACTTGTAGAGGAATTTCCATAAAACGCATAACTAGTAGGTATGTTCACTTACGATTCCCCGACGTAGAAAACAAAAAAAAGCAAATCATGAACATAGTGCATTCGAGACGTTATGGTTATGAATGAATGGTACACACACACACAGCTGCGCGCGCGCGCCTGAGAGGGACGGCAGTATTCCGACCAATTTTGCACTCGCCTCGAATCGTAGTTGGGAGCTTTTTGCATTGGCCTCTTAAGTTTGTTCTTTCAGTCATAACCAGTTTCGGTTACTTCCAGAAATACCAACAAAACGATATGCAAAACCAGTCCACAGAGAAAACGATGCTAATGTTATCCTCTAGATGGTGCTAGTGATTGAAAAATAAAACACTGCGCATGTGATACAGGCACAAAATCTAGCATATTTTAAATTGTGAGGTATGGGTAGTTCTTGCAAACGTGGTGTTAATATGAAACGAAGTTCAAGTGAGTATAAGTAGCCATGTTTGAGTAGCTTCCTGCTATCAGCACCCTAACACAACATGATTGCCGCAATCTCGAGTTATGTGCTGTCATCCGTTGAAGAGTTCTACGGTGATGAAGCCAAAATCGAAGGTCAGGTGGGTATTCTGATAATCTCCAAGTAATACCCTTGAATCAGTACCCTAACGCAGTGATTGCCGCAATCTCGAGTTATTGCTCTGATCCGTTGAAGAGTTCTATGGTGAATATGGTGATGAAGCCAGGATCGAAAGTCAGGTGGAAGAATGTCAATTTTCAAGTAATACCTTGTAATCAGCACCCAGGTACAAAGCGATTACCTCAATTTCGAGAGATATGCTGTCATTTTCTGAGGAGTTCCACTCCCTATCTCTGAATACCTTCATCAGATCATGACCAAACTTAAATTGAGACCTACCTAGAAATACACACTTCCAAACAAAAAAAGAATTATTCAAATCGGTTCAGAAATGACGGAGTTATAAAGTAATAACGCCCAAAAAAAACAGTCGAATTGAGAACCTCCTCCTTTTTTGAAGTCAGTTAAAAATATTCCTACTTACACAAATTAAAAGGGATTTTAAATTTTTTTCCAACTTTGATTTATTTTTGATACATAAAGTGACAATCATGTGGTAACAAGGAAAAATACATTTTGAAACTACTGTTGTGTTTATAATATAGGTAAATCGGTAATATGTCGTTGAATGCTCACAAAGTTTCCTCATGGTAGATCCAAACGTAATTCAATCAAATATTTCAAATGAGTTCCGAACAAAAGGTTGGCAAGAACTTACTTTTTTGTAAAAGAAATCTAATATTCTTTGATCACCTAACGGTTACGACTCAGTTTCGATAACAAAACCTAGTTTCCACATTTTTAAAGAACTATTTAGACACAGCTTAGTAGTATTAACAGTAACATTGTAGTTATACTGTGAGCACTTTCGGATAATGTAGTAGCAATGTAGAAGCATAATGTGAACTAGTTTACACATTTTTAAAGAACTATTAAACACCGTTTAGTAATATTAACAGTAACCATGTTGTTATACTGTGAACACTTTCGGATAGTTTTGTTCTTGTTATTACGATGTAGTAGCAATGTAGAAGCATAGTGTGAACTAGTTTACACATTTTTAAAGAACTATTAAACACCGTTTAGTAATATTAACAGTAACCATGTTGTTATACTGTGAACACTTTCGGATAGTTTTGTTCTTGTTATTACGATGTAGTAGCAATGTAGAAGCATAGTGTGAACTAGTTTACACATTTTTAAAGAACTATTAAACACCGTTTAGTAACATTAACAGTAACCATGTTGTTATACTGTGAACACTTTCGGATAGTTTTGTTCTTGTTATTACGATGTAGTAGCAATGTAGAAGCATAGTGTTAACTAGTTTACACATTTTTAAAGAACTATTAAACACCGTTTAGTAACATTAACAGTCAACATGTAGTTATACTGTAAACACTTTCGGATAGTTTTGTTCTTGTTAATACGATGTAGAAACAATGTGATAATATTTACGGAACATCGCATCCAAAATTTGTCTCACACAATTTTAGATGCATAGTTAAGACTATCCTTCTACATTTTGCGGCTAAAACTTCACACAGCCGCAAAGAGTATTAACTATTGCGACTCTACGACCATATTCCAAGTGCAGATTTCTATGTTACCGAAATTTCAGCCGCCGCGGCCGAGTTTGGTTGTATGGGACGACCACCAACACCTGGACAGTATAGATGGGAGTGACACGACCACCAACACCTGGACAGTATAGATGGGAGTGACACGACCACCAACACCTGGACAGTATAGATGGGAGTGACACGACCACCAACACTTGGACAGTATAGATGGGAGTGACACGACCACCAACACCTGGACAGTATAGATGGGAGTGACACGACCACCAACACCTGGACAGTATAGATGGGAGTGACACGACCACCAGCACCTGGACAGTATAGATGGGAGTGACACGACCAACAACACCTGGACAGTATAGATGGGAGTGACACGACCACCAACACCTGGACAGTATAGATGGGAGTGACACGACCACCAACACTTGGACAGTATAGATGGGAGTGACACGACCACCAACACCTGGACAGTATAGATGGGAGTGACATGACCACCAACACTTGGACAGTATAGATGGGAGTGACACGACCACCAGCACCTGGACATTAGAGATGGGAGTGATAAGACCACCAACACCTGGACAGTATAGACGGGAGTGACACGACCAGAGTGAAGGTGGTAAACACCTTGGCGTACGCTTCACATCAAATCTCTCGTTTCAAAGCCATATAGTAGATTTCTGCAAAAAAGCTTTTAAAACGCTTGGCTTTGTGCTCTGGTAAGCTCAGGGTTTCGACAGTATGGGCGCAGTTAAGGCCTTATACAATGCACTTTTACTGAGCAACTAACTGCGCTTATTTGGGCTCCACATGAAACGAAATACAGCCTCATGTTGGAGCGAATACAAAATAAATTCGTCAGATTTTTGTATAAGAAAATGTATGAAGTCTATCCTTACTATCCCTTGATGTATCCTACCCTATTTGTTTTGGGTATGGTGGGATACGACAGGTTGGAAGTAAGGAGAGATTATGCTCTGACTGCTTATTTATTTAAAGTGGTTACTGGTAGGATATGTAATCCCAGTATCTTAGGAAATATTAGGCTAGTAGTTCCTAATAGCTACTTTCGTCAAAAACACGGGAGACTGTTCGAGTTGACACGAACAAGGACGAACTTCCTTGGGGAAGCTCTACTTCAGCGCGCAACATGAACTGTCAGTGAGGTATCACATTGATATTATTTCGTGTTCATTGAGTGAGTTCACAGAGCAACATTATATTGTTTTTGCTATCTTTAATTGTAAAATTGATTTGTTTACTTTGTCAACAACAGGGGTGAAAATAATTCTTATTTCGAGATTTCTTAATCAACATTTTTAATGTTTCAATTAATTTGATTAACTTCATAATAATTTACTAGTTATTTCCGAAAATAATTCGAATAAATCCAATTAATGAAGTTGTTACAACTTGTGGTGACTTTTAAATGACTTTGTGTTATTTATCACAAATTTATTAAGTAAAGTTTTTTTATTTATATTCTTCCTAAAAATGCAAAATAAAATAAAATAATGTGTTTCCAGTTCTACGAAGTGCTGACAATCACAAGTATACATTGTGTTATATCATGAAATACCTATATGAAAATACTATCCTCATGTATTTTGAACCCGTACTTGCTATACATATGTACATAGATTTAATATTACATATAAAGGGCAAAGACACGAAAGACATTTCTTTTCTCAGCGAAATGCTAAAAGATCTACAGTTTGTTACACACGAGTGAATTAGGTGGTGCTTAAAAAACAAATATAACCTCTTTATCTGATAGACGTACCGTATTGGAAAAGAAGTTTCATTTAAGGGTCGATTAAAATTTAATTTTTTTTCATCACTTTCTTCATCAATCTTACAATCCCAATAAAAATATTACACATGATTTATGCATCAAAAGATAATGCAGTAAAGATAGAGTCACTTAATTCTTTGAAGTTAGTAATGTGCTTTCAAAATATATTTTCTGAATCCTTTACCCAACAAAACCAATTGTAAAATTTAACTTTAAAAGCATATTTCTAAACACGTTTGTGTATTCTTTGTTCTTAAACCCCGTAGCTTATCATAATTTATAAGATAAACCTAACAGTTTTGTAACAAATTCGAGAAAAATAACTAAAGCGAGACCAATGTGAACGAACGTGTAACGATATTCAAAAGACGCGTTATATTCATGAGTTGTTAGGGCTCCGCTCCGCTCCCCAAGTAACAACCTGATCATTTTTGAACCATTAGGAAGTAAATTTGCTAGTTCACATTTGGAAAGATTCCAAAATTATTATTATTTTCAGCGCTTAAGAGCCTAAAGCACCTGACATTGAGCACTAAATTTTGCATCAAGTAGTCCTCTATTAAGTATCATTTCTTTCGAAAAAAAAAAAGGAAAACAAATCAGAGTTGCCTGACCTGAAGTATAGATGAAGGTTGACAGTAACAAAAAATTATTGCATTCAAAAGTACAATTCAAATTAAATTAAAATATGACAAAAGAAGAGGTAAAAATTTAGTATCGTTTGGCAGGCGGAGGAGGGGGAGGGGGTCAGGGAGGGGTAAAGGGGGGTGGCCCCTACCCCCTAGTACCCTCCCATTAAAAGGTAATGCACCGTTTTTAAAAATATTTTTTTTACTTTTTTGAGGTTATAATCAACAAATTCAGATTATATTTTTAAAGTAAAGGTGGGGAGAGATGGAAGAACTTCCTTTACTTTAGAGTGCAGAAACCCCCCTTCTTTTAACCTTGAACCTACCAGAAACCTGCGGGAAGTGCAGCCCCTTCGCCCTTGCGTAACAAAGCACAGGCACCCGTGCTCACCTCCGCAGCTTCGGCTTGTTGGTCGCCTTCGGCAACCAGCCTCAGCCACTACGGCTCACACAAGTGCCTAAGCTTTATTACTGCGGGCGGGGGGTGCCCTCCCTTCGCGCCTTTGGCTTTTTATATACACTCTAGGGGTAGTAGCCACAAGACTGTATAGAGTCGGGGTGCTCTGATTCGGTTTTGAAATAGATTTAACCTATTTTAACCATGAAGTGGGGGCTCCTTTTGAGCAGGATTTCTAGGTAAAAACAAATAAAACAACAAAATATTCACAAATGTTTTATTTATTCAATCCAAAATTTCCAATAAATTAATTACGAATGACAGTAAAACATGACGCAGTTTTTTTTTTGTTGCGTTCCGTTTCATCGATAAAGCACAATATTTTACACCACAGACAATAAACTAGGACAGATTTGGTTGTTAAACGCCTATTTTAACGTTCCGTTTTCGCCTTTACCTGATTTGAGGTAAGAAACAATTTTTATTAATTTCTCGAAAAATGTGCATTACCTTTTAGTAAGTGGGGTAGCCTTATAATCGGGGACCCCTCCTCTACCAGCTTTAACCACTTTCACCCCCATACAACTGCCAAACGATACTAAATCCAACCCTTTAATTATGTAATATAGGTAACTATATCAGATACACTTATTACAGGTCGGTTTTAATGTAAAATAATCTATGTTTATAGGTATAGGCACAAACAATATTATACTACTATAGGTAATAGTTTTCTATAATAAATAATAATTATTATGGGCAAATAATAAAAGTTAGGTTTACTTTAATTCAATAAAAAAACATACTTGAATAAAATTAAAATATAGGCATAAGCAATTAATAATATATTAAATATATGCAATATATGTAATAAATATATGTCTAACTCCGTCTATTTGATTAGTTTTGCTAAGAAGAAGGGCAAGAAACTTAGCAAGATTATGTAATTTTTTTCTTAATATTAGTAACTTACAAACAACAATGTAAAAAGTAAGCCTATACTTTAATTCAATAAAGAGTTAAAAAATACAAGATAAGAGAATATTATATCATAAAGGTAAAAAAAAATACCACCTTTGTCTGCTTGTCCCATATAGTCCATCTGCTCTTACAGTCATTTCATCTATTAACCAATTAACGTTAATTCTAGAGGAATCATAACATAAGTTAGGAAATTATACTAACTACTATTATGACAAAGATCACTATAATAACCCCATGCTTGATTACCGTCTAAGTAATCATTTATTTTGTAATATGCCTTCTTCAATAGGCCCTGCTTAATAAACTTATTCTCTGACAAAGTAAAAACCTCTTTTCGAAGTTTGTTGTAAAATCTTATACGATGTCTTACGAAAGAGGTACCCACCTTGGAGAAGCCTGCTCCATCGATGACGATAGTAAAATATTGGGTGACAACGCAGGTCGTATGAAGAAGGTCTGCCAAGAAGAACATCGCAGTGGAATACCAAATGAAGTGACTACGCCAGAAATGGTAAATAAAATCCATTAAATAGTATTGAATGACCATCAACTGAAAGTACACAAGCTAGCTGATATAGTAGGCATACTAAAAAGTGCTGTGCATCGAACATTAACTAAACATTTGGACATGAGACAGTGTACGCAAGATAGGACGTGCCGTGGTTTACTCAAGATAGGACGTGCCGTGGTTCACTCAAGATAGGACGTGCCGTGGTTTACTCAAGATAGGACGTGCCGTGGTTCACTCAAGATAGGACGTGCCGTGGTTTACTCAAGATAGGACGTGCCGTGGTTTACTCAAGATAGGACGTGCCGTGGTTCACTCAAGATAGGACGTGCCGTGGTTCACTCAAGATAGGACGTGCCGTGGTTTACTCTAGATAGGACGTGCCGTGGTTTACTAAAGATAGGACGTGTCGTGGTTTACTCAAGATAGGACGTGCCGTGGTTTACTCAAGATAAGACGTGCCGTGGTTTACTCAAGATAGGACGTGCCGTGGCTTACTCAAGATAGGCTGTGCCGTGGTTTACTCAAGATAGGACGTGCCGTGATTTACTCAAAAAAGAGTAAAAACAGCGTCGTGTTTGTTTTTCAGTCGAGTATTTAGCAAGGATTTTCAATAATAAAGCCGAATTTTTGCACCAGTTTGTTGACATGGACGAAACATGGGTTCATAATTTCGCACCAGAGACTAAAGCACAGTCAAAACAAATCAAAGGAGACCACCGGCTCGAAAGAAAGCTAAGTCATGGCGTCAATTTTATGGGATGCGCGTGAGATAATTTTCATCGATTATTATCTTCAAAAAGGTAAAACAGTCAACGCCGTGTATTATGCAAACTAATTGTAGCGTTAGATGAATGAAATCAAGAAAAAGTGGCCATAACGATCCAGTGTCCTATATTCAGATTTTTTTTGTCAACCAATTGCGTTTAAAAAGCCAAAAACAGTAGTAAATATTTTTTTCTATATCTCAGAAAATGACGAAGTTATTGGCAATCGAAGTGAGCTTAACGGCATGTCACGTGACGTCATCTGACTAGATAGATAGACTTCATATTAAAAGTGATAAATATCGCAATCGCTAACTTCGGAAATAATATGAATTTTTCAAAAACTCTAAAAGTGTTGTGCTTTGTTATGACTAAATATTCAGTTACTATAAAAAATATACTGATATTTCACTACAGGAGAGGCGTCCATTGGCAAAAAATAAAGTTTTGTTTCATCAAGACAACGCACCGGTTCACACATCCGTGATTCCACGTGATCCATCAGCCTAGTTCGTCCACTGATGGACATAAGCCTTTCCAGGACTTTGCCTTTCCCGGCGGTCATCCTGGAAGAATTTCCCATACTCACACACGCTGGGCAGGCGGGTTGGTGAGCGCGGTGCCGGAACCCTCGCCCCAGTGACGCCGCTGCCCGTCACCAGTCTATTCCATATAAGGCCCGGCTATTAGGGATGGATATACCGCCATCCATCAGTCCCAGGCATGGTGGGCCTCCGGGTTTTTTGCCTGTGAGCTGTCCTCTTACTCTCCCCCGAATTACTTCGAGGGCGTCTCAAAGTAAGATGGTGGTACCTCCACAGTTGAGCCCGGCATCAGCTCTACCACCTGATACCGTGATTGCGATGAATAAAATCAATGAGATAATTTCGAATTCTTTCCTCACGCACCAAATTCGCCAGATTTGTTCCCGTTGATTTTTTTCTTTTTACGTACTTTAATAAATGGCTCGCGGGTATAAGATTTTCCAACAATAAAGAAAAGTCGGCGGTTGATGGTTATTTAGAGGAGCTTGACGGTTCTCACAATAAACAAGGTATCGAAGCTTTTGAACATAGCTAGCAGAAGTGTATTGAGCCACAGTTAAATTCACGTATTTTAGGGATTTGTTGTTAAGTTGTTATTATTAAAATTTCACGATATCTTGATAATGTTACCAATGGACTCAGCCTAAAATATTATAATAACATTCCATGGACATCCCACAATGTTCTGGCAGCGTTTGTATGGAGGTTTGCGCGTAACGACGCCTCTAATTAGCATTAGTCGTCAAATTTACCATATATTTACTTCATCATAGGTGTAGCATTGTCGATATAACAGAGGATCATGCAAAGCAGTGTGTGTGTGCGAGGTATAATAGACTCTTGAATCTTTAATGTTCATGCTTGTTATCTACACTCAGCTACAAGTATGATGGATCGGAGTAATTTTTTCATTACTTTCGTATTTGGAGTACCTGGTTTATGAGAATTGACACCAAAAATGGTTTCGTGAATATTTTTTAATGAAGTGCGCTCCCTACACATAAGTACTTTTATTAGATATTTGTGATTGATAAATAATCGATGGCTTAATTTAAATTCGGTCAGGCGGGGCAACATTTATTAGTTTTGTTATACACAGTGTACATAATAGTTATTTGTGTTACAAGGGGCCCACGTAATATTTTGTACGTGTAGGGCGTTATTTTGAGTTCAGAGCGAAGCGAAGGATTCTAAAGTAGAATCCTGAGCATAGCGAGCAATAGAAAGTGTAGTTTTTGTTCTACAAAATGCCTCAAATTCAATTGGTTCCACCGTTTCTGAATGATGCCAAGGTCAGGCAAACAGATGGACAAACAAACAGCAAGGTTTTGGTAAAACAATTACTTAACGGTTTTCAAGAGCACCCTGAACAAGTAACAGCAATAATCCTTGTCATTATCAGGATTTTAATTTTGTTTTATGACGATATCCAAGAATGATTTTTGTTTGTAGGAGTTTTTATTTAACATAATTTTATATGCTAAATCTAAAGTCTCCACGAGATTATCTTTAAACAACAAGACTAAGTAAGTTAAACGTAAGTAGACTCAGGGTCAGGCTGAAGGTGAATTAAGAACTTCAAGACCCTCAAGTTAAGCTGATGTTTTACCTAATAACAATAAAGTAATAAAAAAGTTGTATCTGTACATTGAATATGTTTTCAAAATTTTAAATGATGTGGATTGTGTTACTGTAATGAAACCAAAACTACAATTTTTTAACATTTTTGTCTGTCCATCTGTTCCATTTTAACTCGAAAATCACTCAACAGATTTAAATGTGGTTTTATTTATTATCATATTAGTCACCCTGGTCAACTTATAGGCTATATAGACTGTTAATAAAATTACGCTGAAGTTGAAACTGGGGCAGAGAAAGAAAAAAAAAAACGCGGACGGAGCCTCGGGTGAAAGACTAGGTAGTTCAGTTATACTTATTTTACCCTTTCAGTTTTTAGAACACATAATGTATTTAACATTATAAACTCACGACCGACAGGGTTGTTACGTATCTTGCAAACAATAAGTAATCGACAAAAATTGCGCAATTGTTGTGTCAAAAGTCACTTTTCTTATTTTTGTCGATTGCTTACTGTTTGCAAGCTACATAATAAGCCATCGGATCTGATATAATTTATATTGCTTTTTTTTTAATGATTACATATATTTCATAAGTTTATTCGATCTTTGACAAAGATACAGACTAGTTGCCTTTTTATGGTCCTCTTGATGGGTACACTTAAAATATGAACTTCATCATTTAATTTATTGCGGAAAATGTAATACATATTTATGTCGTATGTTTCTTTTTTCCATGTTTTAAAATATTTTTCTATCCCTATTTTCGGTTTCATTGGACAAGAAAATCGGGTGCATTTAAGGGTTTAGAATATGAACGAGATTTGTAACAACAGAGCACAACGATATCCCAACTTGAGACATGAAATGGCAAATGACAAAATCGATTTACCCTCTTGGCGAAGGTCAAAAACCCTTTACAATGTATAAAGTTAAAAGCCCGCTACGAATCGTTACTACCTACACTTCTCTCTATATATACGAATACTACCTGTCTAAACACCAAAATAACTCGCAAAAGAGAAAAAAAATTATTCATTTAGATGGTCAGTATGAAGTGGCGTATGTCCTTGAATTTTCAAAAACATCGCGTTAAGGGGCAGGTAGTCCCCAACGACCTTAAGTCGACTTGTGTCAGTACAAGTATCGACAGAAAATAACGTTCATATCAGCGCGCACTACTTTACGACGTCGCTGGGTCTCCGGATAGCGCAAAATAGGGGAAAATAATACTTTTCACATAGATGCGATGGACGGAAAAAAAATCCGTAAATGATTTTCTGAGCAATGTTTTTCTTGTTTTTAAGTGCAAGAACCATACTAATACCACTAGTGGTTTCAAAGAAACAACTAATTGGCATAGATTAAATTATGTGAAGGTGTGTTAATTCAAAAACCATTTCGAGATTTAGGTTTAATAAGCCGTATTTTCGAAGTTTTGGTCTAACAAACCTCAGGATGATGAATATTTTTTATGAAAAGACCGCAACTTCTATTTGCCCTCGTGTGACGTCACTTGAGTAATGGCTGTTTAGAAATGTATTCTTTGCTATCAAGATAAATTTATAATAATTTGCTTCAGACTAATTTGACAACTAGATGACATATGAGTAGACAGACAGAGACAGACCACTTTTTTTAAAAACAATCACACATCACAATCAGTATAATGTCTAAAATTCTAAAGTGACAAGGTCATTGGACAATTCTTTAAAAAAATCATAAAAAAATAATGGTTGATTTATATATCAAAATAATGAAATATGATAATTTCTCTGAAAAAAAAATATTAAAAAAAAATTCTTTTAAAAATTAAGCTATGAAAATTCTACTTAATTTAAGTCTAAAAACAGCTTGATTTTAAATAATATTTTCATACTATTTTTTCAAACCAAGAATAATTTTCAGTTTTTTTTATAATCTATTTTATTTATTTATTATTTCAACAGCATAACAGATATCCATTGCACTGTATAAGTAATTAAGTTTTCACAAGTACAAATAAAAACATTCACAAACATATAGTTTACACATTACATTAAAATAACATTAACATTCGACATATGGCAATACAAAATAATTAATCTAACAGTTTAAATGTAGGGACAGTTTATGTAACACCATATATTATTTTCATAATTTTTAAACACCTCATTCAAGAGAAAAATCGTTATCAGTAAGAGTAATACCCATTGCTTAACTTTAAAAGATTAATTTTTTCAGAGAAAATACCGTTAATTAACTGTTATTTTTTATGATTATTTAAAGAATTGTCAGTTATGACGTCACTTGAGAATTTTAGACATTGTACTGATTGTGATGTGCGATTGCTTATAAAAAAAGTGTTCTGTATCTGCCTGTCTACTCATCTGTCATCCATCTGTCAAATGAGTCTGCAGCAAATTTATAAATTTATCTTATCAGATATTTGCTATCGCAAAGAACACATTTCTTAACATCCATTTCTCAAGTGACGTCACACGAAGGCAAATAAAAGTTGCAGCTTTTTTGTTATTATATTACTTTGTTACTATATTCATCATAATGAGGTTTTTAGACCAACATTTTAAAAATATGGCTTAATAAACCTAAATTTCGAAATGGTTTTCGAATTAACACACCTTAACATAATTAATTCTAATTTAATCTTTTCGGATGACGCTGGAACTGGTGCCTTAAGGCGCTTTATGCTGCGAAATAAGTTAAAATTTTAGCTAATCAAAGACGTTGTTTATGAAAACTATGCTTTTTAAAAAAAGTTCATTTCTATATCCACGCATTTACTTAAGCAGATTTTTAATTATTATTCTAGTAAGTAAATAATGATATTTTTTTCTAAAGTGGCAGAAGTTCTGCAGCATAAAGCGCCTTTTAAAATATAGGGTCTTCGCTCTAAAATCGAGTACTTTTACAAGGCTTTGTTAAATGACTTATGTACATTTAACAAGCAAAGTTACTACATACACTACTTGGAAACATCACCAATATTCTATATTATCAATACAGAATCAAAAATAACAAATAATTTAACCAAAATCAAGGTATTCGAAAATAATAATGTTTTCATTACAAAGGGTGAGGTTCACTCAGCACAGTTCAAATGGCGTGGGGTGAGGTTCGCTCAGCACCGTAGAGCGAGTAAAACTATAGAGCAAGGGACAGATAGCGTCACCGGTTTTGTATTCGTGAAAGTAATTATGTTAGTGTGTGTAAATGTTACCTGAGTAAAAGTGAATTCCCAAGAAATGGGCAAATTCACAGACTTAAAACCGTCAAACATTAGTACACGCATTTATTTAATATTATACAGCTGGCAAAAATAAGATAAATAATAAAAATATGCATTCAACGAGTGTTTATGTTACCCATACTTAGTCATAAACAAAGATTATCTGTCATGCCTAATCCCTCCCCGGTTATAATGATAACTTGTGATCACTGGCGCGCCAATCACGACATTTTAAAGCTGAAAAGCTAAAGAAAAAAAAATTTGCTATATTGCTCATCCAGAGGCTCAATTACACATTAATTTATTATTTTTAAGTTTTAAGTAAAAAATCAAGTTTTTTTTTTCATCCCCAATAGTGCGTAAAAGGGAAAAAAACGAAGAACTATTCGAGGAGTGTATTTTTGTAGAATGTATCAAAAGAAGAAAGGAAGAAGTGTTAAACACCGATTTGACTGCCAAATGGCGCATGAGTGGCATCAAGGACGCATCTACTCTCTAGTCTAGTTCTTGTATTATTTCAGGAATAAATTTTGAATAACTTTTATAATTAGCTATTATGTCCGTTTTCAGACTTCTGTACTCAAAGTGCAATACGAAGCCCTAGGTATTAAATTATTAATGCCACTCTGTTGTCTGTCCGTCCATATGTCGCGGGTCTCTACTTTTTAAAAGGAATGAGTTACAGACCTGAAATTTTTATATTTTGTGCAAAATGTGGATGAGAACGTTCAACTCCCACTTTGCCGTTTTTCTTTGGTTTTTATAACAACAAATTAAAGGTATCATACAAAAAATTTACTCGAAATTAAATCCTTACAATGCTTTTTTCAAAGATTTTTAAACGGGCAGGGTACAGCATCACTGCGCAATACTTAACAGGTAAAAAGGTACTGTTTGATTAAATTGATCTGAAGAAATTTATGGCAGATGGGCAGAATACTGTAAAGTAAATGTAAAGGAATTATGTGGTTAATAATCAAATAAAATGACACAGACTCAGAAAGGGGTTTTGTAGCAAATTGATCCCCACAAAACACGACCAAATAAACTTATGAAGCTTTCCAGCCCTAATCCGGAATCGGAACTAATATATTTTGTACGGATAGAAGCATTGCTCGTGTGTGTTTCGTTATTTATGTAGCAGCAAATAAGGAAAAGAAACAGTCCAGGGAACAAACCGAAACTGACTGTTTGATTATCTCTTTCGGAACTGTTTTATACAATCGTCTTTCATTTGCAGCTATATATGTAGATGTAAACCGTACGATTTACATCGTCACTACATAGTATAAAACAAAGTCACTTCCCGCTGTCTGTCTGTCAATATGTATGCTTAGACCTTTAAAACTACGCAACGGATTTTGATGTGTTTTTTTTATTAGATAGAGTGATTCAAGAGGAAGGTTTGTTTGTATAATACTCGTACATGCATAATATATTAGAGAAACACTGATAATTTTAAGAGGTTTCTAATGTGATGTCGTAAATAAACACATTTTTTTGCGCTTACATTGCAAACGCTGGCTGAAGCCTACAAGTTAGATCAAAATAATGTACTACAGTATTGTACACCTTAAAAGGGTCTATAAAAAATCTGCAATGGTATATATCTATCTCTTAGGAATAACCCACAATAACCATTTTTTATCCTTAACTTTTTATTACGAAGCGATTTTAAGTAGTACATCATCCTTATCCAATTAAGTAGGTACCTTAAATACATTGTGCATTATATAAAGACATTTTGTAGTATATTTAGTATCAGCATTGCACCCGTGCGAAACCGGGGCTGGTCGCTAGTATTTATATACGATTATTTATTTTCGAGTGTGCACGATCGATTTTTTTTCAAATTTTGTACAGTAGTAGGATAATTTTAGCCTCAAATTTATAGCATGTTAAATCAATATATTTTATTAATTTCTTTGGGTGAACGATTTTTTGTCCTTTGCAGTACGATTCTCTTTGATTTACACTTGGCAACATCAAGTGCGGCGTTTGTTGCACAAAGATACTGCGGTATGAAGGGGGTTACATAACATATTTAATATTTATGTGTGAACATGTGGTATCATAAGAGTTTGTTATTGTAGCAAGCCAGTTCTAGATTGATGACAAGTACAAATATTGAATATATATATTTTTAAATGTTTGTCCCTAATTTTTTCCCCAAAAGTCCTTTTCACCAAAAAAAGACTTCTTATTTTTCTCGAGTTTTTTTTATAACAATTATCCATTAGGTTATTGATTTAAGATAACAATTGAAAAATTATGTGTGTACGCGTGTGGACTGTCCCTTCTCAGAAACACCGACACCTTGTCAGAGATTCGTATCGTGAAGATGTATAAGAACACCCGCTATGACCCATTTTGCTAATTGGCATTAGCTAACTCAACCCTGGTCTCCTTGTCCCCAGCGTCACCAACATCTTCCTGGTGAACCTGTCAGTGGCGGATCTCCTGGTGACGCTGTTCTGCATGCCAGTACAGATCGCCAAGTCCGTCACTCTGCTGTGGTATTTCGGCGATGTTATGTGCAAAGCTGTCAATTTCCTGCAAGGTAAGCGGTTTTTTTTGGCGGCTCAAAACGGTAAAAGAGTTCTGGAACAGATCCACTATTGGCTGGTTTTTTTATGTAAACTAACCTTACGCCCGTGGCTTCGCCCGCGTTTATTCAATCTCTGCCCTGTGTTTAGCTTGTGCGTTATTTTATCAACTACCTTATAGCCTATATGTTGACCAGATAGATTTACTAAGATCAAAATGAAGAAAACCGGATCCAAATCGGTTGAATGGTTGTCAGACAGACAGACAAAAATTCTTAAAATGGTGGTTTTGGCTTCAGTACATTTCCAGTAAGCTATTTAATTTTAAATTTTGAAAAAATGTATGCGTGTCCCAAGCTTTAAAGGCAAAATTTTAATAAAATTAAAGCATTCCCGCGTAGCACGACACATTTCACTGAAAGTATCTTCGGTATGGCGTCTACGTCTATAATAAACCTCCGAACTCTTTGAAAGAAATTCAAAATATTGCATCATTTAAAACCAAAATAAAAGACTTTCTTATAAAGAAAACATATTATAGAGTAGAGGAGTTTTTAACAGATACAAATTTGTAAACTTCAGACCGTAAATTTTTTTAGCTATAAGATTTTATCATGTACTTACTAATTGATATGTTTGTTTTCTATATGTGAAACGATGATATTAGACAATAATTAAATAACATCATAGATTCATATAAGACAATTTAATCTAATTTAAAATATTTTTTTTTCTATGTTTAGTTTTTAATAATAATACTAAACAAAATATATAAATGCTGAGTAAACTTCTCCAATACTACTTTCGATATATTTTTATTGATATTTTCGTAAGATTTCATGGTTTTCAAAAAAGACAAATCTTGGTATGGTGCTTTGACTGCCGAAATACACTGAATGCATGGCTTGAAACTATGAACAGGCGGATATTCAATAGACCTAGTCATTTTAAATTGAGAGCTAAGTAACGATATTTTTAGGGAATAGATAGCTCTAGCCATCCATCGAGCTTGGTGCATGCATGTCACCTGGGGATCGGATTTAAATCTTTTTTTTTTCATCTTAGCCTAAAATATAACTGAGAGCTGTATTAACTCAAGATCTGTAACAATTGTTTTGGTCAGTTCAGAGCGATAAAACGAAAGCAGGTCCTCAATTTCACTTACTGTCAGGCACGCCTTAATTTTCCCTTAAAAATTTTTAATTTTAATACGACATTTTTGCAGTTGTCTCGGAATTTTTTAAATAGGGGAATATTTAGGCTTGTTTTCACATGGTTAATTTTCACTTCAAAGGCTGCTTTGACTATCAATTCATAAACCTGATGGCGGCAAACAAGAATAATCACTTTGCTATTGACCTTTCACTCTAAAAGTACACAAGCCCCGTTGAAACGACTAGTGTTTTGAAGCCTTGGTATCACAGCTAAGAATTTGTACTTTTTCTTCAAGGTTCCAGTCCATTATCGTGGTCCAAACAATTTGCGCTTGCAGATATGAGTTACTCCTTATAAAAGCAAGCCTTATATAAGAAATTACTATTGGAAGACCTTCTTCTTTCGATTTTCGAGCATCCAACGCTGGCAAAATTTTTCCAAACCTGTGAACAGTCACAACATCTGGCATCTTGTTTTGAAAGTAAATTTTTATAACTTCCGCACGCTCTTTTCGTTTTCCCTTTCCAATTATTTAGATGGAGGATTTACTAATTTATTTAGAAATTCGTCAATATTATGCCTCAGAGCCTCAATAGTAGCTTCTAGAATGAACACAGAATCTCTCATATTCAGCAGACATTGGTCAAACAAACTCTGCTACTAACTTCGGACAAGTGAAATACTTTCGCACTGATTTACAAGTTTCAGGTTGTATGTTTTCGTTGGGTGGGCTTTTGGAACTTCCTTGCAAAGCCTCGCAGTCGCTAGAATCTAAAGACAAATCCATAGGTAAAGGTTCATTAATTGCCAACGAAGTTGACGCAGCTAAATATTTAGCACGACGGTTCTCTTTTTCAATAGCTCTGAGTCGCGCCCTGTCTCTGCCCTTTGTTCCTTAACTTTTTGTCGACACCAGTTAGGTGGCCCGGTCGACCAGACTTTCTCTGACGCTGCAGGAAGATCTTGTCTTTGTCTATTTTTTATTATATTCAATGCATCGGCGTGAGCAATATCAATAGATTATCCAAACTGGTAATAAACTCTTCTCGACGCCGTTTAAACACATTTTGTGTTTTATTTGCATTTTTTTGCAAGTCTCTCCAAACTGGATATAAGTTTACAAGTTTCTTCATACAGTTTGGCAAAAATGTAGTAGGGATTCGCGCCTTTTTCCAAAACATAAAACACTCGCGTATCTTAAGATTTGCACTCTCATTTATCTTTAAACTCACTTTGCAGACATTATAAAACAAAACTGCTATAGAACCCGTCCATTAGAGGAAAGTTTTGAACCCGTTATAAATTAGATATTTTACGTTGCCAATTAAATATATTACAATCCTTTTGGAACTGTGCAATTCGACTGACATGTTGACTAATCGAAAACAATGCGATAAATGATGAAATAACTAAAAACAACACGCACTGAAACATGCAGGTCCTTGCGCGCTTAGAAGTTCAAGTTTTGATAACTTCGATTCAAACTAAAAAAAACCGGCCAAGTGCGAGTCAGACTCGCGTACCTAGGGTTCCGTATTGTGGATGATAAATTTAATTTTGTAATTTTTTTGTGAGTTTCTCGACCGCTTTATTTTTCCTGTAATCTTTACGTAAACACATAGTAACATGATTTTTTTCATATTTTTTGGTCCACCAGTTTTGGAGATAAGGGGGGGGGGGGGACATACATATTTTTGTGTTTTTTTTAAAGATTTCTCGAAACCAGTGCCAGTAAGTATAGTAAAAGTATATGTTTTTACAATAAACTTTTTAATATCTACAATTTGATACCCATATTGTATTTTTATAAAATATCATTTTTATTTATTTGCTCCTCTTTTTATATTTCTCATTAGTGCTGATTTTTTTTAATAGCTATAGTTTTCCTGTAATTGGCCAGTTATGATCTATAATTGTCATTTTTTCATATTTTTCGGTGTACCAGTTTCGGAGATAAGGGGGGGGGGGGGGTGACATACATATTTTTGGGGTTTTTAAAAGATTTCTCGAAATCAGTGTCAGTAAATATATTAAAAGTATATATTTTTACAATCAGCTTTTTAATACCTATAATTTGTTACCCATGTTGTATGTTTGGGCTAATATTTTTTATTTTTCTCACTTTTGTTTTGGAAATATTTTGAACAATTTAAAATTTTTCATATTTTTTTTACTTCCTAGTAATATGTGGAAAAATTAATGCTATTTTTGTACCTACTTCATGTATTTATCTTTAACGGTGCTAAAGTTATGAGGCTGTGACATACGGACGGACAACGGAGTCTCACCATAAGGTTCCTTTTGTACCTTTTAGGTACTACGGAACCCTAAAAATAGAGGGATGCATTGAAAAAATATCAACTTGATATTTTTGGGACACCCTGTACAGACACGAACTTTTTTCTTTTTTAATATTAGTTCAAGACATTTAGTGACACCACATTAATATTCTTCTGAAGTCAGAATCTACAAACTTTTTCCTGGAAACGTCTACGCAAACGAAAAAGATAATATATACTTTTTCGTTTAATATTAATATCCTACCAAAAACATAAATGTGAAAAAGTTTCCAAGTTCGTTACAAAGGCAATACAGGATTGTCGGCTTAGCGAAAAAAAAGAACTGAGATCTAAATGGGTGCCAAGTTCTAAAGAGGTACAATTTACAACGTTCTTTACTTATTTTAAAAGAAATTTTGTTAGGTTCCCTGCTACGGCTATGTTAAACTTAACAAGTTCTCATAGTCAATTTATTGCACGTATGACGTCACCGTTGTAACTTTTGCGTTTTGTTTTTTGTGATGATATGATGATGATAGATGCTAAATTTTAATTTTACAAGGTATCTGGAATTGGTCTAGGTTTAAAATAAGTGACACTGTGATAAAAATGGTGATTTTCAGACGTCAATATCTAAATCACTGTAAATATTTCATTTATGATGTTTGGGATTTCAGGTAGATGGGGGGAACTTAACATGCACGTTAAATTGCAACTTTGGAGGTTTAATAGATAAGTTATGGGGGATCAAAACTAGCTCGAAATGGTTCAAGTAGGTACATAAACCATTTCTTTTCCAAACTCCGCTGGACAGACTGCGGTGCGTCTAGATCCATATTTCAATTTCGTTTGTGCGACTGTCTCCTGCTTTACAAAACATGTATGTAATAAATGTACGTGAGTTATTTAATTGTAAGCTACACTTCTACTTCAACTTCATATATGTAAGTTTTTACTTTTTTATTTCCAGAGCCGACTAAGTTACACTTTCACTTCACTTACACACGAACACACACACGCAGTTGTCACTTTTCTCTCCTAAACCGACTCGAAGGTTAACATTCAAATAGAGGCTAGGCTCTGCCCATGGTCGACAATAAATTAAAGGGTACTCCTATACGATAAAAAACGGTAAATTGCGAGAAGGTCTCGTGCCCTGAGGGTTCCTTACTATTTAAATAAGATGGATACATTTTTTACACAACAACTTTGACGAATCACTGTATTCGGGATGTGATCTAACAGTGGGATGCTGAGCACGACTCGCTCCATCGCTCTTTGAGTTACTCTTATTTTATGCATGGCTTCCTTGGCGCCCACATTTCGGCACCGTACGTCATTGTACGCAGCACACATTGGTTAAAAAGCTAAGTTTACAGGCAAATCTATAAGCTACATATTTTTATATTTTAATTTAAATCTTTGCTTCCTCTTTTAATTGTCTTTTATGTGTTGTCGCACTTGACTTTGAGAAGACGGACTAAGAGTTTTAATAATAATTAAACACACAACTTCAGTAATGACAATAAAATTTTATTGAAGGATAAAAAAACATAATCATGGGTTCGTAATCCCTACACACAGTTAGCCTCCTTATTTTACTAGACACGGATAAGCACTCCCCTTGTTGGTAGATGTAGGGTAGAGTCCCGATAGTGTTATCCGTGTAACGTCGATGTCCCGTAGTGGTGCAGTAAGAGGTGCAGGTCAGGGGTCGCAGTCGGCGGGGTCTGTTGGCGTCGATGTAGAAGAGATCGATGCGATTCGGCCCAGAAGGTGGACCCTGGAATGCAAATCAGACACATTAGATCACAGCTATCGGTGTGTTTCTACGCACCTACAGAGAGAACCTGTCCTAGCCTGATTTGTGGCGGTGGTAAAAAAAAAACAGAACGGATTCACAATTATGGAAATTAGTTAAAATAAAAAAATTACTACAATTTATAGCAGCATAAAATAACACAATGATAATTTAAAACAATGATCAGCACCAAGCGTAATGTTTTAAATGAGAATATAATTACAAAGTGATGATGAGATGATGACGCAATAATGATACAGCAAAAGTGTACGCGGCCATCTTGTGGCGACACCGCGGCTGCTGCACAGTAGCCAAAAGCTTGTTTAGCAGGCAAGGCGTTGTCGGCAATACTTGTCGGCGAATACTTCGGTCAGAGAATATAAAGTATTTGCTTCCGTAGTGGTGTAGTCGCCGTCGAGGTTTTGGAGGCTAGCGAACGTCGATAAATCAGTTATCGATACACTGTAAAATGATAAATTAATAAGATTGAGGTATTAGTTTTATTTATTATAATAAGCATTTATTTACGCCTGAGGTAAATAACGCTACAGTGTCTGTGAATAATAATAGAAATAGAAAAAACTTTATTGGTGTCACACAATTAAAATACAATATAATCAATAACAAAAAAAACATAAGTGACACCCAAAAGGCCTCCACTCAGCATGTGTCATGGATTGAACCTGAGTCTACCAATAAAACTAAGTTTTATTGGTAGACTCAGGTTCAATCCCCGATCGGGCCTGCACGAATGAGATTTTTCGGAATTGCTGTGCATAGTATCTGTTCTTACATACCACTTGCTGAACGGTGAAAGAAAACATCGTGATGAAACTTGCATGCTCTAAAAAGCGTGTATTTGTTGGGAATAATCGTCAGTAAAACGTGACTTGAATTTCACAGTTCACACTTGGGGGGTGTCAAACACCCTCTGTGATTCATGTCGTCACAATATATTTATATTATGTTAATTGATAGTTTGTTCCAGTCAGTACCAGACCATTATTTGCAACCCTACCATAGGAGCGAGACTCCTGCAGGAGGTATCAGTTTCAATTTGATATCTCTCACGGGGCTTGAGAAAAAAGGGCGTAATGAAATGAAAACTATGAAATTAAATTAAATATATTTATTTATGTAATATAGTAATACATCAGATACATTTATCACAGGTCGGTTTTTAATGTACCTAATAAAAAATAATATAACTATGCATATAATCTAAGTCAAACAGACAGACAGACGGACAACAAAGTAATCCTTTAATGTCGTCGCACGCACGTCAAATTTCAATCTCAAGTTGATGTTGATGAAAATGAGAATTACGCGGTAGACCCGCTGTCACTTTGTATATTTCTAGATTTCCCGTGCTCTTTGTTGTGAGTTTAATAAACGTAATTTGAATTTGAATTGAAAAAGAAGAGAAAATCATTAAAGTTTCTGAACGTTTCGTTTTGAATAAAAAGTATTAAATAAATGTGATATAGGCATAAGGCCAGCATATAGTTTAATATAGTTTATGAAGGAAAACTATAAACAAGCTTTAAAGTCGTTGTGCAGGATCGTTACAAAGTAATGGAAAAAAAAACAAAACCTTGCTAGAAAATCCTAATTGTCATTAAACTATGGTTGCCATATAAACCACATTCATTTAATACTTTTTATTCAAAAATGAGAAAAACAATCATAAGTTCTACGTTTAGGAGGCGAAATCTGATTAAATTAGTATAAAAGAATGAATAAAGGAACACTTTATTGCACACAAATAAGAAGATAAGATACATACAAAGAACAGATAGAAGGCAAGGGCGGACTTATTCCTATAAGAAATTTCTTAAATCAGTGCATAACATTATTTAATAGTTATTTTAAACCTATATTACCTTGTACGCAGATGACACTTGCCTTTTTTATTTTGGTCATGATATCCTTGAAATCACAAAACAAGCACAAGAGGATCTAAATACATATAACAGGTGGTGCCAATACAACCTACTAACTATAAATACAAAAAAAACATCATACATGATATTTTCAGCAAAAAATAAAAAAATTAAAGATTTTCCTCCACTTACCATTAATAACGAAACTTTGCATCAATCACGTGAAGAAAAATATCTCGGTCTTATATTAGATGATCGATTGACATTCAGGGCACACATTGAACATGTGCGTTCTAAAATAACATCTCTTACTGGAGCTTTACACAGAATGGTACATTGTGTACCAAGGGAAATACGCTATACACTGTATAACACCATGGTGAAATCAAAACTAGACTATCTTATTGAAATATGGGGCTGTGCTGCAGAATCTAACCTTAAACGCCTTCAAACTACACAAAATAAACTTATAAAGGTTCTTCTACAGTTTGAATACTTAACACCTACACGTACATTATATAAAAAGACCAAATTATTCAATCTTAAACAAATAAATACATATAATACTTGTATCCTTATACAAAAAATTCTAAAAAAAACAAATTCATACAGAAATTAACCTGGAGAAAAGAACATTTAAACATAATCTCAGAAGAAAAAATATATTAAAATCACATTGTCCAAGGACTGAGTATGGAAAAAGAAATTTACTATATGGTGGAGTGCAACTTTATAACAAATTACCAAATAACATAAAAGAATGTGAATTGATATCTACTTTTAAAACTAAGCTCAAAACTTACATTGCAACAAACGTGTTTTAAAGTAAAATATTACCTACCCACATATGTA
The DNA here is from genome assembly GCA_934047225.1 of Ypsolopha sequella. Classification (NCBI taxonomy): domain Eukaryota; kingdom Metazoa; phylum Arthropoda; class Insecta; order Lepidoptera; family Ypsolophidae; genus Ypsolopha; species Ypsolopha sequella. The sequence continues at coordinate 2,003,771 of OW203988.1, read as the reverse complement.
CACTGTCGACAAATCATAGAATAAACTAAATGTTATCTAAGCAAAATCTCATTTTAAGTGAACTATGTTCTTATGAGAATAAAGATCATTAACCATTATAATCTAAACGTAAAAATAAACTACATAAAAATACATACATAAATACACAGATATATATATATACAAACAAACAGTAGCTTGGTCAGTAAGTCATTCAGAGAGGAGAGGTAAAAACTTTTCAAGTTGTATCTAAAAGAGGAAACAGAAGGAAGATCTTTGAGGGCTTGCGGAAGTTCATTCCAGATTCGAACAGCATTGACCGTGAAGGATTTGGTGGAACCGTCTTTAGTAGATAATATATCATTAATAGACGTTATTATGTACGAATAAAGTTTAAATTGTTGTTTATTTCGCAAAACGTGTCCAGTTGCGTCGCGGCCGAACAGGTGTTTTTGAAGCTACTAGGTCGGCCGTCACTACAAAGTATTTTATTGTGAGATAGGTTTGCTGCGGCTGCCCTATAAGGAAAATGTCAGGGCGTTTGTTGGTCACACAACGGTGTAATTGAACTAACACGTGTTTATGTTACTTTTCTACCATAAAAAGCTGAGCTCTACGGAAAAAATAACTGGTCAAGCAATAGGGGGACTCGTGACTAAAGTGTTCCGTACCTATGTATCAAATTAGTTATCAAAAAATATAAACTTATCATTTAGTATAAAATTAAACGAAACTGAATAATTTAGCCAAGTGTGAGTCGGACTCATATATAAGGTTAAATAATATTAGTAGGCGAAACTCAAAACATAGGTAGTACTAGTCTATATGAACAACTGTTTGTATGGGAGCTAAGCGAAATTCGCAACTTTTTTTCTCTTCCTCCCATACAAATTGCCCTGACTGGTCCGGTATGGAAAAGTGAAAACAAATTTTAGGAATTTCGCTTAGCTCTCATACAAACAGTTGTTCATATAGACTAAGTACTACCTACGTTTTGAGTTTCGCCTACTAATATTATTTAACCTTATATAAGGTCTTTCAATTTAAACGGAAAGTAATTTAGGAGGTGATTCAGTATCGTTAATACATCACATTCCACTGCAAAGCACTTTTTTTTGCGCGAACTTTTTTTTCACTTCTGAGTACAAACTGGTCCGATCAGCTGACTCAGTTTGTATGGACAAGTGAAGAAAAAGTTTGCGCAAAAAAAAGTACTTTGCAGTTGAATGTAATGTTTTAACGATACTAAATCACCTCCTAAATTACTTTCAATTTAAATTGAAAGACCTTATATAAAGGGTTCCGTACCACCACACAATACGGTAACGGAACCCTGAAATCAGTATGGTAAATAACAACATACGTACACAATTTGGCAAAACAACATCAAAGCGGCAAAGAACAAATCGCTAAAATAGTAGCGTCTGACAAACATTTCGGCGCCCTCTGAGTACGAAGCCCTTATTTACCGTTTGTTGTTTCAAATTCAAATTCAAATTTATTTTATTAAATCTATGTTTTACTTTAGTAAGAGCAGATAATATAAAGTATTACTACGTAAAGAAGCGACACTCACCTCCCCGCGGTCCCCCGCAAGTTAGTGGGAAATCTGGAGGCAGGCAGAGCTCGAGTAGCACTCGTTCGCTGCGTGCGTATTTTGTTTTGTTTTCTTGAAAAGCGGCGGTAACTCAGGGGTAGAACGCTGGCCTCTCAATCTTGAGATTCAGGTTCAATCTGCGGTTGGGCATGCACCAATGAGTTTTTCGGAATTTACATAATGCGCATCGTATTTGCTTATAGGTAAGTATTTCCCATTTTCTGAACGGTAAAGGAAAACATAGTGAGGAAACCCGTTTGTCCTAAAAATCGTGTGCTTGTGCCTAAAGTACTTACGGCGATAGGGCTCACCTCCCACCACGTTGGGACGTAATATTTGTAGGTGAAACGCTGGTGTACCGAGTGTGGACTGTGACTTGAATTTCAAAGTTCACACTCGGAACACCTCTGACACCCTCTCGCGCATTCAGGTCGTGACGATATATATTTTTTTAATACAAATTTATCCATGGGGAACCAGAACTAGGACCTAGGGATTAACCCCGCTAAAATTTAGGAAGAGAATCATATAAGTTGCTGACTATAAATGTTGTCCCTCTCGATCGACGACGCTCACACGCTTGCTGCCAGCCCTAGCTTAGCTCACGCACACACACAAGCGTGTGCGGACAAGCCAGATGCGCGCGTGAGAGTGTAGGTAAATAACTTGAGCGAGGACTATGAAGTGTCGGGGGTGTGGTAAGAGTATGTACTAACATGTGACCAAATATGAAACTTGAAACAAATGAAACCCTAGTTTTACGAGGTGTTTTGTATGGCAAACACCTCAATATTTTTAAATTCTTATTATTGTAATTATTTATTATTGTTATCCAAAGTAAGATGTATTCTTATTATTTGTCGTGATACAGGCCAAAGTTATACATATTCTCTGAAAATTTAAACTGGCTTTCTATTACGCCTGAAGGTGTAGACCCCTGTGACAGACACAAACAGCGGCAGTGGCGTGCACAGATTTTTTTTCCGGAAAAGCAACCAGCAGGTCAAGTTTAACAATAAAAAAATATGAGAAAAAATTTAAATAACACTTGAAAATAAGTTTGTATGACGCCAGGGTAGGCACTGCCTACTCTTTAGAGTGAACATTTTCATACAAACTTTTTTTTTCATAATGTTATTTAAATTTTTTCATATTGTTTTATTGTTAAACTTGACCAGCTGTTTACAATTTGTTGCCTAAAAATATTATAGGATCTCCAAATCTACAAATATTTAAATCCAGGTTGAGGCGCTGGCTTGTCGAGCAGGCGTTCTACTCGGTGAAAGATTTTTTTATGACAAGCGCAATGTAAGGCTTACTATTAAGATTATTATTATGTATTTTGTACAATATACATTGTATTATTATTTTAATTTAGATTTAAGTATTTATAAAGTGACATGTAATGAATATTACGAAATAAATGATTATGATTATGATTATTAACTTCTGATTGCTTTTTCGGAAAAAAGTTGTATGCACGCCACTGTACAGCGGTGGCTTAGTAATAGGGTCCTTATTGTCATCCTTCGAGTACGAAACCCTAAAAACCAAGTTGGTCAAGTATCAGAATAATACACATAGTTGGAAATTATAGATTTTCGAATTTATTCCTTCATTTGTTCCAAAAGACACTTCACCTTTCCACCACCCAAAGGTTGGCTGTAAGAAATTGCTTTTAGTGATAAGTCCGCCTTTGTACTGTATAGTTTACTCGAAACTTTGTACTCTATGTTTATTTTGTGTACAATCAAATGCCCATTCATTCATTTATTCAAGACTGTAGATCAACCGGAAGTTCCCTATAGGTTTTAATGATAGTCAGAAAGTGACTTATAGTATGAAAATAAGCTATAAAAAGCCGTATCTTTTTATTGCGTTAAACTAAAAACTTGGTAAAGTACAGTGGAGACCACGTCAAGCTATACACTTGCAGTACGACATTAGCCCCTACACATAAGAATATAAGATAGGTACAAAGTCCAATGTGTCTTACTTGATGCGGTCTCCACTGTACATCAGTATGAGGCTATAGACCTTATAGTATTGATATTAATTTCAACTTGATACCTCTAACCGTACCTGAAAAAAACCGGCCGAGTGCGAGTCGGACTCACGCACGAAGGGTTCCGTACCATTATCTATAAAAACGGCAAAAAAAAACATATCTGTTGTATGGGAGCCTCCTTAAATTTAAATTTTATTCTGTTTTTTAGTATTTGTTGTTATAGCGGCAACAGAAATACATCATCTGTGAAAATATCAACTGTCTAACTATCACGGTTCATGAGATACAGCCTGGTGACAGACAGACAGACGGACAGCGGAGTCTTAGGGTCCCGTTGGTTACCCTTTGGGTACGGAACCCTAAAAAGGGGCTTTTCACACGAACGTCTGTAAGACAACAAAGTTATACTATGGGTTATTATATAATAAGTTACGGAACCCTAAAACTCTTTTCATATAACTCGAAAACCCCTTTATCCCTTTTATAAACAAATATTTATCTATCTAGCAATCTGAAAACCTAAACTTTGGCATCAACAACTTGAATATTAGTAGGATTACTTTAGAGTATTAAAACAACTAACTTAAAACAAGGCTTTCTAACAAAATACGGTGTAAAAGTATTGAAAGTTCTAATTCAGATTCAAAATTTCTTTATTAAGTATTAATGCAAAAATGTACTGTAATTGGACACCCCTGTAAAGTTTGCAGAACCTGTATTAGGAGTTGTTGGAGGAGTTGTAGACTAAAACTTCATTTACACTACCAGCAACAAGAATATCCTTTTAAACAAATGGAGTGTGACCTCAGATCGAGACACCCCTCAGGGGTTTATGTCATGAAGATGTATTTATATGCGCATGGAGTTTGTACGTGATACATTATTCTGGGAAATATTACAGTTTCAACATTTTCGCCGTTAATTGGAAAAGTTGAAATAACTGATCTCATTTCATTTCATGTTTGAAAAGTTATATTTCTATAATGAATCATAGGTCGTAACATCCAAAGATTTCAAAAGTAAAGATAAGCCCTTACCGTACTATGACAGCACCAAAATGTTTCCACCTTTAAATGGGTAAAGCTCACACGTTTGGAATCAGTGCTCATCTGAACATAGTGATAGTTGGACGCCTTAAGTGCACTTAAAGTTAATCATTTTAGCAACTTTAGCAGTCTGATCAGTTTGCTGACCGTAGGTAGACAGATTGCGCACCCATAAGTGCGCGCGTTGGCATTATGTTAACGCACACATTCAAAAACAATGCAATATATTTTAAGTGCCAGGGTTTATCTAAACTTTTGAAATCTTTGGTAATATCCTTTGTTTGCTTTAGTCAAAGGTAACACCCATCTTCAACGTTTTCTCACTTTTTTCCTGAAACTACCAGAACATGTTTTGCTGTGATAAAAAACCGACCAAGTGCGAGTCGGACTTGCCCACAAAGGCTTCCGTACACAATAGGGGTTCAGATCCCTAAAAACAGTGGTGAAGTGTAAAAAGAAGCTGAATCTCACCGGCTTACCTTTCAGAAATACCTCCAACCACAACCAACAGACCCTGAATCTACCATTCATTATTTTAATGTACAATTATTTTCATGTGCTTCTAACTTCCAAGTATTACTAAAAAAAAAACGTCTTAATAGCACAAATTTTGTACACATACCTACACTTATCAACGCGCGGCGCTATGTTTACACAAAATTGGGAATAAGCCGATCTATTATAGAGTCGTATCTTGCGTTGTTGCCACGTGGTGCTCACTCATTCAAGTGCTACAAAGCTAAATGTTGCAACGTCTCAATTCACTGGAAGTAGTGGCGTGCACAGAACTTTTTGCTGGAAAAGCAAGCAATTGGTCAAGAATAACAATAAAAAATATATGAAAAAATTTAAATATCACTTTGAAAAAAAAAAGTTTATATTGGAAATTTTCACTCTAGGGTAAACATTGTCTACCCTGGCGACTGGCGTCATACAATTTCTTTTTTTAAATTGATATTTAAACTTTTTCGTATTATTTTATTGTTATTCTTAACCAATTGCTTGCTTTTCCAGCAAAAAGTTTTGTGCATGGAACGCAGGTAAAAGCAGAGAGTAAGTACCAAGGTTGAGCTTTAAAGTAAGGCTGCTAATGGTCGGGATACCTTTCTTTGATTTTCTCTAATTAAAACATTTTTAACATTTTTTTATCTTTCTGATGCGTAGACAAGTGCAAGGGACACGACTGCTAAATTATAAATAAGAATGCAATGAGATAATACATTGCGAGTTAGACACTTTCAATTAGAAGTATAAGTTCTGTTTAATTTTTTCGGAATTTCGAAGCATTTGTTAAGTACGTGTCGCCATTTCATTGTTTATCTACGTACTTGTTGATTGATTCGTTTTTTTGTGATTTAGCGAGGTAATTGATATTTTTCACCGGTTTTGATTATTTTACTGTGTTTATCTCACATATTTGTTTATTGTAGTGTGTTTTATTAGCCATAATGGCTTTAATTCATATTGAGTGCTGTTCGACTGACTTAGTTTGGAAAACAAAAGCATGTCATTCAGTTAGGCCGTGCTCTTCCAAATATGACTATTTCATTCTTCTTTGTATGATAGATATATGTGAATGACAGGCAGTTGCAAAATGAACAAAATGATTTGCTTTCCATGTTTATTATTCTCTGATTCGAACTCAGTTTGGAGCAGTACGGGCTATATGCGGATGTTAATAATTTATATAACTCAGCAAAAAAACACATTCAAACTGGAAAGCACATCCGCAGCTGCTTGTTACTCCACGAATTCAGAAATAGCAGAATCGAGAAGGTGAGTCCTTTTTTTAGATCAGCTTACCGTCGTCATAATCCCACCCCTTGCCACTGCAGCGTAGTAATATTCATGCCAATTCAACATTATTTTTTATCACATCTATTCAAAAGAACTAGTTTATTCTTCGTAAGCAGGGACTAAAATAGCTCTTCAATCTCTAAGACCTAAAAGTGATTTGAATTTGGAATGTGGATATATTATTACGACAGAAATAAATTTCTACGAGTATGTCGATTTATCTATCGCAAGGAGATATAAATTAACATTATATCATTGCAGTATAGAAACGCTGAAAGAAAAGTAAATGTGGAAGTGAGGAGCTCTGTGGGGCTGTGTATAGCCTCCCAAAGTGTATGGAATACATATAGAGGGAAAAAGATAGCCGCCATGCTGATCTTTGCTGTCTCTCTTTCTCTTGAGCAAAGGATATGAAGTTTTTGAACAATTCGCAGTGTTCTTAATTTGAAACACTTTTCTTCACAGTTTAAAACCAGTGAGCAAAAATCGATTTTGTTTACCTTGTTCTTAGAACAACGACGCGGCGTGCACCGTCGCGTCGTTGTCAAACGGGCACTGCACGCATTGCTCGTGCGCTAAGCGTTGGCTGCGTCGTCGAAGGAGATGGAATCCCGTTTGACAACGACTGTGAACGCCGCGTCGTCAGCCTTAGACACTATTTTAAGCTTGAGTGATGTAATTTGAATCCCTCTCTGCGCTCAGGATTCTACTTTAGAATTCATTGCTCCGCTTTGAATTCAGAGAAGCATTCTTGCCTTTAAAATTGTTTTTTGCTTCTAGGCAAACGATCTACTATTTTTGTTCGTTTCGGTTTTTGGGTTTTTTCTACTGAAATTGTGGAAACAACCAAAGACAGTCACAATTTTGTTCAGTAAATTTGTTAATCTTGTAAGGCATTATCGTACCTCTCGCTGAATTGCTCTATAAGAGTGTTGATGTATGGTCAAACACCAAGCCAAAGCAATCACGTGCGTGACTGACTCTTAGCCACAAAGCTTCCATGGGGCTCTGAAAATATTAAAATTTCAATTACAATTTACAATTTTCTTAAAATATAGGAAAAAGATACAAATCTTCAAGACACGACATGTCTCCTTGAAGAAGTGTCTGAAGTCATCTCACGTTCCGACGACATCGCAACGTAGAAGGCCTATCGCCGTAATTCGTTTACGTATAAATGTTTTTTAGAGCATGAATATTTATTGTATCGTTTTCCTTCATCGTTTCGTGAAAACGTAAACTTGCACAAAATTGGTCTCTTTTTTTTCTTGCCAATATTTACGACTCGGGAATGTTTCTAGTAGAAAGGTTTTAAAATAAACGTGCATATTATTATTTATTAAATGAAAAGAAAAAAAAGTGAATTATGGAAACTTGCAGTTATATTATGACCGAGTTAACTTAACACTTACGATCTATTAAACTCTATGAATCTAAAGGGTCTAATTAAGTTGGGGAATTATTATTTCCGAAATAATTTATTATTTTTAGTTTTTTTTCCCATGTGTGGACAAACTCCAAAATCTTATAAAAAAATATGTAATTAAACAATAAATGTACATGCATGAACTAAATTAAAGGTTTATTTAATTTATGTAGCATAAAATATACGATTCAAATGAAAGGTAAAATCTATAATTATACAAGGTGAAATCTAACCAACTGCCCGAACCCGGCCAGGGACCAGAAACAAGGTTCAATGATCCCTTTTTTGAAATCATAAAAAAGAAAAAACAAAAACGTAAAAAATTCCGCTCAAATTTACACTGGACTAGTTCAAATACAAATTCTAGTATAGGCAGTATAGGAGCAAAAATAAACCTTTTCGAATTTTACCCGACGGGTCACTAAACATTCTCGATCACTAACCTGTGTTCTATCGAGCGTCAAACATTTGTATCGAATTGATTATGTAAAGTACCGTAACTTTTTTACGCGTTGCGTTAGAGAAGCCTAAGTTTTACAGCTATATGGGACCGTAGACTTCTAAAACCCAAACAAAAGTGTCGTGACAGACAGATAGACAGACGGTCAACAAAGTGGTCTTATAAGGTTCCGTTTTTTTTCATTTTGAGGTATTTATTTTTTAAATAGTAGTAGGCGTATATTTTTATTTTCCGCGCTTCAACTCCTGTTAATCATGATCTAAAACGTAAATTTACCATATCAGAATGAATCATAACATAAGTTAGCGCGATCATTTTAGCGGTGTGAGAGTGTATGACTTTATTTTTGACCTTCTTACACAATTTCTCCTTATATCTGGACACTATTCGTAGACCGTTATAGCCGTTAACAGTCGGTTTATCGACTTTTCTAGAAATCTAGTGCCTTACTTTAACCTAATATAAATGATAAAGACAGCAAAGGTCGTGGAAGGTTTACCCAAATTTTTCGCGAAACTAAATATCTTCTGGTTGAACCAAGACTCTCTTACGTTTGACATAAAGATTAGTTATTTCTCTCTAGAATAATCAGAGCTATAATGCTACTGGCTATACATACATACTTCTACACCTTCAAGTTATGTTTATTATGTTATCGGAGGGAACTACAAGCAAGACTGTTATTTACAGGATATTGTAACTAGCTGTATCTACTGAAATACCTTCTCCTTATTGTCAGATGGCTGTGTTCTAAGCTAGTAAGCTATCTATCTTTATTCCTGCTTAACAGCCATCTGAATAAATTCAAAGACAAGGAAGAAAACATTTATTTTTTAGACTCTTGGTCTATCTATTTACAGGGAACTACTAGACCAACTTACTATTTATTTGTTTATTTATTTACTTATTTATTTATTTATTACTATGCACTATGATAGTTAAATATTTTACATATCACTCACACCTAGACTCAAATATTTCACGTGTCACTTTTATCTAGACTTACACACACACACACCCTTATACACACATCAACCGTGTTACTACAAAACGTTGTTTAACTTTAGACAGTGTTTAAATCTGTCGTTGTCGCCTTTTCTTTCATATTGTAAAAGAGTGACAGCAACAGATATAAACACTGTCTAAAGTTAAACACCGTTTTGTAGTTACACCGATAATATCTTAGAGTCTCTACAGCGATGACTCCTGTCGGTGTCCTGGATGTTATGCTCTATCGTGTACATTTGGTCTAAACAAACTTAGTACAACGGCATTTAAACTTTTTGTGGACTAATTGTGGATTCAATTTACAAGTTTTGCTTTACCTTAAACAAGAAACTAACATTTTAACAGCAGTACAAACCACAGAATAACTAAAAGTGGCTACAGAACCTTAGTGTTAACAGCAGTATGAAACACAGAATAACTAATAATGGCTATAGAATCTTAGTTTTAACAGCAGTATGAGGCACAGAATAACTAATAGTGGCTTTAGAACCTTCCATCCATCCATCAGCCCGTATTCGTCCACTGCTGGACATAGGCTTCCCTCATATTACGCCATTCTTGGCGGTCCTCAGTGATCCTCATCCAGCCGCCACCCACAACGTCCTTCAGATCGTCAGTCCAACGGGCATGAGGGCGGCCTACGCTGCGCTTTTCTGCATGTGGTCTCTATTCCAGAACCTTAGTTTTCGATATTTATTTCAACTTAATATCTCAAACGTAGCAGCGGCAGCTCAAAGGTAGAACGCTGGCCTCTCAATCTTGAAATCCAGGTTTGACCACCGGTTGTGCATGGGCCAATGAGTTTTTTTGGATTTATGTGCATAGAGTTTTAGTATTTAATACTTACCACTTGTTGAACGGTGAAGGAAAACATCGTGAGGAAACCTGAATGCCTTAAAAAAAGCGTGTAGCTGTGCAGCCTGAAGTACGGCGATAGAATTCACCCTCATCACGTTGGAGCGTAATAATTGTCGCTGAAACGCGGGTGTACCGAGTGAGGACTGTCAGTTGCATTTCAAAGTTCACATTCGGAATTCATGTCGTGACAACATATTTATATATATATATTAATTCCAGGTGTAGCAGTATCATCAAGCGTGTTCACGATAACCGCCATGTCTGTGGACCGATACCTCGCCATCACTCAGTCACTGCGTCAGCCGTGGCTGCCATCACGCCGTGGCGCATTGCTTCTCCTGACGTCACTGTGGCTGGTCTCCCTTGCCATATTCGCACCGCTGCTGTCAGTAGCGTCCGTGAAGAGGGAAATCATCCCTTTCCTGATGCAGCAAGGAAATGTCTCGGTGAGTTTTCCCTTTCTATACACAATGCTTACGCTTTTCTATACTGGAAATCGGAACGCGCTTGCCTTGAAAGAGTAAAAGCAGGCGAGACTTCCATAAAATCTACGTAAGTTGGAAAAATGACTGATACTTACATCTGCCTGTAACTACTTTCCCAATCGGCTTCTCGTGATGTCAGAAATACGAAGAGTCGCTTGGCGGAATGGTTTTGTCATGAAGGTGCTGACAAACCAAGACGGAAGCCCACCACTAGTTGAAGTGAAAGGATTATTAGCTAGTTTGGTCTTGGTGTAAGTGCGGATGAGGTGAGTGCGACGTTGGGTCACTTGTGCCTGTTACGTGTGGACGAGGTGGGTGCGACGTCGGGTCACTTGTGCCTGTAACGTACGAATGAGGTGGTTGCGACGTCGGGTCACTTGTACCTGTTACGTTCTGACGAGGTGGGTACAACGTCGGGTCACTTGTGCCTGTTACGTGCGGACGAGGTGGGTCTTCTTCTTCTTAGCGTGTCGATGGCATCAAACTATTATTATTTTAAACCTTTCCGGACCAGAAAGAGGCCACTTTTATGGCTCTGTCGTTGGCCTCAAATAGATCGGTCATCGTGCAGGTGGTCGGGCACGATGGACATGACATGACGTGAGCCATGGTTTGCTGGGTGGCTCCGCAATCGCAGCTCCCGTTATTTGAGAAGCCCCATTTGAAAAGGTTGTGTCTGCAGCGGCCAACCTGGGTGCGCAGGCGGTTAAGCGTTTTCCAAATAGGCCACGGGTATTTGTTCCCAGGTGCCAGCTGCTCCTGTGCTGGGGCAAATGTGGTAGGAGGAGGGAGTGTTTCTCTCCACCGATAACATCTCGCATTTGCTGGACCGTCAGTGAGAGCCTTGGTGCCCTTCAAGAAGCTGTTGCGACTTTTGAGTCGAGGTTGCTCTTGTTGGTACTTGTAGACCGGGTGCTGCGGGTCAGTTTCTTGCTTCAGCTTCTCCACTGCGCTCGTGATCTCCCTACGGACTGTTGGTGGGGCTATGCCTGCAAGTGGGTACAGCATACCGAGAGGGGTTGATTTAAGGCAGCCCGTTATAATGCGGCAGGTCTGGTTGAGTGCCACATCTACGTCCTTTGCATGGGCTGACCGACACCAGACAGGACATGCGTATTCTCCAGCTGAGTAACAGAGTGCAAGCCCTGTTGTGCGGAGAACGTCCGGTTTTGCTCCCCACTTTGTGGACGTGAGACGTATTAGCAGGTTGTTTCGCGTACTCACTTTCTGTTTGATGTTAGCGCAGTTTTTCTTAAAAGTAAGAGACCTGTCGAGTGTTATGCCAAGGTATTTTGGACTGCAGCTGTGTTCGATTACCGTCCCTCGCCAAAGGATGTTGAGTTGCCTGTTCGCATCTCGGTTGCGCAGATGGAATACGCATGATTGCGTTTTAGATGGGTTTGGCTTTAGTGCGTTTGAGTCATAGAATTGGCCAAGACTTTGTAGTGCTATTGTGAGGTTGTCTTCTGCCTCTTCGAAAGTCTTGGATTGTGTGGTCAACGCTAGATCATCCGCGTAAAGGAAACGCTCAGTGTTGGGGGTGGAAGGCTGGTCATCCGTGTAGATGTTAAATAGGATGGGAGCCAACACACTTCCTTGTGGCAGGCCATTCTTCTGGCATCGCCAACGGCTTTGCTTCGAGTTGAGGTGGACTTGGAAGCGGCGATTATGGAGCATTTCGCTCAGTATTCGCACAAAGCCGGGGTCTTGCGTAAGATTTGTGACCTTCCAGAGGAGACGCTTGATGTTTACTGTGTCATAAGCCGCAGATAGGTCTACAAAAATGGCACCAGTTACTTTGCCCAGTTCGTATCCATTTTCTATGTGTTGTGTTAGCTTTAGTATTTGACTGACGCATGACTTCCCAGGTCTGAAACCGGCCTGTTCTGGAATGAGGACTCGGTCAATTTTGGCGGTAAGTCGGTTCAAGAAAAGTCTTTCAAAGAGCTTGTACGTTTGACACAACAGTGATATAGGCCGGAAGTTCTTAGCATCATCGGGGAGTTTTCCTGGTTTGAGAAGGGCGATTACTTTTGATTTTCTCCACTGCTTAGGTATTTTTGCCTCAGAACAACATTTGTTGAAGAGGCTAAGCAGCCATGACACAGACATGGGGCCCAGGCCACGTAGTTGTTCTGCAGAAATTAGATCGACCCCAGCCGCCTTACCAGTCTTCATGGTCATAATGGCTTTGTCTATCTCTTGTAGCGTGAAAGGCCTGCTGATAGATTCCGATACGTTCTTGGGCTCTGTTGTCTTTTGAATTCTAGGGAGGCGGCAGGGAGCTTTGCCATTTTTCAAGAGTTGATGTGCTACTTGATTTGATGTCACCTGTCCCTGGTTTGTCGCTGGTGGAGGGTCGCTTGTAAGTTTACGAACGGTTGACCACGCCTTCTTGCTATTATGCGTCATGTTGATACTGGTCACCATATCCATCCATTTTTGTGATCTGGCTTTACTCAGCTGTTGCATAAGTTCTTCGCCAGCCGTAATGGTGTCTTGTGAGAATGGATCTTTCGCGTATAGTGTCTCATATGTGGCTAGCAAGGTAGCAGAGTCTGCGTTCATGCCTGGGATGTAGGATGTTCGGCAACCTCTCGGAATGCACCTGCGAGACACAGACCATATTATGTCAACAAACTTTTCATAGTTCTCAGGTTCGGGAGAAATTTTGCGTAGCTCTTCGTCCACAAGTTTCGAGTATTTATTCCAGTTTGCCTTCGAAAAGTTGAAGCGTCTTTTGAAAGGCATGGCAATTGGGTTGACGACTGCTTGGATTTGACACATAATGGGCCGGTGTTGTGTTTTGGGTAATGGCTGGCACACAGATTTCACACACTGAAGGCTGATGTTGGTGCTGCAAAATATCAGATCTGGATTGTATCCACGTTTCCATCGACAGCTATTGAAGGAAGCAGGTAGTTTGGCGTTGTGTACGAGTGTTAAGTCATTGGCTTCCGCCCAGTCCTCAACCGAATCCCCACTAGCGTCTGTGTTCCGGTACCCCCAGTTGATACTGTGGCTGTTAAAATCCCCCACAACAATCTTGGTAGGGTGATTGTCAAAGTTGTCAGGTTTAGAAAACTTGAAGACTTGGCCTGGAGGCTTGTATATGGACGTGACGGTGCAGGTTCCCATGTCCAGTGTAATAACTTCGGTGGAGTCCTTGTTCGTGAGTGAGACAGACGTGATGCAGGTATCAGGTGCCACGAAAATAGCGCTGCCGTGTTTAGGGTGAGGAATCTCTGCCGTCAGGGTAAATCCGGGAATGTATGGCCTAGTTTGGCCGACGTCGCGATGTGTTTCTTGGACACATAAGATGTTGCATCGTGTCCTACGGCATAGTTCAGCGAGGAGTTCTGACTTGTCGTTTGAGAAGCCCTCTATGTTTATAGAGACAATTGTCAGGGCTGGCTCTGAGAAGAGCCTTTTGACAGTAGGTTTATTTGTTGCCATCGTGGTGAAAGGATTTGCCAATCAGTCTACCAGTATTGATTATTCGCTGATTGCCCAGGGTGCGCCGGGCGCTTGCACATGTAGTTCTGTGGGGTAGTTGCGCCACTCGGGGAGGCTCCTTTCTTGCACCCCACGAGGTGGGTGCGACGTCGGGTCACTTGTGCCTGTAACGTACGGATGAGGTGGTTGCGACGTCGGGTCACTTGTACCTGTTACGTTCGGACGAGGTGGGTACAACGTCGGGTCACTTGTGCCTGTTACGTGCGGACGAGGTGGGTGCGACGTCGGGTCACTTGTGCCTGTAACGTACGGATGAGGTGGTTGCGACGTCGGGTCACTTGTACCTGTAACGTACGGACGAGGTGGGTGCGACGTCGGGTCACTTGTGCCTGTAACGTACGGATGAGGTGGTTGCGACGTCGGGTCACTTGTACCTGTAACGTACGGACGAGGTGGGTGCGACGTCGGGTCACTTGTGCCTGTAACGTACGGATGAGGTGGGTGCGACGTCGGGTCACTTGTACCTGTAACGTACGGACGAGGTGGGTGCGACGTCGGGTCACTTGTACCTGTAACGTACGGACGAGGTGGGTGCGACGTCGGGTCACTTGTACCTGTTACGTTCGGACGAGGTGGGTGCAACGTCGGCTCAACTTGTGCCTATTACGGTAAAATACAGCGCTCATAATTATATTCGACATTTGTCATTAACGTCCGTGTTAATTTATGTCGCCCTTAATATACCACGGAAGTACAGTCGGTAACCCTATATATCCAGAAACAAGATGCAATTATTCGTAGAATTGTGTAGAAAAAGAAACTACAACAAGATAAACAGGGTTGGCTAGACGCAACCTTGAGCATTTTATACAGTCAGCAACACCATCACAGTTTTTCTGATAAAAAATCACTTTAATAAGTAATAAGTAGTAGTCGTTTTTATTACACGAATTGGTTACATCTCGTTACTCGATACAAAGGCTTACCGACTGTACGCCCAATTTTATAAGGGAAGAGGATCAAATTTTGATGCCGTAAATAGTTTGGCGTGCCAAAATAAAAATTCGTGTTCAGCAGGTCCGACTTAGTAAAAATAGCTCATTTGACAAAATGTTACACTCCGTGTCGCTGTAATTAACAACTGTCGAAAAGTGAACTGGTTAATAATATTATTAACCCTACAGAAAAACACAAGTAATAAGAAAATATTATAGAAGCAGGTAGGTACCCAGGATTTAGAGAAAATAAGGAGTTTGCTAGAATAGACGATTGCGATTTATAGGTAATTTATTACTAGAATTCTTCGTAACATATTCATGTTCGTAAATAGGAATTATAACGAGGCTTTGATAAAGTAATTTATGCGTTCGAGTGAGGAAATTGATCGAACGTATACGGTACGTTACAATGCAAATTGAATATTTTCACCAGATTGAATGTGGTGGCTCAATTCACAATAATATCAGGGATTATATTCCACTAAATGAGCGTATCCAGGGAAACCTTCGTAGCTGCTGGCATCTGAGAGACCAACACACGTTGTGGTTATGAAACTTACAGTTTTTGCTATCAATAGTAAAAATTTCTGACTTACAGTTCTGTCTTTTGTCTGGAAGGGATAGTGTTCCTGTATCGTTACTATAGGAAGGGATAGTGTTCCTGTTTCGTTACTATAGGAAAGGATAGTGTTCCTGTATCGTTACTATAGGAAGACATAGTGTTCCTGTTTCGTTACTATATGAAGGGATAGTGTTCCTATTTCGTTACTATAAGAAGGGATAGTGATCCTGCATCGTTACTACAGGAAGAAATAGTGTTCCTGTTTCATTACTATAGGAATAGATAGTGTTCCTGTTTCGTTACTATAGGAAGGGATAGTGTTCCTATTTCGTTACTATAGAAAGAGATAGTGATTCTGTATCGTTACTAAAGGAAGAAATAGTGTTCCTGTTTCGTTACTAAAAGAAGGGATAGTGTTCCTATTTCGTTACTATAAGAAGGGATAGTGATTCTGCATCGTTACTACAGGAAGAGATAGTGATCCTGTTTCATTACTATAGGAATAGATAGTGTTCCAAACCAAGAAGCCATTTTTGGATCTTGAATTTTGCTTCTCTAGTAGTTGCATGTTTAATGTCACAATTACTTACCATTTAGTTATGGATATGAGGGTACAAAAAGAGTGCAAATCTTTGTGCGGAAGCAGTCTTTGTAACAATAAATTTGTTTATAAAAATTTTTTTTCCAAGCTTGTCTTCATAGTTACCCGATGTTGGGTTATTGCTGCATTGAAAATAAATAGTTGGCGTATGGTCTAAACTTTGCTTTTCGTGTAGAGATCTGTAGTATGATACCGAATAGGTTTTTTGTGCAAGACTCACAAAACTGAGCGTTGAGCTCTTTCCAGTGTGAGCATATGAGTTTTCGAGGACCCTCCCCAGGATCCTATACAAAAGCTAATAACTGACTGACAAAGACTCAAATAAACAAGACGCAGAATATTCTTTGTGGCACTGTTTCTGAGTAGCCGCATGATATTTATTAGCTTTCTTGCTCGTGTAGAAACAAACTAGATATGTTTGTTAAAAATTAGTTGTTCGTCGAACGTAATATATATGTATATAATTATATATAGAGGGTGGCTCGGAAAGAGACGTCCAAAAATTTTTCTTGGGGTATCCAAATCACCCCCATGTACCTATGTTCCGCGATTTTCAGTAGTTTAGGAGATATAATTTTTTATATGATTTTTTGCATAATTTTCACCCTGACACTCGTTTTGATTTGTTTTCTATTTCTATTGGACGTATACACTTAGATGCTTGTTTTAAGGTTACTTATTACTTTAATGTAATTTACCACCTTGAAAAAATATGGTTCACCTAGGCTTTCCATAACATGACTAAAATTGAGTTGAAAGTTCAATATTAGTGTTCGAGCATATTAGTCTAACAAGTCAAAAAAATAGAAAAGGGTGTTTAAAATGTTTTCAATGGCTTTTAAGCATTTTAAATAACTGCTTTTGCTCTTCAGCAATAAAAAAATTTAAACAAACCAGACCTCAATGGGCCTTTTTTTCTGTAACCAGCCTTCAAAGTTAAGAAGTAAGCTTGTTAAAATAAATATATGTATTTTTTCTGTGAAACGCAAGTCACAGTCCATACTCGGTATGGACTATACAGGATGCTTGGAATGTCAACCTATTCCTTGAAAGGAGTTATACTAGAGATCATTTCAAACAAATTGAGCCAACTAGTGATCCAAGTTACGGAAGTTTTTAAGATATTTTTCAAACTTTCAGGCTGGTAAAAAAACAAATAAGTCTTTTAAGTTATTTGTGTAAATGTGCAAAAAGTGTAATAAATAAAATAAAATAAAAATGTATGCAAATAATTAATAATAATATGTGTAATAGGTAAATAATTAAAATATTATTTTGGTGTTCCGTTTATATGAACTATGCATCCTCCGCCACCGGACTCTTAATAGGAAAACATAAATAAATAAAAGCAAGATATATATATATACATATATATATATATACAAGGCGACTTTTTGATCATCGTCCAAATTCATACTGGAGGCTTGATAAGTGATCAGTATTGTTCGCGCCACTTCTTGTGGCTCTCATACTGCGGGGTAGTTGTGAATTAATATTTTCAACTGTCATTTTCGCTGCATCTCCACCCGCTTAGTTTTGGACGCAAATCAATCAGTCGTCAATCAGAAGCCTTTCACGCCGGAGGTATACGCTGATTGTCATTCGACTAGGTCCTACCTCGACCCTACCGCCCGCCATTTTGAGATCGCACCCGCTGTGCGCCTCATTTTCATCTATTACTATTACGAAGAAGATTAGCCGAGAAGAGCGCAACCAGGCACGAAGAGGAAGAAGAAAACCATCTTGGAGAACACCAGAGACTTGGTGGCTCAGGCGAAGCGTGGTTTGTGGTGCATGCAGCTCCTTCCCAAGGTCAGATCTTTCATCTTCGTAATTATTTCTCTTCACTTCCCGCTATTTTTAAAACCTATGGTGATACAAAGCACTGCCGTCATATCGCGTGCTCATTTTTTGGCCATTCGAGCCGGATCTAGATCCATTTTAGGCCCTTTGATCTGCGATCTATAACCATTTTTTGGTATTTCCAACCGCTATCTTCATGTTCTTTGTCTAAAGAACACGTGAATTCCGCTCTAATTTTCACTCTGCCCGCAGTATTACCCCGCATTCCCGCTCTTATTTGCATTATCTATGCATTAAAACCCCGCATTCGTCAAAATATTAGTGATTCCATTTCCTATATACTGGAAATTATAAATTATCTACAGTGAAATACGCCATTCTGTTAATTTATCCGCTGCGATTATACCATTTGATCATTTCACAGAAAATATTATCTGCCTACCTGCTAATTCTTAATATTATCGAGAGGTACTCGTACACAGGTTCGTCGCACACACAGGTATTACGCATAACAATTCCGCTTGTAAATCGTCTTATAATTGCCGCCATTGTAATTGTAAACACCATTCGATGTTGTGCCGCAAACAAAATGTGATGAATACTCACACCGCGCTTGGTCAAAATATTACCGTGTCTCCACGCACACATACGCAATCTTCGAGGTTGGTGGATCCTGCCGTATCGGCGACTAACACAGAACATATGACTAATGATTCTCAATCCGTACCAACTGCGAGTAATAATATTTCTTTATGTAACTTACAGCCTAACTCGCAGCGTAATGAAACATGCCTTTTAGGTACAATTCAAGTGATCGTGAAAGATTCTAACGGTATGTCTGTCCGTCTACGTGCGCTCTGCGACCCTGCGTCACAATCCAGTTTTTCGACGGTTTCCTGTTGTGAGAAGCTTAACTTAAAATATGAGAAAATTCCCCGCGCTTTTGTTAAGGGCATCGGCTCTTCATCAAACCCAATTAAGGGTGCGACAAACCTTAAATTGTTTTCACGATTTGATGATTCGGTTTCAATTTCGCTTGACACTTATGTAATCGACCGTATTACCGACAACTTACCATCGGTGCAGGTGGATTTGTCTACGCTTTCGTATTTAAAATATATCACACTTGCTGATGAAACATTTTACTTACCGGGTGAGATTGATATTCTTATCGGTGCATCTTTATTCGCGGATATCTTGTTATCAGGCCGCGTCTCTGGTCCCCCGGGTACGCCGACGGGATTTCAGACCATCTTCGGTTTTACGCTAATTGGTAATACGCCTGTTTACCAAAATACCGCATGTTCAATTTCGTTATGCTCTTATATGGAGATTGAACCGCCAATAGATTTTATTTTACAAAAATTTTGGCAATTAGAAGAGGTGCATTGTGAACCTGCTTCTAGTCCCGCAAATGATGAATGTGAAAAATTATTTATTAACAATGTGTCACGTGACCCCGCTGGTCGCTATTCGGTTTCTTTACCGTTCGCACGGAATCCTAACATACTAGGAAACTCGTACCATCACGCAAAAAAGTGTTTTATGTCTCTTGAGCGTAGGTTTGTTTCTAACGCAGATTTACGTTCCGAGTATAACAATATAATAAATGAATACCTAACTAAAGGTTACATATCCCCGCTTCATAATGATGACCAATTATCTCTTGGTTATTATATTCCGCATCATCCCGTAGTGCGTGTTGATAAATCAACGACAAAGGTGCGTATTTGTATGAATGCCAGTACTAAGACTGACTCCGCTGATGGTACTCGTGTCTCATTAAATGACACGCTGCACACAGGTGCTAATTTGCAAAACGATTTGTTTTTAATTTTACTTGACTTCCGCTTGTATGAAATCGCTTTTACCTCGGATATCAAACAAATGTTCTTACAAGTTTTGGTTAACGCCGATGATCGCAAATTTCAAAAGTTTTTATACCGCTTTGACACGTGTTCACCGCTTATCGCTTATCAGTTCAATCGCGTCTGCTTTGGACTACGTAGTAGCCCTTTCCTTGCGATGAGAGTAGTCAGGAAACTCTGTGAGGATGGGAGTTCAGCGTACCCGCTCGCCGCTACTGTAGCCGCACGAAACTGTTACATGGACGACATCTGCTATAGCACGCCCACCGTGCAGGGCTCCTTACAGCTCAGAGATGAGCTGGTAGGATTGCTTAAGGCCGGTGGCTTTGAGCTCGTCAAGTGGTCTAGTAACTGTCAACAGTTACTTGATACACTGCCTGATACTCACCGCTTAAATTCTAGTAAGAATTTTGAAGAACAAACTCAAACTCTTAAAGTTCTTGGCTTACAGTGGTCGCCTGATTCTGACGAGTTCTCTTTTACTGTATCGCTAGATAGTCGCCCATGTACTAAACGCAATGTTTTGTCCGTGATAGCACGTCAGTACGACGTCCTCGGCTTTACCGCTCCTGTGATCTTGTACGCAAAATTACTCTTGCAGAAAATCTGTATTTTAAAATTAGACTGGGATGAAACACTACCCTCTGATATTGCGCAGATTTGGCAAAACTATTTGAAGGAGCTACCTGTTTTGCGGGATTTACGTATTAAACGCCACTTAGACGTGTTCCAAAATTCGAAAATTTCGATAATATCATTTGCAGACGCAAGTGAACGTGGATACGGATGTGTCGTATATATTAGAGTACAAGATGACTCAGACACTTGCACTAGCATTCGGCTGGTATGCGCAAAGTCAAAAGTCTGTCCGCTCAAGACCGTCAGTGTCGCCCGCCTTGAGCTTTGTGCCTCGTTACTCATGTCGAAATTAACTCGTCGTGTAGTTGACGCTTATAAAATACGTCACAATATTGAACGTATTTACTGTTTTACCGATTCTATGGTAACTTTACACTGGATACATTCCTCACCGCACAGGTTTAAAACCTTTGTCGCGACGCGTATAACAAAAATAATATCCGCTATTCCCGCTGAATGTTTTTACCATACAGCTGGTTCTCAAAACCCGAGCGACTGTCTTTCCCGTGGTCTCACTCCCACGCAGTTGATGAGTCACCCGCTCTGGTTCACTGGACCTGCTTGGCTTTATCTGGACGCTAAAGAGTGGCCAATCAAAACAATAGAATCAGCTTCTATTGAAGAAAACTTGCC
Source organism: Ypsolopha sequella (assembly GCA_934047225.1). Taxonomy (NCBI): domain Eukaryota; kingdom Metazoa; phylum Arthropoda; class Insecta; order Lepidoptera; family Ypsolophidae; genus Ypsolopha; species Ypsolopha sequella. The sequence continues at coordinate 1,982,547 of OW203988.1, read as the reverse complement.
GGAATCAAAAACAATTTCTCTTCCCGCTTTTAGTAATGAAGAACCGCATCCACTTCTTTCTCTTTCGGAAAGAATTTCGTCATGGCTTGTGCTTTTACACACAATCATTTACATCTACCGATTTTTACGTATTTTACCGCGCTCTAATATTTTTACCGCTACCGATATGGATTTCGCTGAAGTTGCATTGATTAAAGCTCTTCAAGCATTTTATTTTCTTGATGAAATAAAAAGATTAAAGTCAAATAAACTTTGTTCTCCCGCTTTAAATCGACTATCGCCATTTTTAGATAAAAATGGATTGTTACGCGTTGGTGGTCGACTTCGCAACACAGACATGACGTTCGATCAACAACACCCTGTGTTGTTACCTCGTAAAAATCATATTGTCGAATTGATTATCATTCATTATCATCGCAAAAATTGTCACACTGGACCAGTGGCTTTAATGTCAATAATCCGCCAAAAATTTTGGATACTTTCCTGTCGAAATATTGTTCGTCGCGTAATACATAGCTGCAATTATTGTTTTAAGGCGAAGCCGAGACAAACCTTCCCTTTCATGGCAGATTTACCATCATGCCGCGTTAATGAGGCTAAAGCTTTTGTCCACTGCGCTGTGGATTATTGTGGTCCTATCAGTATCACTCCGTATCGAAAACGTGGAGTCCGTCCCGTCAAATGTTACCTCTGCATATTTGTATGCCTGGTGACTCGTGCAGTTCACGTTGAATTGGCAACTGATCTTAGCACGAACACTTTTCTTTCCGCGTTCAAACGTTTTTTATCTAGACGTGGAGCAGTGTCTTTCGTATATTCAGATTGTACGGGCAACCTTCCGTACATTCTGCTACGTTGCGACCTAGTTATGTCCAGCGTGTACGTGATGTTATTACTTTACTTTATACATTTTATTTATCTATCAAGTGAGTACCTACTTAGCTACCGTAGAGATCACAGCTAGAGAAAACTACTTTTCTCTTTATTAAACCATCTTCAAATTACAAGTCTGTTTCCACTTTCTACACCACTCCACTTCATCTAACGACAACAACAATCGTACGGCCAGAACTGATCACTCTGACCATACATCAATTTGGTCCTTCGAGCACCAGGACTTCTTCGGGACTCTTCGGGGAAATACGTCGAGGTACGAAAGAAGACTGGAACTAGCAGGCTGTGGAATCTGTGATCTACTACGTTGTAGGGCTCCATCCGTCGGCGGAAAAAATTAACTGTGTAACTAAAAGAGGTACGGTACCTACCTAAAGTGACTCTGTAACTGTGATTATAAACTGAGAAGAACTGTGAATTAGACTGTGGGTTAATTAACTGTGGGTTAGAGGAACTGTGTCAGTGAAAAACTTTACGAAGTAACTTGAACTGTGAGATTGAACTTTAACAGAATTTGACGTCAAAAATCTTACTGGGGAGTGAACTTTAGCTACGTGTTCGAACACATCTACTTAACTAACTAATCAGAGTCATTAACTAACTGTGAGGAAAGATGGAAGATTTACGTATTCAGGGAGAAGTGTATGAGAATATTAAGAGACTGTGCGAGAACTTTGGGAAGGACGGGAAGGCGAGAAAAACTGTGGACTATTTAACAACGCGGATTGTGTCCCTGGAAAACCAATGGGAAGATTTTGAGGTTAGGCACGTGGAACTTCTACAAAAAACTGACCCGGCTCATGAATATTTTACGAAACAGGTGTTTGAGCAGACTAGAAATATGTACCAGAAAACAAGGAAAGCTATTCTGACTTTACTTGAATCAACTTCGAAGGCTGGAAAAACTATGGAGGAGGAAATAAGTGTTGAAAATCCGACAACACACAAGACAACTGAGATACTGAGGCAACAAAGATCTAATTTTAAGGCTTTCGAGAGAACTATGACGAAAATAAACATGGAGAACACTGTGGAGAGATGGGAAATGGAGGATTATCTGAAAACTTTGAAGGTGAAATGGGAAATTATTGACAAGCGACACTGGGAGTTGGATAGCTTGCTCCAGGAAGAAGATCATGAGGATGAGTACGAGAAAAACTATACAAGGCTAGAAAAACACTATGACGAATTACGAAGACAGCTGAACAGCAAAATCTGGGCGAACGTTCACTACCATGAATCAACGCCGCGTATGGAGATTCCCGAATTCTCGGGTAACTATAATCAATGGGTATCATTTAAGGATCTATTCACGGAAACTATTCATAACAACCCATTGATACCAAAAACTCAAAAGATGAAACACCTGAAAACTAAACTAAAAGGGGAAGCATTACAACAAGTACAGCACTTGACTATTAGCGCTGAAAACTACGATTCCTGTTGGGAAATATTAAATCATCGCTTCAACAACAAACGTATGATGTTTAATTCTTACATGAATACGATGCTGAATCTTCCAGTAATTCAGCAAGCGACTGCTTACGTCATAAAAAATATGCATGACGTCATAATCGAGTGTTTAAACGGTCTCAACAACATAGGAATTGACATAGCTACTTGGGATCCAATAATCGTGCATTTGATGTTGCAAAAGCTCGACTCTGTAACATATAACGAGTATAACAAGGAGCTGGAAGACCCGCGAGAACTACCAAACTTCGATGACTTCAGCAATTTTCTGGAAAGCAAGTTCATGGCACTGGAAGCTGCGAGGAGTCACCAGAAAACGGAATTAAGTAATCCGAAGCCGTCAACATCTAGAGGCAACAATTATAAAAACAAGGCATGGCAGCAGGGATTTTCTAAAACTTTTCATGCTACCGCCAAAAACTGCCCCCTTTGTCAGAAAGATCATGTGTTGATGCAGTGCCGCCAATTTGTTGACATGGATTCAGGAAAACGGAACGAAACGGTTGCAAAACTTCGCGTTTGCAAAAACTGCTTATACAGCCATGGAAACAGCGAATGTCGGTCAACAAACAACTGCAAACTATGTCATCAGCTGCATCACACGTTACTTCATCCATACGGAAATAGTAACGATTCTGTAAGACGCCATAATCAACAATCGGATCAAGGAACAAACTTTATTGGAGCGGCTAAAGTACTGAAGAGAGAGTTCGTAGACTTCAAACAACTGATGAACAACGAATTTTTTGATGAGCTCAGCAAACTGGAGATAGAATGGCACTTCAGCGTCCCTTCTTGGCCCAGCGGCGGGGGAGGGACGTGGGAGGCCGCGGTAAAGTCTATGAAGCATCACTTGCGACGAGTGCTTGGGGAACAAAAACTCACGTACGAAGAATTTCTTACGTTGTTAAATCAGATAGAAGCATGTTTAAACTCGCGGCCACTTTGTCAATTGACTGAGGATCCAGATGAACTAGGAAGTAGTCTGACTCCTGGACACTTTCTCACGGGGAGTCCTACATTAGCAGTTCCTCAAGGCAACTACTTAGAAGATGGAAGCATAGACTTAAGAAGAAGATGGCAGCTAACTGAGAGAATGATGCAACAGTTTTGGAAACTCTGGTCACATGATTATCTACACCAGCTGCAAATTCGGAGCAAATGGCAGCAACCCACCAAAAATATTGAGAAAGGTGATGTGGTTTTGATACGGGAAAATAGTATAATGCCACAAGGAAAATGGCCTATGGGTCGCGTGGTGGAGCTACATCCGGGCAAAGATGGTTACGTCCGGGTAGTAACTTTAAGAACTAAGAATGGAATAATGAAGCGACCTATAGTCAAACTATCTCCACTGCCAAAAGAAGAAGAACAACCATCAACATCAACTTTAATATCAAGAGAGGGGCAAGACACCAAAAACAAGAAAACTGAGAAGACTATGAAGAAGGAAACTAAGAAGAGTACGAAGCAGAAAACTGAGAGAGAAACTGAGCGGAAAACTGAGAGAAAGAAGCCGGGAAAGAGATCTCTTTTCCTGACTTTGCTAACTTTGATGCTGTGGATATTTACTGCAATTCTTGGGTCCAACGCTAATCAAACATCAGATGTATATATTACATCGTTGGGGAAGGAGCAACCGATTTATTATGATAAAATCGGTAACATGCAACTTGTCCACGATGAATGGGTCCTTTTAGTTTATTACAATCTGACATCATACTGGCAAGGCATACAAACTATGGAGAAAAACTTGGAGCATGTCAGAAGTATATGCAAAACTATGGAGAAGACGCTGTGTCAGGCTACTACCAATCAACTTGATCACGAGATGGATCAGATCAAAAACTACAATGTTATGCTTCTTACACCTCAAAAACACTTAACTAAGAGAAGAAGACGTGGATTGATCAATGGTGTGGGATCCTTGGCACGAAGTCTGTTTGGAATTTTGGATCAAAACTTTGCTGACAAGTATGAAAATGATATTAAAGCTATCCAGTCGAACGAAAACTATTTACTTGGTCTCTTGAAAAATCAAACGTCCATCGTCGAAATTGAAAATAATGCTATGAAGAAGAACGAAATACGAATGAGACAACAATTTGAAGCTATCCAGTCGGTCATACAGCAAACAAACTCATCATTTGGAAAAATGGAGCAACAGCTCGAAATTATGACAACTGCGAATTATTTTAACTCAGTGTCTTTAACTGCAAGTCTTCTTTTAACGAACTTGAGAACGACGCAAGAAACGCTTTTCAGCACTCTATCCGGCATCTATCAAGGACACGTCGATGCACACCTCTTTACTCCAGACTATATGATGAGACAATTAAAAAATATAGCTGGACGGCTACCAAAGAGATTGTTTTTACCCATTGAAAATGTGCAAAACGACATAAGAGATGTATATAAATTGCTGTACGTGAAAGCTAGAATCACGGAAAATAATTTTTTATTTGAAATGCACATTCCACTAACGAGTGATGAATATTTTACCATCTACAGAGTTATTCCACTTCCGATATACTATGAGAAGGAGACAAGAAAAATTGTACGGTCGTCAGAATTCATGGCCGTCAACTTTAGAAAAAATACTTACTTAAATATGGAAGCGCAAGAAATAGCAAACTGTATTCAAAAAAGCAGTAACAATTTTGTATGCACTGATAGCCGACCCATTCATAATTTATTCGTTCATACTGAAGATTCGCCGTGCGAAGCAAAATTAATAAGTCATAGGCCGGCCTTAACTTGTAACATGATAACTGAGAGGTGCGAGGAACAGTGGGTACAACTACACACAGCGAACTCCTGGCTTAGCACATGCTGCGATAGATGCGTCATCAGAATAATATGTGAAGATCGGATTACATCGGTGACGACGAACGGTTCCAGCATTGTTACCCTAGGTCAGGGTTGTATACTTCAAGGAAGAGATTCGACAATATACGCCCACAACCTCTTACAGAACAGGCTGCTTATGAAAAGCGAGATTGACGTGCCATCTCTGAAAACGTCAATAAACGACATCGCAGATGTGACTCTACATGGCATCCATTACAAAGAGTCCGCCAACTTAGATAGCCAACTTAAAGACGTAGACGAGAAATTACGGCTACAACGACAACGAGAGAATTTACCAAACGAGCTCTCTACACACGATGTACATTTATATTTCGTGTCGTACTCGCTCTGGGGAGCAGCGGCAATCGGAGTACTCGCATGGATCATCACAAGGCGGTACAGACGGTCACAACGACTAACTGGGCCGGAGCCCCGATCGGCGGCGGCGGCGGTGGAGACTACTGCGACGGCAGGGGCGCGGGCGGCGGAGACGAGCCACGGGACGGCGAGGAGGTCTGATGACTTTGAAGTACAACCCATGCGACAATGGCCGCCCCCTCCTCTAGTGAAAGAAGCTCTAGTGAAAGAAAACTTAGTGTAATGTGAAAGGACTGTAAACTTTACGAACTCTAAGTGAAAGTGATGGACTTTTATAACGTACATATGAACTTTAATCAAGTGAATTAATTAAATTTTGGGTATTGATTTTAACTTACATTTTTTGTACTTCTCTACACTAATGACTTTATAACTTTGATTTTTTGTAATGTGTCTTTTAAATTTCTAGTTGTGATCTCAACTTATCTTAAACTAAATCTTAACTTAGCGTCTCTCTTCTTCCCGGTTTGGGAGCATGTACGGGCAACCTTCCGTACATTCTGCTACGTTGCGACCTAGTTATGTCCAGCGTGTACGTGATGTTATTACTTTACTTTATACATTTTATTTATCTATCAAGTGAGTACCTACTTAGCTACCGTAGAGATCACAGCTAGAGAAAACTACTTTTCTCTTTATTAAACCATCTTCAAATTACAAGTCTGTTTCCACTTTCTACACCACTCCACTTCATCTAACGACAACAACAATCGTACGGCCAGAACTGATCACTCTGACCATACACAGATAATGCTACGAACTTTGTAGGCGCTAGAAATGCCCTCTCAGAAATTTACAATTTGACAAACTCCGAAGAATTTAAAACGTCTTTCGCGAATGAACTTGCCGATCATAGAATACAATGGAAATTTAATATTCCACGTAGCCCACATTTTGGGGGACATTATGAGATATATGTCAAAGGATTTAAGACGCATTTGCATAGAGTAGTAGGTACTCAACTGTTGACCTACGAAGAATTATTAACTGTAGTTACGCAAATAGAATGTGTCATAAATTCTCGTCCGCTTACGCTGCTGAGTGAAGATCCATCTGAACTTAGCGCGTTAACTCCTGCACATTTTCTGATGTCAACTCCTTTAAAAGAATTACCCGCTTGTAAGGTGGCTGATGAGCCAGTTAATTTATTACGTCGCTACGCGTTGCTTGATCAAATGGTAGAATCGTTCGCAAGGCGATGGAAGAATGATTATCTCCATCTTCTCCAGTCTAGAGGAAAATGGAATACACCTTCCAACCCAATCAAAATTGGATCTGTTGTCGTTGTAGTTACCGATAACACTCCACCGCTTCAATGGCCGCTCGGTGTTATTGTAGCTGTATACCCTGGCAAAGATAATGTCATTAGGGTAGCTTCTGTCAAAACGACGACAGGTGTTTACAAACGACCTGTCGTGCGTCTTTGCCCTCTCCCATCTCAATAACTCCTTTCTTTGCCCCCGCTTCAAAATTTCGTTATTCTCTGTCTTATTTTTACTTTTCTATTCTTATTTTAAAACCAATGGTTTTAACGCCGGGGGCAAATGTTCGCGCCACTTCTTGTGGCTCTCATACTGCGGGGTAGTTGTGAATTAATATTTTCAACTGTCATTTTCGCTGCATCTCCACCCGCTTAGTTTTGGACGCAAATCAATCAGTCGTCAATCAGAAGCCTTTCACGCCGGAGGTATACGCTGATTGTCATTCGACTAGGTCCTACCTCGACCCTACCGCCCGCCATTTTGAGATCGCACCCGCTGTGCGCCTCATTTTCATCTATTACTATTACGAAGAAGATTAGCCGAGAAGAGCGCAACCAGGCACGAAGAGGAAGAAGAAAACCATCTTGGAGAACACCAGAGACTTGGTGGCTCAGGCGAAGCGTGGTTTGTGGTGCATGCAGCTCCTTCCCAAGGTCAGATCTTTCATCTTCGTAATTATTTCTCTTCACTTCCCGCTATTTTTAAAACCTATGGTGATACAAAGCACTGCCGTCATATCGCGTGCTCAAGTATCTTGGATCAGTAACAATTTTTGTGAAATTCGTATAATGAAATTTCGGCTTCCCATATAAATTCAGTTCCAGTCCCAAGTGAATCACTATGGGGAGTCGAAATTTAGTTTTATGAATTTCACCAAAATTGTTATTGATGCATGATACTGATCACTTACCAAGCCACCGGTATGAATTTGGACGATGATCAAAAAGTCACCTTGCATATATTTATGTATATACAGGGTGTAACAGAAAGGTGTAACCATATTTGAAGAGCTTATTCAGTCAATGGTATAGAACAACTTTCACTATGGAACAAAACTTGTGCCTCGAAAAAAAAATTTTACTGTTTCATAGAAAAATGCAATTCCGCTCGGCCGAAATGTATGGAAGGGCAGATTTTCTTTTTGAGATTTCGGGGTTGGCTCCATAGTAAAAGTTGTTCTATATCATTGACTGAATAAGCTCTTCAAATATGGTTACACCTTTTTGTTACACGTTGTATATGTAAATATTTTACTTCAAATAATTATGTTTAATGTTATTAATGAATTCCTTTCAAGTTTTATTAATTTCTACAGTAGCCAATGTTGCCTACGGTGCGCGCGACACATTACGCGACAGGTGGCAGTGCGGGGGTGTTCACACTGATATGTCTGTACTCGCCCGCACTCCCACCATGGTGCGTACTATACGTAGGACATATGTAGCAAACATAGCTACGGCTCGTAGCCATTACGAACTATTGCATTAATTATGCATATTATTTTGGTGCACAGCCTGTATAAGGTACCCTTATATCATATTATTAAAAAGTCCATGGTTCACAATAAAAGGCGAAATTGTAATTTTGCAAGGCAAGACAGCGCCCCATAAATATTTTCTATTGACATCTTGAATATCTTTCCGAATTTCACGCGAAAAGCCTCACGTTTACGATTAAAAAATCTACGGACAAAAAGCTTATTAAATTTAAAGCTTTTGCCGGGGCGAAAAAAATTTTCAATTTCCTGTGCTGGATGACATATCGGGTTCTTCTAAATCAATCTTCCCTAAACTTTTTTGGTAAATTATTTGCAACTTATGAAGGCCCCGAGTAAGTTTTACTATAAGCGAGACTTAAATAAGTCCTACGCTGATGAGTAAAATAATTGTGAAGTTCTGCTTTAAGCGAGTCTCAAGTTAGTTTTACTTAGCGGGTCTCGTGTAAATTCCACTTTAACCCTAGACACATAACCTTCGTCAAATCCACGACTATACGAAAGAAAATTCGCTGTATCATTTTGCTGCGTACGCCGATGGTCGTGTTGTCTCTTATCAACTCTGTATTCACCACGTTGTGGCACGAGGTATTCGTGTTTGGTTTGTTGGTACACCATTTTTTGAAATATTACGAAAATATTCGTCATCTCAATGCGATACTTGCCTGGCAAAATTTCAGAATCGCTAAAAAAACCTAATTTTTAATTTTTTCTTATTGTATTGGAATTTTTTATTATTTTTGCCAAAACTTATGCCATTGTAAGCTTTAAGAAAAATAAGCAAAAATATATAATGAATTCAAATAAATGGACTTATTTAATAACATAATAAATGTTTGATATACTTGAGTAATAAATGTAACAAAAAGACATGGCTTTGGTTAAAATTTTATTTCTTAAAAAAATGTTTGTCAACGAATGGTTAGGTTTAATAGGGTACACGAGACCGATAAGTATCTATGGTTAAGTCAGTTATGCAATACACATTTTGACTCTATTCCAATACAGTATTGTAATCCTATTATAAATTTCAGATGCTGGGTTTCTGATTCGATAAAATATTTTTTGAGGGCCAATAGCAACATATCTTTTAGTTTTATGTAATAAATAAGAATATGGGGAAATACACAAAAAATAATAAAGGTAAGGTTTACTTAAGTTTAAAAAAATAGTACACTTGAATAAAAAAAAATATAGGAATAAGGAATAAATAATATTATAAATATATGTACATATGCAATACATGTAATAAATATACGCTAAACTCCGCCTATTTCATTAGTCTTGCTAAGAAGCTTAAGTAGCAAGAAACTTAAATAGCAAGGTCATGTCCGTTTTTTTCATAATTATATTATTTGTTACAACAAATGTGAACAAAGTTAAAAAGTAAACCTACATTTTAATTGAATAAAGAGATAAAAAATACAAGACAGGAGTAATTTATGTCATGAAAAACAAGAAATAATACCGTTTTCTACTTGACCCATATAGTCCATCTGCTTTTGCAGTCATTTCGTTTAAGTAAGGAAAATATATTAACTACTTTTATGACAAAGATCATTATCATTATGACAACTCCATCTTTTTTATCTTCCTGTCCAAACAGTTTAAACTTATTCTCTAACAAAGTAAGAATCTCTTTTGTAAGTTTATTGTAAAATGTTATACCATGTCCCATGAAAGTGGTACTCATTTTGGAAAGTCTTGATTTTTGGAAAAGTCAGTTTAAGTTTATTTCTGGTTTCTTTACAGTATTGCTCACCAAGACTTAGGCTTGAGCTTGGACTCAACATTTTTTCTGATGTCATAGTCAGGAATCAGGTAGAAAGAGACTGCACATTTCATTTGTTACTATCATAACACACCACTTTTGCTTCTTCCACATTAAATATTTTACATGGGTAAGACTCACTTATTAAACTGTGCAAGAAGACACAGGTCGAGCTTTCGATGAGATAATGACTGATGACATACTAATGTAGATCAGTGACTCAACCGGACGCTTGATGCAGTATTCGCCACTACTTCCACGTCACGTGTGTGTAATAGGGTACACTCAGACAGCACTGATAACGTCTTTCGTAACTGTTGGCCTCAGAATAAGGAATACAAATAGAAGCCTGGCTAAAATAATACGCGGAGAAAGACACCTATCCTTGATTTTCTTACGACATTCTAGTGCGTTAGAGAGAGATGGATATGTATTAGTTTTTTCTTAATTAGGTAGGTTGTCACTAGTTCGTTGCTTCGCTAGTGATGTAACAATGTCAATTTTTGACTACGATAAATAAACCAAATCGAAATGAACCACGACCAATCTGCTTACCACGCATTATATCGTATCAAAGTGTGAAAAAAAAGAGAATGCAGGAGGCACCGACCTTTCTGGTGACATCCTCTTGCTTTGGAAGGAGGCCAAGAGAATTAATAGCAAAGTGGTCTCTGTCTACCCCAGTGGGACACATGTTATATTGTGCAAATAAGGAATTAATAAAAGGATATCTTTCGTTTAGCATAATATTTTTTATTAAGTACAAATTACTATATCGTAGGCAGGTAGGTACATAAGTTAAGTCCAAAATTGTGCTTGTTTCTAGTACAAAAAATGCTGTAGCTTGTATCAGAGATACAACCGTAAACTATTTAAGTGGATACTTTTTAAGTCGCCTCTTAACTCAATCAAATATATGTTCGTTGATGTCGAGACTTTGTTCAATCAAGGAGGAAGGAATTAATCGCAACAATAGAAATCATAATAATCATAGACTTATAGGATTTGTAATAATAATATTATGTCAATGATGTGCGATGACAGCGCAATTACTACAGAGGTAATTTCATTTTTTTATTATTTCTATCAAATAAACATCAACTTATCTTGAATAATAACTAACAAATAATGAACGATTAAAATACCCAATAACCTGTAATAGGAAATCAAATTATGCGCAGTTCAAGTCAATAAGCATTCCCAAAATTTATTTCACGATAGAACTACCCTGTCAAATTACTTTTATTGTCAACCACTAAGTACGAAAATGTCTTGATCTGCGGAATTTCTTCGTGAAGTCGATCACGGAAGTAACGTACAAGTTCTGAACAGGCCTTTCAGAACGATTTGCGAACATAGAAGTATGCACTTTTCTACACCACAGACATCCATAGGTACTGGTTCTGTTGCCTAAAATTGAAAAATTATCGAGTTAATATACTATAGTATAGTAAAGCACGTACCTACTAACAAGATTGATAATGCAATTAGACATAATTATTTAAAGGTTACCAATGTGTCTGTATCTGGTAAATATAACGTCGGTAAAGCATCTGCTTTTAACCGTCTCCATTTTAAATTTTCGTTTGATCCAAAAGAATCCGGCATAAAGTGTTTCGAACAAATATGACTGCTTTTTTAAATTGCCCAATTTGTTCTTATTATTCGTCTAAGCCATTCACTTTTTGATTCTTCCCTTTTTGGAAATCTGTAACAAAAAAATATAGCGATATTTATTCGGCATTATTTTTCTTTTAACTCGCGCTGCAATTAATCTGCGGTAAGTATTATCCTTTATGCACGGCTGCCGCGGGAACCAATGTTCGATAGTTTGCCACACGGACTTTAGTACATCACTATGCGTAAAAACATAACCTCTAATAGTCGGCAGAAAATCTATATAAAACAGGCAAATATCGGTGTAGAATTGAACACGAGTATGATTTACAAGAACTACTATTATTGTTACTGAGTTTTAGGTATGATCCTGCAACTTATTAACATAAAAACTATCAGAACTCACCGATGAAATGATATTGCTTCATTGTTGTTTTCTTTTTTTCCTTTATGCGATTTACAGCCTTCAATCGCACAAGACATTTTATTACAATGTTAAAAAACAATCAACACAAACAATAATAAATCACACTTTCACGAATTTTGAGAGGAAGAGCACCAAAATATTTAATTTCTCTCGGTGAAGCTGTAAACTTTTGCAAAATGCATTAGACATTTCGATGCCACCAAATTAAGATGTGATGTACGCAACGAACGATATTACAACAAAACGATACAATGATGAGACGTATTTAATTTGATGGTATTATAATTTTTAAAATACATCCAAATTACATCCAACTGACATTTGCTTAATTCAATCTAGTGACACACCAGGAAAAAATATAAAGTAAGTGCGGTCCGTCGTTTCATTCACTCGTACACAGGAGTAATTTACGTTAGATGAGTACAATGGCTAATGCCCAGTTCTTATTTTAGCCAGGCTTCTATTTGTATTCCTTATTCTGAGCTGTTGGCATTTTTTGTTGTACGAAGTGTCACACATCGAATATTACGTGACATGGCGGCAGTGGGGGCGGGTACATACATGTCAGTGTGAAATCGCCCGCACTCCCTCTTGGCGGCATTCGAATGCCTAATATTTTTAAATATTTTCATAATCTTATTTTTCATAGATTTATCAAAACGAATATACTGCCGTTTATGTCAAGCTTTTTATACTTCGTATGTGCTCTTTCAGTCGTGTGTTATTACGTTTTGCCTCACGAATGTTACTGTGCCCGCATCAGTCAATGGCTATTTTGTATACTTTTGGGGTCCTCAAGGAATCTCTATTAGGTAGATCTTGTGATAACAACTATTGAATCTACATCAAGGATCGAAAGATTGTTTTTGCACAATATTTTCGACACAATAAAAAGTCGATTCTGTCCATAACTCCTTTAACAAAGGGCAGATGTATCGGAGCCCTATCTGCACCCTCTGGGCGTGTTACGGTTGACAGTCACAGTCAGTACCTTCTTGTACAGTAAAATAAGTGAGCCCAGTTCATGTAAAACATTTATGATATCAACGCACTCGCAATTTTAATGATAATCTTCCACATTCATTGGTCCAATCGTTTTCTATTCCGGCTGCTTTTTCTTGACGTATACAGTATGTCCCCAATTTGGCTTGAATAGTATGAGTTCTCCTAAGCTGGCGTGATCGAGTCCTTAACTAACGCTATATTATTTATTTATTAACTCTTGTCCCACTTACTGAAACATTCTTTTTCCAATACTACGCACTACATCTTCTTTTAAATTGAAATGATCCCTTTTACTAATATTTTTCTCCCCTTCAAGTCAAACCATACTCCGCAGGGACCCTACAAATATTTACAAATTAAATGCTCAAGCAATATAACAATGAAGGTAATTAGTAATTTTAAAGTCATTAATAAATCAGATGCCATGTCATGCTTTATTACATGTTGTTACCAATGCACAAACAATGAACGTACAAAAAAAGGTGGATGGAGTTTCGCTAAGCAAACCTAAAGAACCTGTAGTAAGCCTACTCGCTTGTACAGTGGAGACCACATCAAGCTATACAGTTGCAGTACGACATTAGCCCCTACAGAGAAGAATATAAGATAGGTACAAAGTCCAATGTGTCTTACTTGATGCTGTCTCCACTGTACGTACGAGCCCGCTACACACACATTCAAATTATAGTAAGTCTATGATCCATCCTCAATCCACTCAACCACTACTACTCAATCCACTCACACACTTACAAACTGCCGCCATTGCTATGCTTCTTCTTTTGTCGCTTAGCGGCAACTCCGTCCGCCTTCTACATTTTAAATATTTCACAATACGTATCTATGATCAGCTGTCAATACCAGACCGTCTCTGTGTCCGGGTGGCAGAGCGCCCGCCTGTTAACCCAATGACCCAGCGGTCAAGGGTCGCTTATACTCGTAATAAAGAATAAGAATTTCGAAAGTCACGGACCTTATCTATCTGTGGGGTGCATGTTTGAATTCGAAAGTAAGAAAACCAGTCAAGTTCGAGTCAGATTCACGGACTCGCGCTTCCGTGCCGTGGATGTCCACGTACAATCGTATTTTTTTTCATATTTCTTGGTTCACCAGTTTCAGAGATACCGCATCATACCTTTTTTTGGAGTTTTTCAAAGATTTCTCGAAATCAGTTCCAGTAAATATACTTAAGGTAGGTATATATTTTTACAATCAGCGCCAATGATGTTCCAGTATCATTGATCAGCTCTTTAATATCTACAATGTGATACCCATATAGTATTCTAAGTTTTTTTTTCTCTTTACAACTTTAACACCCCTTCGGGGATTCATGTCGTGACGATATTTTATCATGTTTTTTTGTTTATATGTTGCCAGCTTAGAAAGTGTAAGACCAAGATAGAAATACCGGTTCATTCCGGGTAAATCCCATTTATTTAGTCCTGAAACCTCTTGGTCAAATAACAAAATTCCTATCCAAAATCTAGAATCAGGCCGATTCATTTAAGTTTTTTTTTTTTTGTTGTAAATAAAAGGTAATTCGAAATACAATTTAACAAGAAATAATTAAACTTTAGGAAATTCAGAGCAGAAAAAACTCTTAGCTTTACAATACAATGAACAATACAATATTCTTTATTGCACACCAAAAACTAAGTAAATAGACAATTTAAAAAGTAAAAGTAGGATACAATTGGCGGTCTTACTCGTATCACTAAAAAGCGATCTCTTAAAAGAAAGAAAACAATGTGTAGAGGCGGTGTAAAGAATAAATAGATAAAATTATACTATATATGTATACTTATGTATATGTTTAAACATACCTATACATAAGTATACATACATAAATCAGTGTAAATATAAAAGGAACAGGTAGAGCTTTACTTTACTTTTACCAATTAATTGGATCACGCACGTTTACTCGTAAACTTGCCCTCTAACGTGATTCTGAATAAAAGGAAATTAACTAATTATAAAGGAACTATAAAAGCCCTAAGCTAGGCTGAAGATGAGTCTTCTAATAACCATATGTATTTGTCACCGACGGATGGTAAAATCAGCCTCCTATTTAGACGCCTTTTAAACTTTCATCGTTTATGTTACAACATTTTCGAAGCTTTTCTTTGACAAAATTAGTCTAAATGTGTTTGGTTTATAACTCATCTTTGAACACCGGTCTTTCTACTTAGTCTTAATACCTGCACTTTTTACTTAGTTTTAACACCTGCACTTTATACTTAGTTTTAAGCCATGCACTTTATACTTAGTTTTAAGCCCTGCACTTTCTACTCAGTTTTAACACCTGCACTTTTTACTCAGTTTTAGCACCTGCATTTTTCTCTCAGTTTTAACACCTGCACTTTCAACTCAGTTTTAGCACCTGCATTTTCTACTTAGTTTTAGCACCTGCACTTTCTACTCAGTTTTAGCACCTGCATTTTTCACTCAGTATTAACAGCTGCACTTTCTACTTAGTTTCAGCACCTGCACTTTCTACTTAGTTTTAGCACCCGCACTTCTTACTCAGTTTTAGTACCTGCACTTTTAAGGTGTATTTTGTATTAGTATTCGCAGAAAAAAAAAATATGTGTACATATGGTCTCTTGGCTACGCGAACAATATATTAAAATATCATTCAACTAAAAGGCTAAGCGTCGTTCAGCTCTCTGGTTCGACGTTGCGTTCAACTAATGGGTTTAGCATCTTTGAGCCGTTCCATTGGATGCTGCCAATTAGTTAATAACCTAGCCGTTCAATTAAGAAGCTTATTTAACTACAAGGCGGTGACATATATAAAGCATGTAAGTGCGGTGCACGAAGCGCCTCCTAGCGGTCGCTACGTGGCCGTATCTAGTACTCAATCACTGGTCTAATTACCCAAATCTATTTGATTATATTACTTAATTGATACTTAATGCTTATAGCTTCAAACTGAACGCACGGACTTATTTTGCCCATGTGTAAACGAAAATGTATAGGAAAATGGAACGACAAATATTATCTTGGGAAAACAACCATACTAAAGATTAATACATAATTAATCAATTAATACAATAAAATTAAGCATAACATTATTTGGAAGTAATTTATCTCACCAATGTGAATTTTTGTACACTTACCAAAGGATGGTTTATTATTATTTTGTGAAAGCTTTTATTGAAACAAAATAATACTCAAATAACATTAAAAACCTACCTACAAAATAAAACTTGCCTAAAACAAAACACTAACCTAAAACCCTAAAATCCTATCTAGATCGCCACCATCTTGTGGAAACGCTGGCAGCGTTTCCTCTTTGAATGGTCAGACTGATTGTCTAGCTAAGATACGCGCCAGCCTTCGGGTCCCCACAAGCGTCGATCAGCCGTGCAGATAACTCTTTAAAAAGGAGCTTAGCATCTGCTTAGATCTTAGGGTTTATTTTGTTAAATTAATTTCCTTTTTTAGAGTTTCGTACACGACAAGGAACCCTTATAATTTCACCATGTCCGTTCATCTTTCGGTCCGTTCGTCCATTCTTTATTGTATACGGAAATATAAACATAAACAAAATTACAGTTAAAAAAGATACACATTGGTGAGCTTATCTCTAAACAGAGACTTGTGACAGGAAAACCATCACAATAGGAAAAAGTAACATAAACGAAGTAATCATACACGTGTACAGAGAGAAGAAGAACATACAAAGAATTATACAAGTACCCCTAAGGCTAATTACAAAATAAAAATTGATATCAGTACTTATAAATACAATCCATAAAATATCATAAATATAGATAGTGTGTAATTAACTACATAAACTTAATAAACTACATATATAAGGTCCAAGCATTTTAAGTAAATAAATTTCAGGGGATGATTGTTTGTCATTAGAAGACCCCATTTTCATAGGAAATAATTAATTTTGATAAAAACATAAGTTAGCTTAATTGTAGGTAGTCAGCTGATGATATTAAACAACTATTCCAAATAAACATCCCTTAAATTTTATTCACTTCATATGTTTGGACCTTATATAATATTTACCTACTGAGATTGTGAGAGGTAGTGTTCTTTAAGCTTTTTCTTAAAGGAACCGATAGTAAGACAATCGCGAATCTATGTGGAAGAGCATTACATATTTGGACTGATTAGATACTGTTTCAGTTTCAATAAGCGCAGGTGTTATGTCTAGGGGTTTTAAGGAGGGAGAAAGTCCTGGAGATCAAAAACTCAAAACTTTCACGAAGGTAAGCCGCAGAAAGTGGATTAGGTTTATTAAAGAGATGGGACAAAATGTGAACTTTATGGCAAAAACGGATTGGGTAACCATTTTAATTCTTTACGAAAATGAGAGACGTGATCATATTTACGAAGACCAATATAAATCGGATAGCTAAGTTCTGAAGTCGCTAGAGTTTATTTAACAACTCCTCGTTATCATCAATGAGATAGACATCACCAAAGTTAATGGTGGAAAGAAGAAGCGTCTGAGCAAACTTTAAGGGCAGAAATTTCTGGAGTTGCTTTATGGAGTGAAATGCGCCATAAACTCTTCTGCTGGTTTCATTCACATGGGCAACCCAGGTCAGGCTGCTGTCGAATATAACATCTAAACATTTAACTTTGCCGGAAAAGACGATTGGGATCCCGTTGTAAATTATAGATGGAATCGTTTGATTATTGAGAACATCCAGTCAGTACTTGCTTCCGATCAATAAAACGTATGATTTCTGATGGTTTACGAGGAGGCCAGTCTTTGCACAGTTAAAGATACAGTTTAGGTCATGTTTCATTCCTTGGATAGCTGTTTCTACATCCTCCATTAGAAAATGGCGATAAAGTTGCAAATCATTTGCATAGAGATGGTAGCGAGAAGTTAACGTTTCCGTGATAGAATTTATAAAAAATAAAATAATAGAGGTGAAAGGACGCCACCTTGGGCAACACCAACAGTAAGTTCACACCACTCTGATGTAACATCATCAGAACAAATGCACTTCTCTCGATAGCGTAAATATGAATCAATCCATTCTGTTACTAGTGAAGGAGGACTCCCAGGAGAATCTCAAAATTGACATAGTTGAATGCGGTCCTGAAGTCCAATAATGCTAGCACCGTTATTTGTTTGTTGTCGATGGCCGTCCATTTGTCTATCTATCCGCGCCTTAGCTCAGAGGCTCTGAGAAATAGAAAGCTGTAATTTGGCATGGGTATACATATACATATTAATCATGCCAAGAAAGTGGTAAAAGAAAATCTTGAAGATTTTTTTTTTGTTTACCTCCCCTACACGTAAATTGGAGATGATTTTTTTTTTCTCGTCAATCCCATGGTGTGGTGTTTTGTTAGATAGGTCGCACGCGCTTAGGCAGTTTTTTATTAATAAATAAAATAATAAAATAGGTTAATTTTATGTTTTATTTTCATTATTTACTTGATAAGTCTTTAGTTTCAATAATATATCTTTAGTTGCTAACTTGACTGGGTGCCTATCATCAAAAATATAGATATGTATACCTATACTATCGAATTCCGATTGTGTTTCGCACTTGAAGTGACGACACAGTTCGTATATAGTTCAATAACGGCAATTTTGAAAGTTCAATTTTTATCTATGTTTTTGATGACAGGCACCCAGTCCAGTTGGCAACTAACCTAGGTAACCAATTTAGAACATACAACCAAATATACATAATAGAGGGGCTGATGCCAACCACGTTTATTCTGATTAAAATTTTAAAGCTAGGAATTTTTAAATTATTTACCAATATTTGTTTTGCTACATTTATCTATAAAACAAAGAAGCTGTGATAATGTCTAGTTTGAGTTTTTCAGGTATTAGTTACCATAGCCCTAAATAGCTCTAATAGTTAAGATATGACCCTCTACTCGCAAAGGTCAATCAAAAACTGGAAGTCGAATTTTATCACTAATACAACTTTTTCCTCCTATCGTCGCTTGAAAGAATAAATTGTAACTTTTTATTAATAACGGTACGAAACTCGTTCATCGAACTTGCGTCTGTCGCACTAGCGTATGTTGCTCTAGCGTATGTTGCACTAGCGTATGTTGCACTAGCGTATGTTGCACTAGCGTATGTTGCACTAGCGTATGTTGCACTAGCGTATGTTGCACTAGCGTATGTTGCACTAGCGTATGTTGCACTAGCGTATGTTGCACTAGCGTATGTTGCACTAGCGTATGTTGCACTAGCGTATGTTGCACTAGCGTATGTTGCACTAGCGTATGTTGCACTAGCGTATGTTGCACTAGCGTATGTTGCACTAGCGTATGTTGCACTAGCGTATGTTGCACTAGCGTATGTTGCACTAGCGTATGTTGCACTAGCGTATGTTGCACTAGCGTATGTTGCACTAGCGTATGTTGGACTAGCGTATGTTGCACTAGCGTATGTTGGACTAGCGTATGTTGCACTAGCGTATGTTGCACTAGCGTATGTTGCACTAGCGTATGTTGCACTAGCGTATGTTGCACTAGCGTATGTTGGACTAGCGTATGTTGGACTAGCGTATGTTGCACTAGCGTATGTTGCACTAGCGTATGTTGCACTAGCGTATGTTGCACTAGCGTATGTTGGACTAGCGTATGTTGCACTAGCGTATGTTGCACTAGCGTATGTTGCACTAGCGTATGTTGCACTAGCGTATGTTGCACTAGCGTATGTTGCACTAGCGTATGTTGCACTAGCGTATGTTGCACTAGCGTATGTTGCACTAGCGTATGTTGCACTAGCGTATGTTGCACTAGCGTATGTTGCACTAGCGTTTGTTGCACTAGCGTATGTTGCACTAGCGTATGTTGCACTAGCGTATGTTGCACTAGCGTATGTTGCACTAGCGTATGTTGCACTAGCGTATGTTGCACTAGCGTATGTTGCACTAGCGTATGTTGCACTAGCGTATGTTGCACTAGCGTATGTTGGACTAGCGTATGTTGCACTAGCGTATGTTGCACTAGCGTATGTTGCACTAGCGTATGTTGCACTAGCGTATGTTGGACTAGCGTATGTTGCACTAGCGTATGTTGCACTAGCGTATGTTGCACTAGCGTATGTTGCACTAGCGTATGTTGCACTAGCGTATGTTGCACTAGCGTATGTTGCACTAGCGTATGTTGCACTAGCGTATGTTGCACTAGCGTATGTTGCACTAGCGTATGTTGCACTAGCGTATGTTGCACTAGCGTATGTTGCACTAGCGTGTGTTGCACTAGCGTATGTTGCACTAGCGTATGTTGCACTAGCGTATGTTGCACTAGCGTATGTTGCACTAGCGTATGTTGCACTAGCGTATGTTGCACTAGCGTATGTTGCACTAGCGTATGTTGCACTAGCGTATGTCGCACTAGCGTATGTTGCACTAGCGTATGTTGCACTAGCGTATGTTGCACTAGCGTATGTTGCACTAGCGTATGTTGCACTAGCGTATGTTGCACTAGCGTATGTTGCACTAGCGTATGTTGCACTAGCGTATGTTGCACTAGCGTATGTTGCACTAGCGTATGTTGCACTAGCGTATGTTGCACTAGCGTATGTTGCACTAGCGTACGTTGCACTAGCGTATGTTGCACTAGCGTATGTTGCACTAGCGTAGCGTAGGGTGGGAGTTCTACCAATAAATAACATTCCAGTTTTAAACATTTGGATTTGATAAATCTTTAAAAGATTGAATATTTACAAAGCACTTGGTATCGATTAATAGAAAAACCAGACTTTTTCCTCGCAGTTGTCATTTCTGTTGATTTTATCATGCCTCACTTGTACTGAACTCCCCCACTTTGATTAGTTTGCTGAGAAAAAGGGCAAGAAACTTATCAAGGTCATGTCTTTGTTCTTATAATCAAATTATTCGTCCTGTAAAATTTCAATCAATTCTCAGACAAAGTGAGGGTAATTGACAAAAATTGAAAACTGAAGCGGTTCACCTTGATATGATAGGTTGATATATTTATCAAATCAAATCAAATTATCTATTTTTGTAATACACGTGTTACACGTTAAATATAATGTAAAAAACAATATAACTAAAAAAATCTTTATCTAATATGTAGTTGTATTTAATATAATAATATGAGGAAATTGTAACGGCAAAAGTTTGTAGTTTAGCCTTACGGTATTATTTTAAAAAGTAACTAGTAACAAGTAACTTCACTTACAGCTTAAAATGGGACCAACCCATTATATACAAAGAGACGTAACTAGTAACTAGTAACTAGTAACTAGTAACTAGTAACTAATAACTCCACTGGCAGCTTAAAATGGGACCAACTCATTATATACAAAGAGACGCAACTAGTAACTAATAACTCCACTGGCAGTTAAAAATGGGACCAACCCATTAAATACAAAGAGACGTAACTAATAACTCCACTGGCAGTTAAAAATGGGACCAACCCATTAAATACAAAGAGACGTAACTAATAACTCCACTGGCAGTTTAAAATGGGATCAACCCATTATATACAAAGAGACGTAACTAGTAACTAGTAACTAGTAACTAGTAACTAATAACTCCACTGGCAGCTTAAAATGGGACCAACTCATTATATACAAAGAGACGCAACTAGTAACTAATAACTCCACTGACAGTTAAAAATGGGACCAACCCATTAAATACAAAGAGACGTAACTAATAACTCCACTGGCAGTTTAAAATGGGATCAACCCATTATATACAAAGAGACGTAACTAGTAACTAGTAACTAGTAACTAGTAACTAATAACTCCACTGGCAGCTTAAAATGGGACCAACTCATTATATACAAAGAGACGCAACTAGTAACTAATAACTCCACTGGCAGTTTAAAATGGGATCAACCCATTATATACAAAGAGACGTAACTAGTAACAAGTAACTAATAACTCCACTGGCAGCTTAAAATGGGACCAACTCATTATAAACAAAGAGATGTAACTAGTTACTAATAACTCCAATGGCAGTTTAAAATGGGACCAACCCGTTATTTACAAAGAGACGTAACTAGTTACTAGTGACTAATAACTCCACTGGCAGTTTAAAATGGGATTAACCCAATATACACAAAGAGACGTAACTATTAACTTGTAACTCCACTAGCAGTTTAAAATGGGACCAACCCATTTCACACAAAGAGAAGTAACTAGTAACTAGTAACTCCATTGGCAGTTTAAAATGGGACCAACCCATTATACACAAATACAAATAATTTAAAATATTTTTGGTTCGTTTGCCTTCATATTTAAGTTTAATTTTGAACATGATCCTACACACTTAAAGCTTTATGGAAAGGAGCCATCATGTGGATTATACAAATAAGCAATATCAGACAAAAGTAAGGTAAAGAAACGGACGTATTTGCGACCTTATTTCACAGGGATACAAGGGCCAAGTTACCAAGTATAAAAACACTTTAATGTGGATTTTATTTAGCAGCTGAATTATGCGATGAAATAAATTTATTTATAGGTCGTTACCGAACTTGTCAAATGGGACAAATTTACCAACCGCCGATAAAAAAAATAACTGCCCATTACTTTTTTCAACTGATCATAATAACCTCTCCTCTCGAATGTTTAAATAACAGTTCAAAAAATTTGTTCCCTTTGAATAATCTTGATCTTGACTTAATGGTAGACAATCAGTAGTTTCAGCCAGCGTAGATTTAGATTTTTTTAGTTAATTTATTTATTTGTTTATTCGGAAAACTTACAGCACAAGAAATAGCATATAAACTTAAATGTAATATTACAGAAGGCCAATTAAAAGTTTCCATTTATAGTTATAGATTAAGTCTTTATACATTGTACGGGGTTTTCTACCTTATATTACTAATATTTTTAAAAATGTAGTAATTAGTTTAGTAGTAAGTTATTATATTACATTTTTAAATATGTTTGTATATTAACAAAATGATAATAAAACACCGGTATTCTGAACACAAACGTTATTATGAAAATAAAAGTAAAAGCTAGTAAAAATAAAAAATTAAACATAAATAAACCGTGGTAAACTAAGTTATTTAATATTTAAACCAAACGAAATTTATTTTTAAAGAACTTCGCACTTATTTTCGATCTTATTCCTGCTACAGATAGAGGGAACAAATCGAGATCAAATTCCTGAGATTTTGCATTAAATTTGCTACACGCTCGCCACAAATACGCATTTTGCCTGTAGTTTGAATATACAGTTGTTAAAGAAAATACAGTGAAACTGCGTCGCAATCTATTTGGGACATAAAACTTTGATTTTTTTAAAAGGGAAGGACAATCAATAAAGCCTGTTGCGATTCTTGACAATAAGACTATTAGTTGTTCGACTAAATCTGTATAAATATTGATGGATTTAGAAGAGGCAAAAAAGGTTTGTTAGGATCATAGCAGATGGAAATCTGTGGTTTCTATCTACCCCTCTAGGAGCCAGGCGTGAGCACTCGTTTATATGTATGTAGCTGTTTGTACGCTCTTTTTACTTTACGTCCAAAGCCCCCAATTCTTTTTATTTTTCTCCAATGATTATAATCCATGTTCTTGTATAGAAAATGGCGTTTTATTTTAAATTGCTGTAAAATATTTCATAGACCTTTCATACCATAATGTTGCTGTATGATGATGTTAAAATATAGTGTATGGAATACATTTGGTGCTGTCATAGATAATTTTAGAACTTTTACTCAACTTTAACATATAAGTTGTATGAAAGGCATTCAAAAAGCTTTCATACGACATTGAGTGGTGTAATAGCAACAGAGATCTTATTTAGTGGTGTGAACAGCTATCATACTACATTGACGCTGTACTAATGAAATGTCGAATAAAGGAGCAGAAAAAGTTACTTTGACAATGAATTAGCAATCCAGTTACTTTCATAGAGCTATTATATAACTTATTTAGTGAACGCGCTAAAAATTTGTGCAGTAAACGTTTACTCGATAAGTTTTTATAACCAAAAAGTGATGAATGCTATAAAATCGAGTGAAATTGGGATCTTGGGATATTATGTTCTAAATTTTTTAGACCAAGAGTGGTCGTTCATACGACTTCTCTGCTAGTGTGGAATATACCCTCATTATGTATTTGTGTCGCCATATAAATATAATTTATTGCACGTGCACTAAATAACATTTATTTTCTCTGTTCTAGATATGGCAAGAAAGCAGCAAAAGGTACATAGAGTTCTGCACAGAGAAATGGCCAGATTCTATCAAGAAGGAGCTTTTTGGTGCTTTTAGCTTCGTGCTGGTGTATGCTATACCAGGTATGATTCGACTTTAACCCCTTTTTTGGATTCTGATCAAATTTTTTCTGTGGCGGAGTGGTAGTGCGCTCGCTTGCTTACTCAGAGGTCGTTGGTTCAGTCCGCGTTCTTCGAAAGGCACGTTAAGCTGTTAGTCCATCTGTGACTGAAATACGGCGATAAGGCTCACCACCCATAAAGTTTGGACGTAATAATCGTCCGTCAAAGTGGACTATGACTTGCATTTCAAAGTTTACACTTGGGAACAAATCTGACACCCCCTCGAGAATTCATGTCGTGATGGTTTATATTTTTTAACATTGCTATTCGAAAAAGAGTTAGTGCTTCACCGATAACAGTTTCTCACTAGGTGAAAAAAAAAAATTTTAATATGTTCACATATTTTTAGGGAAAGGCAAAGGTATCTGTGACCATACAGCTAAGTCTTGAGTTTTTTTTCTATGTTCAAATGCACAAACGGCCAAGTCTGATTTTCTTTATTTCTTTATCTATATTATATTTGCCATTTCTTCTTTCTTTCTTCTTAGAATAACTCCACAACCACTTTTGGTACTTTGATCCAAAGTCAAACAAAAACACCAGTGATAAAAAACACAACCACTGTGCAAAGCAATGTTATGCGTGATATTATGTACTAACAATTAATTTTTTGTTCTTTTATTTTACCGATCACTTATAAGCGTAATAAAATGTGATTCAAATTGTTATTTTCTCGTAGTCTAGAATTCCTTGCTGCTTTCGAGACCCAACTTTGAAATGATCACGAAATCAAATATAGTATGATATTTACATATACTGTGCGGTACGGTAACGGGTAACAGATGCGTATATGGAATGATATTTACATATACTGTGCCGAACGTTAACGGGTAACAGATGCGTATACGGAATGATATTTACATATACTGTGCCGTACGGTAACGGGTAACAGATGCGTATACGGAATGATATTTACATATACTGTGCCGTACGGTAACGGGTAACAGATGCGCATATGGAATGATATTTACATATACTGTGCCGTACGGTAACGGGTAACAGATGCGTATACGGAATGATATTTACATATACTGTGCCGTACGGTAACGGGTAACAGATGCGTATACGGAATGATATTTACATATACTGTGCCATAAGGTAACGGGTAACAGATGCGTATACGGAATGATATTTACATATACTGTGCCGTACGGTAACGGGTAACAGATGCGCATATGGAATGATATTTACATATACTGTGCCGAACGTTAACGGGTAACAGATGCGTATATAGTATGATATTTACATATACTGTGTCGTACGGTAACGGGTAACAGATGCGTATATGGAATGATATTTACATATACTGTGCCATAAGGTAACGGGTAACAGATGCGTATACGGAATGATATTTACATATACTGTGCCGTACGGTAACGGGTAACAGATGCGCATATGGAATGATATTTACATATACTGTGCCGTACGGTAACGGGTAACAGATGCGCATATGGAATGATATTTACATATACTGTGCCGAACGTTAACGGGTAACAGATGCGTATATAGTATGATATTTACATATACTGTGTCGTACGGTAACGGGTAACAGATGCACATATGGAATGATATTTACATATACTGTGCCGTACGGTAACGGGTAACAGATGCGCATATAGAATGATATTTACATATACTGTGCCGAACGTTAACGGGTAACAGATGCGTATATAGTATGATATTTACATATACTGTGTCGTACGGTAACGGGTAACAGATGCGTATATGGAATGATATTTACATATACTGTGCCATAAGGTAACGGGTAACAGATGCGTATACGGAATGATATTTACATATACTGTGCCGTACGGTAACGGGTAACAGATGCGCATATGGAATGATATTTACATATACTGTGCCGAACGTTAACGGGTAACAGATGCGTATATAGTATGATATTTACATATACTGTGTCGTACGGTAACGGGTAACAGATGCGAATATGGAATGATATTTACATATACTGTGCCATAAGGTAACGGGTAACAGATGCGTATACGGAATGATATTTACATATACTGTGCCGTACGGTAACGGGTAACAGATGCGCATATGGAATGATATTTACATATACTGTGCCGTACGGTAACGGGTAACAGATGCGCATATGGAATGATATTTACATATACTGTGCCGAACGTTAACGGGTAACAGATGCGTATATAGTATGATATTTACATATACTGTGTCGTACGGTAACGGGTAACAGATGCGTATATAGAATGATATTTACATATACTGTGCCATAAGGTAACGGGTAACAGATGCGTATACGGAATGATATTTACATATACTGTGCCGTACGGTAACGGGTAACAGATGCGCATATGGAATGATATTTACATATACTGTGCCGAACGTTAACGGGTAACAGATGCGTATATAGTATGATATTTACATATACTGTATCGTACGGTAACGGGTAACAGATGCGTATATGGAATGATATTTACATATACTGTGCCATAAGGTAACGGGTAACAGATGCGTATATGGAATGATATTTACATATACTGTGCCGTACGGTAACGGGTAACAGATGCGTATATGGAATGATATTTACATATACTGTGTCGTACGGTAACGGGTAACAGATGCGTATATGGAATGATATTTACATATACTGTGTCGTACGGTAACGGGTAACAGATGCGTATATGGAATGATATTTACATATACTGTGCCATAAGGTAACAGGTAACAGATGCGTATATGGAATGATATTTACATATACTGTGTCGTACGGTAACGGGTAACAGATGCGTATATGGAATGATATTTACATATACTGTGCCGTACGGTAACGGGTAACAGATGCGCATATGGAATGATATTTACATATACTGTGTCGTACGGTAACGGGTAACAGATGCGTATATGGAATGATATTTACATATACTGTGCCATAAGGTAACGGGTAACAGATGCGTATATGGAATGATATTTACATATACTGTGTCGTACGGTAACGGGTAACAGATGCGCATATGGAATGATATTTACATATACTGTGTCGTACGGTAACGGGTAACAGATGCGTATATGGAATGATATTTACATATACTGTGCCGAACGTTAACGGGTAATAGATGCGTATATAGTATGATATTTACATATACTGTGTCGTACGGTAACGGGTAACAGATGCGCATATGGAATGATATTTACATATACTGTGCCGAACGTTAACGGGTAATAGATGCGTATATAGTATGATATTTACATATACTGTGTCGTACGGTAACGGGTAACAGATGCGTATATAGTATGATATTTACATATACTGTGCCGAACGTTAACGGGTAATAGATGCGTATATAGTATGATATTTACATATACTGTGTCGTACGGTAACGGGTAACAGATGCGTATATGGAATGATATTTACATATACTGTGTCGTACGGTAACGGGTAACAGATGCGTATATGGAATGATATTTACATATACTGTGCCGAACGTTAACGGGTAATAGATGCGTATATAGTATGATATTTACATATACTGTGTCGTACGGTAACGGGTAACAGATGCGTATATAGTATGATATTTACATATACTGTGCCGAACGTTAACGGGTAATAGATGCGTATATAGTATGATATTTACATATACTGTGTCGTACGGTAACGGGTAACAGATGCGTATATAGTATGATATTTACATATACTGTGCCGAACGTTAACGGGTAATAGATGCGTATTTAGTATGATATTTACATATACTGTGTCGTACGGTAACGGGTAACAGATGCGTATATAGTATGATATTTACATATACTGTGCCGAACGTTAACGGGTAACAGATGCGTATATAGTATGATATTTACATATACTGTGCCGAACGTTAACGGGTTATAGATGCGTATATAGTATGATATTTTCATATACTGTGTCGTACGGTAACGGGTAACAGATGCGCATATGGAATGATATTTACATATACTGTGCCGAACGTTAACGGGTAACAGATGCGTATATAGTATGATATTTACATATACTGTGCCGAACGTTAACGGGTTATAGATGCGTATATAGTATGATATTTACATATACTGTGTCGTACGGTAACGGGTAACAGATGCGCATATGGAATGATATTTACATATACTGTGCCGAACGTTAACGGGTAATAGATGCGTATATAGTATGATATTTACATATACTGTGCCGAACGTTAACGGGTAATAGATGCGTATATAGTACGATATTTACATATACTGTGCCGAACGTTAACGGGTAATAGATGCGTATATAGTATGATATTTACATATACTGTGCCGAACGTTAACGGGTAACAGATGCGTATATAGTATGATATTTACATATACTGTGCCGAACGTTAACGGGTAATAGATGCGTATATAGTATGATATTTACATATACTGTGTCGTACGGTAACGGGTAACAGATGCGTATATGGAATGATATTTACATATACTGTGCCGTAAGGTAACGGGTAACAGATGCGTATATGGAATGATATTTACATATACTGTGCCGAACGTTAACGGGTAATAGATGCGCATATGGAATGATATTTACATATACTGTGCCGAACGTTAACGGGTAATAGATGCGTATATAGTATGATATTTACATATACTGTGTCGTACGGTAACGGGTAACAGATGCGTATATAGTATGATATTTACATATACTGTGTCGTACGGTAACGGGTAACAGATGCGTATATAGTATGATATTTACATATACTGTGCCGAACGTTAACGGGTAACAGATGCGTATATAGAATGATATTTACATATACTGTGCCGAACGTTAACGGGTAATAGATGCGTATATAGTATGATATTTACATATACTGTGTCGTACGGTAACGGGTAACAGATGCGTATATGGAATGATATTTACATATACTGTGCCGTAAGGTAACGGGTAACAGATGCGTATATAGTATGATATTTACATATACTGTGCCGAACGTTAACGGGTAACAGATGCGTATATAGTATGATATTTACATATACTGTGCCGAACGTTAACGGGTTATAGATGCGTATATAGTATGATATTTACATATACTGTGTCGTACGGTAACGGGTAACAGATGCGCATATGGAATGATATTTACATATACTGTGCCGAACGTTAACGGGTAACAGATGCGTATATAGTATGATATTTACATATACTGTGCCGAACGTTAACGGGTTATAGATGCGTATATAGTATGATATTTACATATACTGTGTCGTACGGTAACGGGTAACAGATGCGCATATGGAATGATATTTACATATACTGTGCCGAACGTTAACGGGTAATAGATGCGTATATAGTAAGATATTTACATATACTGTGCCGAACGTTAACGGGTAATAGATGCGTATATAGTATGATATTTACATATACTGTGCCGAACGTTAACGGGTAATAGATGCGTATATAGTATGATATTTACATATACTGTGCCGAACGTTAACGGGTAACAGATGCGTATATAGTATGATATTTACATATACTGTGCCGAACGTTAACGGGTAATAGATGCGTATATAGTATGATATTAACATATACTGTGTCGTACGGTAACGGGTAACAGATGCGTATATGGAATGATATTTACATATACTGTGCCATAAGGTAACGGGTAACAGATGCGTATATGGAATGATATTTACATATACTGTGCCGTACGGTAACGGGTAACAGATGCGTATATGGAATGATATTTACATATACTGTGTCGTACGGTAACGGGTAACAGATGCGTATATGGAATGATATTTACATATACTGTGTCGTACGGTAACGGGTAACAGATGCGTATATGGAATGATATTTACATATACTGTGCCATAAGGTAACGGGTAACAGATGCGTATATGGAATGATATTTACATATACTGTGTCGTACGGTAACGGGTAACAGATGCGTATATGGAATGATATTTACATATACTGTGCCGTACGGTAACGGGTAACAGATGCGCATATGGAATGATATTTACATATACTGTGTCGTACGGTAACGGGTAACAGATGCGTATATGGAATGATATTTACATATACTGTGCCATAAGGTAACGGGTAACAGATGCGTATATGGAATGATATTTACATATACTGTGTCGTACGGTAACGGGTAACAGATGCGCATATGGAATGATATTTACATATACTGTGTCGTACGGTAACGGGTAACAGATGCGTATATGGAATGATATTTACATATACTGTGCCGAACGTTAACGGGTAATAGATGCGTATATAGTATGATATTTACATATACTGTGTCGTACGGTAACGGGTAACAGATGCGCATATGGAATGATATTTACATATACTGTGCCGAACGTTAACGGGTAATAGATGCGTATATAGTATGATATTTACATATACTGTGTCGTACGGTAACGGGTAACAGATGCGTATATAGTATGATATTTACATATACTGTGCCGAACGTTAACGGGTAATAGATGCGTATATAGTATGATATTTACATATACTGTGTCGTACGGTAACGGGTAACAGATGCGTATATGGAATGATATTTACATATACTGTGTCGTACGGTAACGGGTAACAGATGCGTATATGGAATGATATTTACATATACTGTGCCGAACGTTAACGGGTAATAGATGCGTATATAGTATGATATTTACATATACTGTGTCGTACGGTAACGGGTAACAGATGCGTATATAGTATGATATTTACATATACTGTGCCGAACGTTAACGGGTAATAGATGCGTATATAGTATGATATTTACATATACTGTGTCGTACGGTAACGGGTAACAGATGCGTATATAGTATGATATTTACATATACTGTGCCGAACGTTAACGGGTAATAGATGCGTATTTAGTATGATATTTACATATACTGTGTCGTACGGTAACGGGTAACAGATGCGTATATAGTATGATATTTACATATACTGTGCCGAACGTTAACGGGTAACAGATGCGTATATAGTATGATATTTACATATACTGTGCCGAACGTTAACGGGTTATAGATGCGTATATAGTATGATATTTTCATATACTGTGTCGTACGGTAACGGGTAACAGATGCGCATATGGAATGATATTTACATATACTGTGCCGAACGTTAACGGGTAACAGATGCGTATATAGTATGATATTTACATATACTGTGCCGAACGTTAACGGGTTATAGATGCGTATATAGTATGATATTTACATATACTGTGTCGTACGGTAACGGGTAACAGATGCGCATATGGAATGATATTTACATATACTGTGCCGAACGTTAACGGGTAATAGATGCGTATATAGTATGATATTTACATATACTGTGCCGAACGTTAACGGGTAATAGATGCGTATATAGTATGATATTTACATATACTGTGCCGAACGTTAACGGGTAATAGATGCGTATATAGTATGATATTTACATATACTGTGCCGAACGTTAACGGGTAACAGATGCGTATATAGTATGATATTTACATATACTGTGCCGAACGTTAACGGGTAATAGATGCGTATATAGTATGATATTTACATATACTGTGTCGTACGGTAACGGGTAACAGATGCGTATATGGAATGATATTTACATATACTGTGCCGTAAGGTAACGGGTAACAGATGCGTATATGGAATGATATTTACATATACTGTGCCGAACGTTAACGGGTAATAGATGCGCATATGGAATGATATTTACATATACTGTGCCGAACGTTAACGGGTAATAGATGCGTATATAGTATGATATTTACATATACTGTGTCGTACGGTAACGGGTAACAGATGCGTATATAGTATGATATTTACATATACTGTGTCGTACGGTAACGGGTAACAGATGCGTATATAGTATGATATTTACATATACTGTGCCGAACGTTAACGGGTAACAGATGCGTATATAGAATGATATTTACATATACTGTGCCGAACGTTAACGGGTAATAGATGCGTATATAGTATGATATTTACATATACTGTGTCGTACGGTAACGGGTAACAGATGCGTATATGGAATGATATTTACATATACTGTGCCGTAAGGTAACGGGTAACAGATGCGTATGTAGTATGATATTTACATATACTGTGCCGAACGTTAACGGGTAACAGATGCGTATATAGTATGATATTTACATATACTGTGCCGAACGTTAACGGGTTATAGATGCGTATATAGTATGATATTTACATATACTGTGTCGTACGGTAACGGGTAACAGATGCGCATATGGAATGATATTTACATATACTGTGCCGAACGTTAACGGGTAACAGATGCGTATATAGTATGATATTTACATATACTGTGCCGAACGTTAACGGGTTATAGATGCGTATATAGTATGATATTTACATATACTGTGTCGTACGGTAACGGGTAACAGATGCGCATATGGAATGATATTTACATATACTGTGCCGAACGTTAACGGGTAATAGATGCGTATATAGTAAGATATTTACATATACTGTGCCGAACGTTAACGGGTAATAGATGCGTATATAGTATGATATTTACATATACTGTGCCGAACGTTAACGGGTAATAGATGCGTATATAGTATGATATTTACATATACTGTGCCGAACGTTAACGGGTAACAGATGCGTATATAGTATGATATTTACATATACTGTGCCGAACGTTAACGGGTAATAGATGCGTATATAGTATGATATTTACATATACTGTGTCGTACGGTAACGGGTAACAGATGCGTATATGGAATGATATTTACATATACTGTGCCGTAAGGTAACGGGTAACAGATGCGTATATGGAATGATATTTACATATACTGTGCCGAACGTTAACGGGTAATAGATGCGCATATGGAATGATATTTACATATACTGTGCCGAACGTTAACGGGTAATAGATGCGTATATAGTATGATATTTACATATACTGTGTCGTACGGTAACGGGTAACAGATGCGTATATAGTATGATATTTACATATACTGTGTCGTACGGTAACGGGTAACAGATGCGTATATAGTATGATATTTACATATACTGTGCCGAACGTTAACGGGTAACAGATGCGTATATAGAATGATATTTACATATACTGTGCCGAACGTTATCGGGTAATAGATGCGTATATAGTATGATATTTACATATACTGTGTCGTACGGTAACGGGTAACAGATGCGTATATGGAATGATATTTACATATACTGTGCCGTAAGGTAACGGGTAACAGATGCGTATATGGAATGATATTTACATATACTGTGCCGAACGTTAACGGGTAATAGATGCGCATATGGAATGATATTTACATATACTGTGCCGAACGTTAACGGGTAACAGATGCGTATATAGTATGATATTTACATATACTGTGCCGAACGTTAACGGGTAATAGATGCGCATATGGAATGATATTTACATATACTGTGCCGAACGTTAACGGGTAATAGATGCGCATATGGAATGATATTTACATATACTGTGCCGAACGTTAACGGGTAACAGATGCGTATATAGTATGATATTTACATATACTGTGTCGTACGGTAACGGGTAACAGATGCGTATATGGAATGATATTTACATATACTGTGCCATAAGGTAACGGGTAACAGATGCGTATACGGAATGATATTTACATATACTGTGCCGTACGGTAACGGGTAACAGATGCGCATATGGAATGATATTTACATATACTGTGCCGAACGTTAACGGGTAACAGATGCGTATATAGTATGATATTTACATATACTGTGTCGTACGGTAACGGGTAACAGATGCGTATATGGATTGATATTTACATATACTGTGCCATAAGGTAACGGGTAACAGATGCGTATATGGAATGATATTTACATATACTGTGCCGTACGGTAACGGGTAACAGATGCGTATATGGAATGATATTTACATATACTGTGTCGTACGGTAACGGGTAACAGATGCGTATATGGAATGATATTTACATATACTGTGTCGTACGGTAACGGGTAACAGATGCGTATATGGAATGATATTTACATATACTGTGCCATAAGGTAACGGGTAACAGATGCGTATATGGAATGATATTTACATATACTGTGTCGTACGGTAACGGGTAACAGATGCGTATATGGAATGATATTTACATATACTGTGCCGTACGGTAACGGGTAACAGATGCGCATATGGAATGATATTTACATATACTGTGTCGTACGGTAACGGGTAACAGATGCGTATATGGAATGATATTTACATATACTGTGCCATAAGGTAACGGGTAACAGATGCGTATATGGAATGATATTTACATATACTGTGCCGAACGTTAACGGGTAACAGATGCGTATATAGTATGATATTTACATATACTGTGCCGAACGTTAACGGGTTATAGATGCGTATATAGTATGATATTTACATATACTGTGTCGTACGGTAACGGGTAACAGATGCGCATATGGAATGATATTTACATATACTGTGCCGAACGTTAACGGGTAATAGATGCGTATATAGTAAGATATTTACATATACTGTGCCGAACGTTAACGGGTAATAGATGCGTATATAGTATGATATTTACATATACTGTGCCGAACGTTAACGGGTAATAGATGCGTATATAGTATGATATTTACATATACTGTGCCGAACGTTAACGGGTAACAGATGCGTATATAGTATGATATTTACATATACTGTGCCGAACGTTAACGGGTAATAGATGCGTATATAGTATGATATTAACATATACTGTGTCGTACGGTAACGGGTAACAGATGCGTATATGGAATGATATTTACATATACTGTGCCATAAGGTAACGGGTAACAGATGCGTATATGGAATGATATTTACATATACTGTGCCGTACGGTAACGGGTAACAGATGCGTATATGGAATGATATTTACATATACTGTGTCGTACGGTAACGGGTAACAGATGCGTATATGGAATGATATTTACATATACTGTGTCGTACGGTAACGGGTAACAGATGCGTATATGGAATGATATTTACATATACTGTGCCATAAGGTAACGGGTAACAGATGCGTATATGGAATGATATTTACATATACTGTGTCGTACGGTAACGGGTAACAGATGCGTATATGGAATGATATTTACATATACTGTGCCGTACGGTAACGGGTAACAGATGCGCATATGGAATGATATTTACATATACTGTGTCGTACGGTAACGGGTAACAGATGCGTATATGGAATGATATTTACATATACTGTGCCATAAGGTAACGGGTAACAGATGCGTATATGGAATGATATTTACATATACTGTGTCGTACGGTAACGGGTAACAGATGCGCATATGGAATGATATTTACATATACTGTGTCGTACGGTAACGGGTAACAGATGCGTATATGGAATGATATTTACATATACTGTGCCGAACGTTAACGGGTAATAGATGCGTATATAGTATGATATTTACATATACTGTGTCGTACGGTAACGGGTAACAGATGCGCATATGGAATGATATTTACATATACTGTGCCGAACGTTAACGGGTAATAGATGCGTATATAGTATGATATTTACATATACTGTGTCGTACGGTAACGGGTAACAGATGCGTATATAGTATGATATTTACATATACTGTGCCGAACGTTAACGGGTAATAGATGCGTATATAGTATGATATTTACATATACTGTGTCGTACGGTAACGGGTAACAGATGCGTATATGGAATGATATTTACATATACTGTGTCGTACGGTAACGGGTAACAGATGCGTATATGGAATGATATTTACATATACTGTGCCGAACGTTAACGGGTAATAGATGCGTATATAGTATGATATTTACATATACTGTGTCGTACGGTAACGGGTAACAGATGCGTATATAGTATGATATTTACATATACTGTGCCGAACGTTAACGGGTAATAGATGCGTATATAGTATGATATTTACATATACTGTGTCGTACGGTAACGGGTAACAGATGCGTATATAGTATGATATTTACATATACTGTGCCGAACGTTAACGGGTAATAGATGCGTATTTAGTATGATATTTACATATACTGTGTCGTACGGTAACGGGTAACAGATGCGTATATAGTATGATATTTACATATACTGTGCCGAACGTTAACGGGTAACAGATGCGTATATAGTATGATATTTACATATACTGTGCCGAACGTTAACGGGTTATAGATGCGTATATAGTATGATATTTTCATATACTGTGTCGTACGGTAACGGGTAACAGATGCGCATATGGAATGATATTTACATATACTGTGCCGAACGTTAACGGGTAACAGATGCGTATATAGTATGATATTTACATATACTGTGCCGAACGTTAACGGGTTATAGATGCGTATATAGTATGATATTTACATATACTGTGTCGTACGGTAACGGGTAACAGATGCGCATATGGAATGATATTTACATATACTGTGCCGAACGTTAACGGGTAATAGATGCGTATATAGTATGATATTTACATATACTGTGCCGAACGTTAACGGGTAATAGATGCGTATATAGTATGATATTTACATATACTGTGCCGAACGTTAACGGGTAATAGATGCGTATATAGTATGATATTTACATATACTGTGCCGAACGTTAACGGGTAACAGATGCGTATATAGTATGATATTTACATATACTGTGCCGAACGTTAACGGGTAATAGATGCGTATATAGTATGATATTTACATATACTGTGTCGTACGGTAACGGGTAACAGATGCGTATATGGAATGATATTTACATATACTGTGCCGTAAGGTAACGGGTAACAGATGCGTATATGGAATGATATTTACATATACTGTGCCGAACGTTAACGGGTAATAGATGCGCATATGGAATGATATTTACATATACTGTGCCGAACGTTAACGGGTAATAGATGCGTATATAGTATGATATTTACATATACTGTGTCGTACGGTAACGGGTAACAGATGCGTATATAGTATGATATTTACATATACTGTGTCGTACGGTAACGGGTAACAGATGCGTATATAGTATGATATTTACATATACTGTGCCGAACGTTAACGGGTAACAGATGCGTATATAGAATGATATTTACATATACTGTGCCGAACGTTAACGGGTAATAGATGCGTATATAGTATGATATTTACATATACTGTGTCGTACGGTAACGGGTAACAGATGCGTATATGGAATGATATTTACATATACTGTGCCGTAAGGTAACGGGTAACAGATGCGTATATAGTATGATATTTACATATACTGTGCCGAACGTTAACGGGTAACAGATGCGTATATAGTATGATATTTACATATACTGTGCCGAACGTTAACGGGTTATAGATGCGTATATAGTATGATATTTACATATACTGTGTCGTACGGTAACGGGTAACAGATGCGCATATGGAATGATATTTACATATACTGTGCCGAACGTTAACGGGTAACAGATGCGTATATAGTATGATATTTACATATACTGTGCCGAACGTTAACGGGTTATAGATGCGTATATAGTATGATATTTACATATACTGTGTCGTACGGTAACGGGTAACAGATGCGCATATGGAATGATATTTACATATACTGTGCCGAACGTTAACGGGTAATAGATGCGTATATAGTAAGATATTTACATATACTGTGCCGAACGTTAACGGGTAATAGATGCGTATATAGTATGATATTTACATATACTGTGCCGAACGTTAACGGGTAATAGATGCGTATATAGTATGATATTTACATATACTGTGCCGAACGTTAACGGGTAACAGATGCGTATATAGTATGATATTTACATATACTGTGCCGAACGTTAACGGGTAATAGATGCGTATATAGTATGATATTTACATATACTGTGTCGTACGGTAACGGGTAACAGATGCGTATATGGAATGATATTTACATATACTGTGCCGTAAGGTAACGGGTAACAGATGCGTATATGGAATGATATTTACATATACTGTGCCGAACGTTAACGGGTAATAGATGCGCATATGGAATGATATTTACATATACTGTGCCGAACGTTAACGGGTAATAGATGCGTATATAGTATGATATTTACATATACTGTGTCGTACGGTAACGGGTAACAGATGCGTATATAGTATGATATTTACATATACTGTGTCGTACGGTAACGGGTAACAGATGCGTATATAGTATGATATTTACATATACTGTGCCGAACGTTAACGGGTAACAGATGCGTATATAGAATGATATTTACATATACTGTGCCGAACGTTATCGGGTAATAGATGCGTATATAGTATGATATTTACATATACTGTGTCGTACGGTAACGGGTAACAGATGCGTATATGGAATGATATTTACATATACTGTGCCGTAAGGTAACGGGTAACAGATGCGTATATGGAATGATATTTACATATACTGTGCCGAACGTTAACGGGTAATAGATGCGCATATGGAATGATATTTACATATACTGTGCCGAACGTTAACGGGTAACAGATGCGTATATAGTATGATATTTACATATACTGTGCCGAACGTTAACGGGTAATAGATGCGCATATGGAATGATATTTACATATACTGTGCCGAACGTTAACGGGTAATAGATGCGCATATGGAATGATATTTACATATACTGTGCCGAACGTTAACGGGTAACAGATGCGTATATAGTATGATATTTACATATACTGTGTCGTACGGTAACGGGTAACAGATGCGTATATGGAATGATATTTACATATACTGTGCCATAAGGTAACGGGTAACAGATGCGTATACGGAATGATATTTACATATACTGTGCCGTACGGTAACGGGTAACAGATGCGCATATGGAATGATATTTACATATACTGTGCCGAACGTTAACGGGTAACAGATGCGTATATAGTATGATATTTACATATACTGTGTCGTACGGTAACGGGTAACAGATGCGTATATGGATTGATATTTACATATACTGTGCCATAAGGTAACGGGTAACAGATGCGTATATGGAATGATATTTACATATACTGTGCCGTACGGTAACGGGTAACAGATGCGTATATGGAATGATATTTACATATACTGTGTCGTACGGTAACGGGTAACAGATGCGTATATGGAATGATATTTACATATACTGTGTCGTACGGTAACGGGTAACAGATGCGTATATGGAATGATATTTACATATACTGTGCCATAAGGTAACGGGTAACAGATGCGTATATGGAATGATATTTACATATACTGTGTCGTACGGTAACGGGTAACAGATGCGTATATGGAATGATATTTACATATACTGTGCCGTACGGTAACGGGTAACAGATGCGCATATGGAATGATATTTACATATACTGTGTCGTACGGTAACGGGTAACAGATGCGTATATGGAATGATATTTACATATACTGTGCCATAAGGTAACGGGTAACAGATGCGTATATGGAATGATATTTACATATACTGTGTCGTACGGTAACGGGTAACAGATGCGCATATGAAATGATATTTACATATACTGTGTCGTACGGTAACGGGTAACAGATGCGTATATGGAATGATATTTACATATACTGTGCCGAACGTTAACGGGTAATAGATGCGTATATAGTATGATATTTACATATACTGTGTCGTACGGTAACGGGTAACAGATGCGCATATGGAATGATATTTACATATACTGTGCCGAACGTTAACGGGTAATAGATGCGTATATAGTATGATATTTACATATACTGTGTCGTACGGTAACGGGTAACAGATGCGTATATAGTATGATATTTACATATACTGTGCCGAACGTTAACGGGTAATAGATGCGTATATAGTATGATATTTAAATATACTGTGTCGTACGGTAACGGGTAACAGATGCGTATATGGAATGATATTTACATATACTGTGTCGTACGGTAACGGGTAACAGATGCGTATATGGAATGATATTTACATATACTGTGCCGAACGTTAACGGGTAATAGATGCGTATATAGTATGATATTTACATATACTGTGTCGTACGGTAACGGGTAACAGATGCGTATATAGTATGATATTTACATATACTGTGCCGAACGTTAACGGGTAATAGATGCGTATATAGTATGATATTTACATATACTGTGTCGTACGGTAACGGGTAACAGATGCGTATATAGTATGATATTTACATATACTGTGCCGAACGTTAACGGGTAATAGATGCGTATTTAGTATGATATTTACATATACTGTGTCGTACGGTAACGGGTAACAGATGCGTATATAGTATGATATTTACATATACTGTGCCGAACGTTAACGGGTAACAGATGCGTATATAGTATGATATTTACATATACTGTGCCGAACGTTAACGGGTTATAGATGCGTATATAGTATGATATTTACATATACTGTGTCGTACGGTAACGGGTAACAGATGCGCATATGGAATGATATTTACATATACTGTGCCGAACGTTAACGGGTAATAGATGCGTATATAGTATGATATTTACATATACTGTGCCGAACGTTAACGGGTAATAGATGCGTATATAGTATGATATTTACATATACTGTGCCGAACGTTAACGGGTAATAGATGCGTATATAGTATGATATTTACATATACTGTGCCGAACGTTAACGGGTAACAGATGCGTATATAGTATGATATTTACATATACTGTGCCGAACGTTAACGGGTAATAGATGCGTATATAGTATGATATTTACATATACTGTGTCGTACGGTAACGGGTAACAGATGCGTATATGGAATGATATTTACATATACTGTGCCGTAAGGTAACGGGTAACAGATGCGTATATGGAATGATATTTACATATACTGTGCCGAACGTTAACGGGTAATAGATGCGCATATGGAATGATATTTACATATACTGTGCCGAACGTTAACGGGTAATAGATGCGTATATAGTATGATATTTACATATACTGTGTCGTACGGTAACGGGTAACAGATGCGTATATAGTATGATATTTACATATACTGTGTCGTACGGTAACGGGTAACAGATGCGTATATAGTATGATATTTACATATACTGTGTCGTACGGTAACGGGTAACAGATGCGTATATAGTATGATATTTACATATACTGTGCCGAACGTTAACAGGTAACAGATGCGTATATAGTATGATATTTACATATACTGTGCCGAACGTTAACGGGTAATAGATGCGTATATAGTATGATATTTACATATACTGTGTCGTACGGTAACGGGTAACAGATGCGTATATGGAATGATATTTACATATACTGTGCCGTAAGGTAACGGGTAACAGATGCGTATATGGAATGATATTTACATATACTGTGCCGAACGTTAACGGGTAATAGATGCGCATATGGAATGATATTTACATATACTGTGCCGAACGTTAACGGGTAATAGATGCGTATATGGAATGATATTTACATATACTGTGCCGAACGTTAACGGGTAATAGATGCGCATATGGAATGATATTTACATATACTGTGCCGAACGTTAACGGGTAATAGATGCGCATATGGAATGATATTTACATATACTGTGCCG
Source organism: Ypsolopha sequella (assembly GCA_934047225.1). Taxonomy (NCBI): domain Eukaryota; kingdom Metazoa; phylum Arthropoda; class Insecta; order Lepidoptera; family Ypsolophidae; genus Ypsolopha; species Ypsolopha sequella. The sequence continues at coordinate 1,940,563 of OW203988.1, read as the reverse complement.
AACGTTAACGGGTAATAGATGCGTATATGGAATGATATTTACATATACTGTGCCGAACGTTAACGGGTAATAGATGCGTATATGGAATGATATTTACATATACTGTGCCGAACGTTAACGGGTAATAGATGCGTATATAGTATGATATTTACATATACTGTGCCGAACGTTAACGGGTAATAGATGCGCATATGGAATGATATTTACATATACTGTGCCGAACGTTAACGGGTAATAGATGCGTATATGGAATGATATTTACATATACTGTGCCGAACGTTAACGGGTAATAGATGCGTATATAGTATGATATTTACATATACTGTGTCGTACGGTAACGGGTAACAGATGCGTATATAGTATGATATTTACATATACTGTGTCGTACGGTAACGGGTAACAGATGCGTATATAGTATGATATTTACACTATGATAGCGTCCATGACGAAATCATTGACGTACCCGCATGGGAGGGAGTGGGGGAGGGCTGAGAGTCAAGATACGCCTCTCAGCTATTATCTTCTAATTGGAATTAAATACAAGATGTTTAAAAAGCACAAGTAGATACTTTTTCACTTCAATCTGGGCATTTATTGCATAAATTTTACATAAAGCGTTAAATTCTTTGCTTCCTTATAACATATTTGATATAAAATTTTCAATTAAATCTGCAACATAAGCAGCTGAGCCCCAAAAGACGGATTTGCTAAAAAAAATACCTCTTTAGTAGGACATGTTGTAAGATTTTACAATAAACTTTTTAAAGAGGGCCTCAGTTTTTCAGAGACGAAGTTTATATTACTACATATACAACGTGTAACAGAAAGGTGTAACCATATTTGAAGAGCTTTTTCAGTCAATGGTATAGAACAACTTTTACTATGGAGCCAACACTGAAATCTCAAAAAAAAAAATTTGCCCTTCCATCCATTTCAGCCGAGTTGCATTGTATTTTTCTATGAAAAAGTTGTTTTTTTTTTTCGACGTACAGTTTTTGTTCCGTAATAAAAGTTGTTCTATACCATTGACTGAATAAGCTGTTATAAATGTTACACGTTGTATAAGACTTAGATATAGATTATTTGGTAATGTTTTATTTTTACATTATATTGAATGTGTAATACATGTATGTTATGTATCTATATTACAAAGTAAAATGATTTAATTTGATTTGCAGGAATTTATAGAGAAGTAAATAATTAATTAAATTCATGTACCTACTTCAAAATGAGTTCAGAGAATCTCATCAAATAATCCGCAAGTAGGAAGTAAGGCAGTCCAAAAATAGTAATTTCGTCTGAGCAGCACTCCATTATTTGCAACCTTTACCCATTTCATTATTGACTTGCGATGTTTACTTGGGAGATAGTGGCACACAATAATAATGGGAAAACTATTTCATTCTACCATTTAGATATGTATATATTGAGGATTTGGAAACGTTGCCTGGATCAGAAAAACAATTTATACAATTTAATACATTACTACAACATTTGATAAGACACTACATTTGACATGATACTTTACTACTACATTACTACTACATTTAACATGACACATTACTACATAAATACTACATTTGACATGATACGAGGGGCATGCCAAAAGAAGTTAGATACTATTTACTCCTTTGATTGACACTGGCAAGTTATACATCATCTTATAGGCTGGTTGTTTGTTGGTATATCTGAAAATGGAACGCACATCATTTCTTTTTTTTTTATTTCAATGAGCATCATTTTTCCGAGAATCTGGCGGGAATTCGCTTGCAGCAATGGAGCTCAGTCGAAGTGATTGTCGCGCTATGATTTATTATGACTATAAAAAAGTTTTAAGCCTCAAGAATGTTTTGAACTTTTGGCTACTACTTTTGGTGAGTCTGGTTGCTCACGAACAACAGTATTTAATTGGTTTGCTGAATTTAAAAGAGGACGGGGATGTCTCAAAGATGAAGCGAAGACAGGTCGGCTGCCAACCGCGGTCACAGAAGAAAACGTTCGTGCAGTCGAAAAACTTATTCGCGAAAACCAACGAATTATGTATGTAGAGCTGGAGCGAGAACAGGGAATTGGATCAGCAGCAATGCAAACCATAATTCACGACCACCTTTCTCTCCGTAAATGTTGTTTGAGATGGGTGCCGCACAAACTTACCGATGAGCAGAAGACCGTCGGTTGGATTGGTGCCTATTCATGATAGATAAATTCGACGGTGGCGAGAAAAAAAATGTGTATGATATGCTGACTGGTGATGAAACATGGCTTTATAACTATGATCCCGAAACAAAGTGACATTCGACTGTATGGTGCTTTGAAGATGAGCCAACTCCAACGAAATGTCGCCGTGCACGAAGCACACAGAAACAAATGGTCGCCTCGTTTTTCAGCAAAACGGATTATATTGCTACTGTAGTGCTAGAGAATCAAAGAACGATGAACTCTGAATGGTATGTGACAGTTTGTGCTCCAACAGTAATATCAGCTTGGTGTGACAAGCGACCGAAGTCAGGAATCCGACGCCTTCTCAGGCACCACGACAATGCGGCGTCGCACACGTCTGCCAAAACACTTGACTTTTTCGACTCAAAAAATGCGTCAATCCTCCCTCACTCACCATATTCCCCTGACCTAGCACGTTGTGATTTTACCTGTTTCCAAAAATCAAAGAAAAAATACAGGGGAAGAGGTTAGGAAAGCAAAGAAGATGCACTGGCTGCCTATATTTTCGAGATTTCTGAGGTGTCTAAAGAAGAGTGGTCCTTGGTATTTTCCAATTAGTTCAGACGTATAGAAAAGTGTATACGTGCTCAGGGTGAATACTTCGAAAAGATCGATACTTGTAATAAAGAATAAATTTTATAATTTTTGAGTATCTAATTTCTTTTGGCATGCCCCTCGTATTTTACTAGTTCATTACTTCTACATTTAACATGACACATTACTACATAAATACTACATTTGACATGATATTTTACTAGTACATTTCTTCTACATTTAACATGACACATTACTACATAAATACTACATTTAACACGATACTTTACTACTACATTTTGACATGATACTTTACTACTACATTTGACATGACACATTACTACATTTGACAATGAAAATCTTTTTTTTTCTCCGTAAAAACACCAAAACACTAAAAATAATACTAAAACATAACACTGGGTTGAATTTTTGTGCTAAGTATTGTAAAAAAAATGAAAAAAACACAATATTATTAACGTAAACACTTCGTGACTTCGAACAAAATCTTTCGATTGGACAAAACACATTCAAACTAATGTTTGAGCGGTCTACGTAGATCGTAGCTGGTTTCTCTTTTCTTCCTAATTACAAAAATAAGCAACAAAAATGTATAACAACAGTTAATTATGTCCAAGAACACTCTAAATACGTACGGCAGGAATTCATTTTGTTTTGTCAGCGGCCGACGTTCCAGCAGCTGAGTGGATTTTTGGAACATTTTGTCTAGATTCCTGATAAAACAGAAACGCGATCGAAAAACGTTCACTCGATAGAAATAACCAATTGAAATGAGGTCTTCAAACACACTTTTTTTCTCCTTTGACGAATAAAAAATCATAATTATACAAAACTCAAACATGTTTCATAAGATCGGTTTTAATAATATTTAGATTTAAGTAGAAGGAAATGTTGTTAGCTGTTTTTACTATGTTGCATTGAACTTAATTTTACTTCTTTTGATTTTACGAGAATTTTCAAATTCCGTTATTTACCGTATCTCACGCTTAAGGTATTAGTTCTATTTGTTGTATTAAACTAAAAATTTAGTTTTGTTTGAATTAAATGTAATTAAATTAAATATAAATTAAATGAAATGTAGTATAATAATAGTAGAATAATTTCTTATTTCGTTACCATTCTAAAATTTTTCTCCCTTCTAAATTTAAGACATATTTTAGACGTAAGTCTTGAGTGGTTTATTAGTGAATACACCGAGAAAAAATCCTGGTTCCGTTAACCTGAATATAGTTCATTTAAATAGAAAACATTATATGTGAAAATATTATATATGTGACGTTGGTGATTTATCATTGAACCTTGTTCCTGGTCTCTAGCCGGGTCTCCGGTATGGGTTCGGGCGGTTGATTCGATTTTACCTTGTATAATATATATTTTACCTATCATTTTAATCGTATATATATTACTACATAAATTAAATTAACCTTTAATTTAGTTTATGTATATTTATTATTTTATTACATATATATTTTTATTAGATTAAATTTGACGTGTAAAAAGTGTATATATTTATACCTGCTTTGCAAAATAAACTATTTGAATTTGAATTTGAATCTATATTTATTGTTGACTTTACTTATTTATTGTTCAATTTACTTAAACAATCTAATGTAGACAATAATTCAAGTAAATATTACATAATTCTGTTTTTGTTAACTTGGGTTTTTTTTACAAAACGATCTGGTAGTATAGTAAAAATATTTTTTCTCCGTGTGTATAAAATACGTCCATTTATATATGTATTTTGTAAATTGATGCTCAGGTGTTTTTTAATATCTTTGTCTACCTTACAGTCAATATTCTTCGGTAGGTAGGTAGAATTGATGAATATTTTAATTTTAGTTTATAAGCACTGTTTTGGAGGATCCTCCGGGCACCCACCAAGTACTGAAAGCTTAAAGTGGATGCCTACACTAAGGTGCAAAATTTCAGATCTCTAGGTCCAGTGGGTTGGGTTGTGCGTTGATATATTATACCTAGTCAGTCAGTTTACCATTTTATATATACAGATTACTATCCTACAGGAACTGTGAATTTTTTCCGGACAAAAAGTATTTTATTTGTAATTCCAGGATCTAGGAAATCTTTATAACAAATTTCATCAATATCCGTTCAGTCGTAAATATAACAAAAATAAAAAAATATCCCACGGAAATCATGGGTATATAATCCGGGATAAAAAGTAACGTATGTCATTTTCCGGCCTATTATTATTCTAAGCCGGCCTATAAACTATCTCTATGCAAAAAATCACGAAGATCCGTTGCTCCGTTGCTGCGTGAAAGAAGGACAAACCAACAAACACACTTTCACATTTATAATAACAGTCGGTATTAGGGATTTTTATAAGTAGTAGGAAGCTACACGATATTGTGTAGAATCAAAAATTATAGTAATAATATCACTTATAAAGTGGATGTCAATAAAATAATATGTCATGCATGCTGCAGTATGATAAGTATGCAACATAATCATTTAAAAATTCATTAAATGTGTAAAATGACTTCTCAACCACCCAGTTCTTTGGTTTAATTTTAAATATAGATGGACAAGGGGCGGCTTTTACATCTTCAGGAAGATTGTTATAGACTAACATTTCCATTTTCCCCTTTTTTGTCAACCTGTGCTTCACACTCGCAAGTCTGTAACCGTGCCTCGTGCAGTCGTGGCAGTCTCCGAGTTTCAGATATTTGCCGAAGTTTTCTCTCGTGTACAGAGCTACCTGTAGAATAAGAAGATATGGCATGGAGGGATTTGAAGCGCTATAAAGTGGAGTTTGGCGTGTTCGTCCCACGGCACGCGTAAGATTGCTTGCACAGCTCGCTTTTGGAGACGGTACCCACGCTCCCCAGTCTGCAGCACGCACGTCCCCGCAGATCGATGCCGTACTGTAGCAGAAACTGTACAGAGGCAAAATAGCATGCGTGGACTGAACATGATGAAAGGCGACAGAGCACAAAACATGCTACTGCTAGTTTGCCGCAGAGTCTGTCAATATGCGAGTTCCATGTCAATGCACTGTCAACGTGAAACCCTAGAAATGGTGGAGAATCTACCTGAGATATAGGAGTATTATTGACGGTAACAATCAGCCGGTCTCTCTTACGATCTGAGAGGTCCAATGACATGAAGTTCGTTTTCTTTAGATTCAAAGCTAGACCATTTATACGGAACCAGTCACAAAGTTGGTTAGTTACGTTGTTTAGGCGGTTGAAGAAGAACAAGAAGAAGTCGGAAGTGCAGCGTCATAAAAGAGTTTGACGCGATGACAGGTAGACTTAAGTATGTTGGTCGTAGTGTATAGTATGGGTACATACGTAGTATAGCGCTCCTATTTTTTCCAAAAACTTTTTTGCCAAGTTGTTAGTTTGCCAATATTTTAGGCCCTTTTCTAAGACACGTAATTTGAAATTGTAATAGTTGACACTCGGTCGAACTTGGAGAACATCTTGATTGAAATCCACTTGTACTAGTTCTACTGATTTATTTATAAACATTATCCCGACTCAACCAGTTTTGATATTCTTTTGAAGCGGATACTTATTTGTTCGCACCTCGTAGGGGGCGCAATTTAAAAATTGTACCTCATTTCTGTGATCGACTTCAGGAAAGAATTCTGCAGATTATAGCATTTTAGTTTTTAAAACTTGACAATAAAAGTGCTTTGACAGAGAAGTTCTTATATGAAAAGACATTGACTCATTTACATTGACTTGATATGCGAATTTAGGAAGGATAATTTGATTTCTTATTTGATATTATTACGTGTTCAGTGGTTTATTATTTCTTATTAGTAATCATTCATGATAAATTAATTCTTATTTTATCAAAGAAATAAAAAAAATTAAATTACGTTGATGCAAGTGTCACCATCAGAAATCAGGAAGTTTGGAAGTTTATTCTTTATGCTTTTCTCTTTAATTGACATCAAATGCAGTGCGTCTAGAACCGAAATACTAGAAATAGTACAAAGAAAACCAATAATTTTTCTCAAAGCAAGCCTTTCCTCTAACCAAGATCCCTACAATAGCGAAATTAAGTATATGGGATAGTATGTCGTGTATGTGTTGCAACGGACGTAAATGTAAATACGCTTTTTGCAAAAGTTACTGGTTCAAAACGGTAAGTGCGAAGGAAAGAGCTATATACTTATCTCATGGTAGGGGAGTGGTACCCGGGGGTGGCCCCCTTACTCCACCGCTACCCCACTCCTCAAAACTTGTGGCTGGATTCTAAGTAAATCCCCACCAGTTTTTAATAATAATAATAATAAGCCTCTTAAAGTCCAACCCTACGTCCGAGCCGAACAGCAGGCCACGTAAGAGGCGGACAACGTGTACAAAACTTACACGGCTAACAGGGCAATGGCAATCTCTCATCATGATGGTACGGAATTCTAGAATGCGTATAGGGCCGCTACCTGGGGGTGATCGCCAGGGCGCGTCTGGGGCTGGCGCTGGACGTAGCAGCATGCGAGCCGCCAGCACAAACCGCAGACTGGTCCAACCACCTGACCAGTCCGCCAATCCACCATCACCACCAGTTGGCTTGGTGTCGGCAGGGTCTTCACAGACCCAGCATTCGGCACTCGCCGCTGGTGAGAGAGTACGGCGCATGAGATGGTCTAGCGAAATGAACGCCAATGCCATGCGCGCGTACTTCAGAGCAACGGGGGGCAATACCGGTGCAACGGGATATCGAGCAGTAATGTTCCGCGAATTTCTGTTGCTGGAGCCCTCGATAACTGTCACGGAACAAAACCTAGCGGACAGAGTTCGGTATATACAGCGCTCTAACGTATTTAACGCTGCCGAACTCGAACAACTGAAACGCGAGACTGTTCCTGTAATGGATAATGCACCACATGTGGAAGATGTCTCTACCCAACCAAATGGCAATGAAGAGACAGAACTTAATCCACAAAATGTCGCAGAAGAAAACATTGCAGAAACGGTCTCCCAGGATTTAGAGCAAATGAGGAGCATATTAGAAGAGACGATTGTAGAGTATCGCCAAGTGCCTATGGAACTGAGGCCTCGGCTTCCCCGAGTGCCTCTGAGCATCAAGGTTCGGGATGTCGTAGGGGTCATTAATCAGATGCTGCCTCCATTTCTGGAAAGCAGCATCGACCTCTGGGATACGGATACGGTTCTATTCAGCGCCGCTATGGCAGTTTGCCAGATAGTTGGCGTTCGTATGCCAGGTACTGGATCAATCACTCCCAGAAGTGGTCAGATACCAGCCTGGCAAGGCAGAATTAACCGCCGTATCACCAGAGCAAGGATCCTTATCGGCAAACTAACCAGCTTCAGGTCAGGCAACACGAGGCCTAGAGTGATGCGCTTTGTTACGGAGGCATTTGCTGGGCAACACATTGATATATCGCACCCAGACTTTAACCAAAACCTAACAGAGCGCATCGACTACCTGAAGCAGAAGATTGCTGCTTGGGGTAAGCGATTAAGGCGATACTCCGAAACGGTAAAGAGGCACCAACATAATCGTCTCTTCGAGAGTGACCAAAAGAAGTTTTACAGAACTCTGGAGCGTCCGGAAATGAGACCGATAGGCGCTCGACCGGAGCAGGCTGATGTAGTCGCCTTCTGGCGAAGCCTATGGTCACAGCCTGTCACTCATCAGGAGGGCCCGTGGTTCGAAGCTGTCGAGGGAGCATGTGCGTCTATCACACCAATGAACCCAGTCAGAATCTCGAAGGAGGACGTAACTGCTGCGGTCCGTAAAGCCCCGAACTGGAAAAGTCCAGGACCAGACGGACTGCAGCATTACTGGCTGAAAGGATTCTGGCGTTCCCATGCTACCCTCGCAAGGCAGTTCCAACAGGCCCTTGACGATGGTACGCTCCCAAACTTCTTAACTACCGGAGTCACTCACTTAGCTCCAAAAAGCGAAGATACCGCGGATCCATCGAAATACCGCCCCATCACGTGTCTTTGTACTCTATACAAGACGTTTACTTCCGTTCTGAACTCCAAGATTTCTCAACACATTGTTGAAAATCACATCATCTCGGATGCTCAGAACGGATGTAGGGGTGGTAGCCGCGGTAGCAAGGAGCTGCTCCTCATTGACGCGGTCGCTGGCAAACTGGTCAGACGCAACCGTCGGAACTTTTCCGCCGCCTGGATAGACTACAAAAAGGCTTTCGACTCGGTCCCCCACTCATGGCTTCTAAGGGTCCTTGAGCTGTACAAAGTCGACAATACAGTTCGACACTTCCTTGAAGCATGTATGGGGCAATGGAGTACTATCCTTAGTCTCGCAGGCGAGAAAATGACGGATGCCGATGACCAAATACGGATAAAAAGAGACATTTTCCAGGGTGATTGTCTGAGCCCGCTTTGGTTTTGCTTGTCGCTGAATCCTTTGAGTCAACTTTTGGAGAAATCAGCGGCGGGCTTTCAGTTTCGAAGGGGAGGAATGCGGATATCGCACCTTCTCTACATGGATGACCTGAAGCTTTTTGGCCCCACAGCTCAGAAACTGGAGGAGTTGTTGAAGATCACTGATGATTTCAGCAACTCCATCAGAATGGAGCTAGGGGTCGAAAAGTGTGCGGTCTTGCATGTGGAGAGGGGTCATGTTGTTCGCTCCGATGGAGTCGATGTCGGCTCCAATCGATTGAAATCCCTTTCTGAGACTGAAACATACCGGTATCTTGGCATGTCCCAAACAATCGGTGTGAATGAAGCAGACATGAAACAAGCCGTTTGTGGGGTATTTTATAATCGCCTGACAAAAGTGCTTGAGAGCTTTTTGTCGGGCGGAAATAAGGTACGAGCTTATAATGCTTGGGTCATGCCTGTTCTCATGTACACATTCGGAGTGCTCAGATGGACTCAGACCGAACTAGATGCTCTGGACAGAAAAGTCCGCACAATCCTGACCCTTCATAGGATGCATCATCCGAGATCGTCGGTCATGAGGCTGTATCTCCCGCGGAAGTGTGGTGGTCGAGGCCTTTTAAACGCCAAGGCTATGCACAACCGTGAAATATGCAGTCTCAGGGATTATTTCCTGTCGAAAACGGATGATGCAATCCATAAAGAAGTCGTGGCATGTGATAAAGGACTCACCCCTTTGTCCTTAGCCAGCGAAGAATGGCGCGACCCGGTTGTACTTAGCACCGCTGAACGAAAGTCCGTGTGGCGAGGAAAGGAATTGCACGGGAGGTTTCACAAGGCCCTTCACGAGCCTCACGTTGACAAAAAAACCTCCATGCATTGGCTGCGCTTTGGTGACCTCTTCGGGGAAACCGAGGGTTTTGTCTGTGCAATACAAGATCAGGTGATCAAGACGCGTAACTACCGGAAATACATTATCAAGGATGGGACCCAGGACATCTGCCGGGCATGTGCCCATCCTGGAGAATCTCTCCGACATGTTATCTCCGGGTGTTCCGCTCTTGCCAACACTGAGTATCTGCACAGACACAACCAAGTGGCCAAAATCCTTCATCAAGAACTCGCCCACAAGTACGACCTCGTAAATCAGAAGGTGCCATATTACAAGTACTCACCGGCGCCAGTACTAGAAAACGGCCGCGCCAAGCTCTACTGGGATCGGTCTGTCATCACGGATAGGACTATTCTCACGAATAAACCTGATATCGTGTTGATGGACCGGGCGCAGTCTCGGGTGTTTTTGGTGGATATCACAATCCCACACGATGAAAACCTCGTGAAAGCCGAAACCGAGAAGAGGAGGAAGTATCTCGACCTAGCTCACGAGGTTACCGACATGTGGGGCGTGGCATCCACTGAAATAATCCCAATTGTTTTATCCGCGAACGGGTTAATACCAACCAGTCTCGAAACCAACCTGAGACGGTTGGGATTCCGCGGCAGTTCGCTTCCAGCGCGGATGCAGAAGGCGGTTCTGCTCGATACTGCTCGCATCGTTCGCCGGTTTCTTTCCCTGGGGCTCTGAACCTCGGTCGACTGTGCTTCTGCCGAGGGATGTACCGTCTCTCTCTCTTTAAATTCTTTTGGCCAAGAGGGAGAGATGAGATCAAAAATTCTCGAAATAATAATAAAAATTTATTTACAGAAAAAAAAACAACATAACATTTTTTATTATTTCCGCCAAACTTTAAAAAAGTTTATTGGCAGATGTTACTCTCTTAACTTAACTACTAGCCGACTAATACTACAAAAGAAAAATTACTTATAATTAAAGTTACACAGTTTTTTTTTTCTTAATTTAAGATGAGTACACAACTAAAATTCACTAACAATAATTACATTTTCACCATCATCGTCAGTGTAGTGTGTAAGTCGGTAGATGAAGAAGTTCTTGGGAAGAGCAACTTCCGAGCCTACTAGAATTTGGCGCGATCTGTATTAGTCGACAAACTCATAAAATGTACTTGGAGAAGAAATCCGCATATTGTGCAGGGCAACTACGGAACCCTACACTGCGCGTGGTCCGACACGCACTTGGCCGGTTTTTTATATTTCTTTGTTAAGGCGCTACGAAAAAAAATCGACAATTTCAGAACTTCTATATCTACTTCGGTAAATAATGTATAATTTTGAAAAATTTGTATATTATTTTTGAAATCTTCCTCTAGGGATCTGTTAAAACAGAAACGCGATTGGAGAATTTCGGCTCGATAGAAATATTTATTGAAATGAGGTCTTTATCGACACCAATTCTCCTGGTTTGAAAATTTAGAATGACATATGGAATGCAATTATATTTTATTAGATGGGTTTTAAAAATATCTAGGTTAAACAAAATTTTGATAGCATTTTTAGTACATTTTATATTAATAAAAAACCGACTTTTTGCTACTTTTCCACGAATCCGTCCCTCTCGCACTGAGGGTTTTTTCGCACATGTAGTAACAGGGACGCTAAAACTTTTACATATCGCCTTAACATGGTTCATGGCTCGTAAATTTTACTTTTAAGTAAAAAGCTTTTGAAAATCGTGTAAAATTTGAAACCAGTCGGGATAGATATTGTAAAATAAAACAGTGAAACTAGTATAAGAGGATTTAAAAAAGAGTAGCTTTGTGTCCATTGATCTATTACTTTTAGCCTTTCTCTCTCTTTTTATTTTGTACTCAATTGGATTGGACTTGTAGTCTATAGGTAAAGTCAAATATTGTGTGAGGTAATACGGGTGTTTTTGAAATCGTCATCAGCAATCAGCCCACTGTCTGTATAGAGTGAACAATACAGAAATGACATGAAAATTATCACGATTCATTGGAATAATTAGATATATTTACCAAAGTAAGAATACCAGATAATGTCGATAAGGGGAAACTAGTGTTTTATTCATCCACGTAAGAATAACAAAATAACATTTTACTTATGTCAAAAATAAAATTAATCTATTATTTTAGTCCGAAAAGGATCCACCAACGCACACTACCAACCAACAGCCATCCATACCATCCATGACATGGCATACATACTATACATACCATCCATGACATGACATATATACTATACATACCATCCGACACTCATTATCCTTCTCAAATACAAATACAAATTCAAATTATTTATTTGTGTTATCACATATGTATACAATAAAAATGACAGGTCTTTTTTGAGATCCCGTGATACCCCGTAGGAGCACAGCAAAAACAATGACAATGAGGAGAGGGCATATATTGTTTACATTACTTGTAGTATTAATAAGATAGAAAGAAAGAAAAGAAAGAAATAAAGAAAAGAGCTTTATTTCAAACACCACAAAAAAAGAAAACAAATTAAAAACAAAATAGCCATATTCTGTGGTTATGAAAAAGGAGTCCAGCTCAGTTTAATGCCACAGCCGAAGCCACAGCGCTGGTATTCTGCTGGACCCTACTAAAATTAAAACTAATAACTATAACATAATAATTTAAACATAACATCGTCTAAAAATAACAATATCAAACTTAAAATAAAAAGCGCAAATCAATAAATACATTAAAATGATAAGAAAAATAAATAAATTGTAGTTGCTTAATAAGTAAATATGTAAATCTGAAATAAATAAACTAATAATAGTAAAAATACTTTTAAAAATGCATATTTATAAAATACTACATAGATTATTTCATATCAAAGCATCGTTATTTTTGCGGTGCTTCCTGACACAGGCCTTTTAAAGCTTAAAGGGAGACACCAGCCCCTACCCATATTATGTAATCCTATTTAATGAAATAAATGTATTTGTATTGTATTATTTGCTTTTCAATTAAAAAGCACTTAATTTTAATTCGAAAATTAGCCTTCGTCTTGCATTCTCGAACAGGTGGGGGCAGGTCATTCCACACCTTTGAAGCCCTGTACCTAAAAACTTCCCCTGAACCTAGCTGTTTGATGTCTTGGAACAATCAAAAGATATGCAGATGCCCTAGTGGAATATTTATTAACATCAGAAGACCACAGCAGTTTATCAAATAGATATTTTGGATGTTTATGTTTTATTACACCAAACAACAGAACAGCAAAATGTAAGTCACGACGTGCAGCCATATTATTATTTATTTATCTGTTTATTTATTAAAAACAAAACTTAAATCTATCTTTACAGGTATAACCTAATGCGAAAGATAAGCTAACACTATTTATAACAAATTGACATCCTAACTAACAAACCAAAAAAACATAGAATCTTGAAATTAAATAATACAATAGCATAATATACAAAGTGGCCTTTATGAACTCGCTTTGAGAGCAACTAAATAAATCTATTTGTTCCGCTTCTACGTTGAGCGTGTGTGTCGCACGTGTGATTGGCGCCCGCTGCAGAAGGCAGGTGCGCGCACGCTGCTGTGCCAGCAACAACGGCGGCCTTGTCTGCGCGACACTCTCTCGTTCGGCACGAATAGCTCCTCCTGAAGGACAGCAGGGTTGTGCACCTTACCACATGTTACCAGGGACAACTCTCTCCTCACCTCCAGTTTGATATTTATTTATTTATTTATTTATTTATTTAATACATTTACAGTACAGCTTTACAGATACTTAAATCTAATACGCTATACCTACTAAAATAATTTACAAATAACATTTATTTACAAATACAAATAACAAATAATTACACAATACTACTCTTTTTTGCATCTTTCTCACATAACCTCAGACATTCACGAAACACGTTCATCAAACTATCAGCAAACAGATCACACGTTGGATTTGCTGACAGCAGTGTGTTTAGGCCCTCCAGAGCGCGCGGAAGCGGGGAACGACGTTGCGCCATGGTTCTAACGGTGGGTACGTGTAGCAGCTTGTGACTACGCGCGCGACTGTAATTTTTGGGTGCAAAAAGCGAGGTTACAGCGTTTACAAGTTTGGGGCAGTCAGAGTCACCCCGCAAAATACGGCACACCTGAACCAATGAGTCCGTATTGCGCCTGACGTCCAGTGAGTTCAAATTGAGCGTACCTAGGAGAAAAGGGGTGGGATACATAAAAGGGTAGTAACCGAACTTTCTTTTATATAGGTAACGTAGGAAAGCTTTTTGCACCTTTTCTACTATAAGAGTGTATGTGCTCTCATATGGGTTCCATATCACAGAACTCGCCTCGAGCTTGGTCCTAACAAGCGACGTGAAGAGAAGCTGAATGGTCTTCAGGTCTTGCAAGTCCCTGCAGTTTCGCATAACGAACCCTAGCCGTCTAAAACAATTTGCTGCTAGGTTCACCACATGGTCATGAAAATTGAGCCGAGTATCAAAAGTGACACCTAGATCCTTAACCGAATAAACGCGTGCAATATTCGCATCACCCAAAGTGTAATAAAAATGTTTTGGCTGAGGGGATCGTGTATAAGACATTACACAGCACTTATCGGGGTTAAAATGCAGTTTGTTTTCCAGGCTCCAGAGATAGACAGCGTTGAGATAGTTTTGAAGCAACTTGCTATCATAATCCTGACTAATGCCCCTGACTAACTTTAGGTCATCTGCATACAGAAGGCATGAAGTATGACGAAGCACGGCATCGAGGTCATTAATCATGATCACAAAAAGAAGCGGACCAAGAATAGAGCCTTGGCTCACTCCTGAACGCGTCAAGTACGGTTTCGACTCGAAACAACCGTGTTTTACGTACTGTTTCCGGTCACTCAGATAATTTGCGAAAAATCGCAAAAGTCTTGGAGATAAACCAATATTGCACAATTTTCTCAGAAGTACATCGTTGTCAACTCTATCGAACGCTTTTTTAAAGTCCAAATAAATGACATCCGCTTGCACACGCTCATCCATTAATCCTGAGACCATGTCAACAAGTGTCAAAAGGTTGGTGTCTACAGAACGATGACTTCTGAAACCGTGCTGGGAGTCACTCAAAAAAGGTTGTACTTGTGGATAAATCTTCTTGTGCACAATTGATTCGAAGACTTTTGCTGGGGAACATAAGTTGGCTATGGGTCTGTACTCGGCAACTGAAGAAGTGTCCCTGGTTTTGGGAATCGGCGTCACGCGTGAGATCTTCCACTTTGCAGGATATTTACCTGTTGTCAGAATAAGGTTATAAATGTATACCAACGGGACCTTAAGTTGGTCTACATAGGTTTTGAGCAAATATGGGGGTAAACCATCTGGACCAATAGAACTTCTAGCCCTAAGACGTTTCAAAGCCAATTCAATCTCAGCAGCATGTATCTGGTTTATATCAATGTACTTGGAGTCCCCGGTGTTGTCCGAGCTATTGATTTGGTCCGAATCTAACATGGGTGTGCTCGGAAGGAACACACTTGCGAAAAAATTGGCAAACGCAGATGCTGCTTCTGCTCCCGTATACTCCTTTCCTTCGTGGAACACATGAGGTACAAAACCTCCCTTTGACTTTAAGCTGGCAATGTGTTTCCAAAAAGCTCGTGGATTGAATTTGATATTTTCTTCAATCTCGCGCATATGCGACTCATAGGCCAATGACATACGAACTTTTAACCCTGCTCTAAGTGCACTGAAATTTGCGTATACTTCTGCATTCCTTGTTGACTTCCAAGTACGATGCAGAGATGCCTTACGACTAAGGTCCCCTATAATATCAGCTGTAAACCACACTGGATATTGTCTTTTGCGTGAATCAGATCTCTTTTTTTTAGGAACACACTGGTCAAGAATACCGTACATAATATTATAAAAATAAACTTTTAACAAAAAAATAGCAACCGACTTCAATAGTAACAGCAGTCATTCACTAAAAAGTTAATAATAATTCTATAAAGACCGATGGTACCGAAGCAACACTTTTGCCGACTTCTTTCTTCCTGAAACGTTATGTTATCTAGAAGTCGGCGTTCTTATATTGGTTTTTATGTTGCTATATCGTAGGAAATACGCCGACTTCTAGATAACATAATGTTTCAGGAAGAAAGAAGTCGGCAAAAGTGTTGCTTCGGTACCATCGGTCTTTATAGAATTATTATTAACTTTTTAGTGAATGACTGCTGTTACTATTGAAGTCGGTTGCTATTTTTTTGTTAAAAGTTTATTTTATTTCACATTTTTTAGTGTTGCTGGGTTAAATTGTGAAATATGGGTAGTTCTTGCAAACGTGGTTTTAATATGAAACGAAGTTCAAGTGAGTATAAGTAGCTATGTTTGAGTAGCTTCCTGCTATCAATCTCGAGTTATGTGCTGTCATGCGTTAAAGAGTTCTACGGTGATGAAGCCAAGATCGAAGGTCAGGTGGGTACATTGGCAATTTTCAAGCAATGCCCTGCAATGAGCACCATAACACAAACTGATTGCCGCGATCCAAAGTTATGTGCTGTCATCCGTTGAGGAGTTCTATGGTGATGAAGCCAGGATCGAAGGTCAGGTGGGTATTCTGGTAATCTCCAAGTAATACCCTTGAATTAGCACCCTAACGCAGTGATTGCCGCAATCTCGAGTTATGTGCTCTGATCCGTTGAGGAGTTCTATGGTGAATATGGTGATGAAGCCAGGATCAAAGGTCAGGTGGAAGAATGATGATTTTCAAGTAATACCTTGTAATCAGCACCCAGGTACAAAGCGATTACCTCAATTTCGAGAGGTATGCTGTCATTTTCTGAGGAGTTCCACTGCCTATCTCTGAAGACCTTCATTAGATCATGACCAAACCCAAAATGGGACCTACCTGGAAGTACACTCTTTCAAACAAAAAAAGAATTGTTCAAATCGGTTCAGAAATGACGGAGTTATGGAGTAACAACGCCAAAAAAAAAAAATAAAAAAAAAAAAAAAAAAAACATACAGTCGAATTGAGAACCGCCTCATTTTTGAAGTCGGTTAAAATGGAATCCACGGCATCGTCTACATCATATTGTTGCAGAACTACATCCCACGAGACTTCGGACATCAACTTATGTAGTAGTACATAATCACCCCTACTAAAGTTCCAGTCGTGGTTATTGTCAATGTTGCTGGCATCGACGTAATTAGAGCCGAGAGCACAGTGCAGCCCACAAAGGGGTATGGCAATGTCCAGCGGGGGATGGTAAAGATCTATACGCGGTACTAAACCTCCACACCCCGCCTCACTCACGGAGACCCCACCCACACCATCAGCCAGCAAAACTACATCTAGCTTTCCTCCAAACACATTAGCAATTTCATTCCTCTCTGACAGACCACAAATATTTAAAAAATAACCATAATAATTTGAAATATTAAGGGATGCACTGTTGAGATTAAGGTCACCAATGACTATAACATTACTTAGATCTTCAATATGATTTTCTAAATTTTGGAACCATTTTAGGTAGACATTATCTGACGATTTTGGTGGTATATAAAAAACACAAATATTGAAGTCCACATTATGAAAAGTGATAGACGCCCAGAGATCTTCTCCATCATCTGTTTCAAGATCGCGTCGTCTTCTTAATGACAGACCCGGTCGAGCTGCGAGCAGTACCCCACCACCTAGTTTCGGGCGATCACGTCGTAGAAGACTCCAGCCTCCACATACAACTTCAGCATCTTCTACAGATGCACTCAGATACGTTTCAGAAACTGCCACAAGATGCTGGTCCAACATAAGCAAATTTTGTCTCCAGAATTGAAGTTTTGTGTTCATACCTCTGACGTTTTGGTAGATGATACTTAATGTGATGTTAGATGACTTTGATGTTTTAGGCTCGGCTCGCAGGCTTGGGTGGTCCTCGAAAGGGAATCCACTCCTTTACTCTCGCATTTTCAGGCCAGATTTCTGTTGAGAAACATTTTTCATACATTGGAACTGAGACACCGATCTTGTAAGATTTGTAGTCTCCTTTAGGGTTCAGAGTTTCTACTGAAAATGCTTCTTTTTCACAAAACTGTTGAAGGTATGTTTTAACTTCATCTGCTCCTGATGCCATGTTCCACAGGTGAAAGTACTTTCGGCGTTCCACCGCTTTCAGGGTAGTAACGCTAGGTCCGGCTGTGCATACTAATGATGTAGAATGACGATTTTTCTTCTGGCTATCCTACCATACCATGCCCACGACAAACAAAGTAGGATATAGCAATGGGTATCCCGGATACACACCATACAATTTACGGCACAGAAACCTTAAAAAATTATTTTGTATCCGTTCCAACATAATTTTATATTTTACTTCACTTGGTGACCAAATGATTGCGTTGCATTCCAAGTGGCTTTTTACGAGGGCTTCATATAAAGCACGCAATGCCTTCATGTTTGTAAATGCATTTGCTTGTCTAATTAATAATAGTATTACTAATAAATCTACTTACAAACATTTACTTAGTACTTATAATTATGTAGATGGACAGTGTCTATTTATGGGTTAAGGTTATTAAAATTATTGTAATCTATCATTTAATTATTCATTCAGTGAGTAGTGATATCTATATAAATAAAAATGAATTGCTGTTCGTTAGTCTCGCTAAAACTCGAGAACGGCTGAACCGATTTGGCAAATTTTAGTTTTGAAATATTCGTGGAAGTCCAGGGAAGGTTTAAGCGATGAGAAAATGTGGAAAAATTGCGAGGAAAATACTAAAAACGACAATTTTATTTTCCCATACAAACTGTTCTTACCTGTCAAACATTTTATGTTCGCCCCGTCGCGTCGGTTCGGTATTTTAGGAATAAAAACATGTAGATCTAGATTAAATAAGGGTTTGGAATCGACAACATATATCCATAATAGTCTGATTATCGCGTATTTAGATTTAAAACATGTAAAATATTGACACTATAATGACACTTGGTTGTTGTGTTGGGTGCGTTCAGAAATATACTTTGAAACAGTAAAGTTCGCTATACGATCTGAAATTGGGTACTTCCCTAAAAATCAAATCAGCGACTCTTTATCAAATGTCAAAACGCCCCGATACTATGAAATTTGTATGAGGTTTTACATTATGACGTCACAGTTTTCTGTGATCAAACTGCTTCCTTTTTTCTTAGTTTTTAGTAATTATAAAATTGTCAAACCCTCAAAACATCCTGATTCCAATTAACACCTGAAAAAAGATTCAAAACTTGATTTGTCATTCTGATACTGCTTACAATGCCGAGGAGAAAACGACCTTACATAGGTCGTCGTAGTCGATCGAATGTGCGACGAGCTACCTCACGCGCTAATCGCACTGATGACCAGCGAGAGACTGATAATGATAACAGTCGTATTGGTATGGCAGATTTGCATTCTAGAGTGAATTACAATGAAGTGGATAATAGGCATAGAATGGAACGAGTTCGGGCACATCGATCACAACAGCAGCGAGCACGGGAAAATGAAATTTGATCGATTCCGCAGACGCAATGTTCCTGTGAACCTGGCACGAGGAGCATTCTCCTACGATCAAGAAATAGATTATAGTGCCGACAAATCTGTAACTATTGGGGAAATGTCAATCATTTGTCAAAATTGTAAAGCTTTAAAATACAGCGGTGAATTTGCAGGATTATGTTGTGCTGGTGGTAAAGTAAAATTGCCACAATTAGTCCCACCATCTGATCCATTCGAATCATTCGTTTTTGGGATGGTTGATTAATTGATTACAGGTGCTGAAACCAACAAAAAAGTCAGTGCTATGAATTTTTATTCAAACAAAATCCGTGAAGGTGAAGTAAATCACATTTTGATGTGTCAACGGCTTTTTCATCAGTTTGCAGTTGACATGTATGTCAAAATTGAGACTGAACGATTGACGTACATCCGTCTAAACCAACAGCAGCTTCGATCTGAAGAGTACATTCATCTTCGCGATGCTATTAATGCCGATGGCAATGCAAACAATGTGGGAAAAATGACAATTTTGCCGGCCACTTACATTGGAAGGCCGTGCCACCACGGTGTCGTGCATTTGGGTATATTTGTTGTTACTAATACATATATGTCTGAAATAATATTCAATTTAATACAATTCAAATATTTTTTATTAAAGATATATAAATCAACCTTTACGGTAGGCACCATATTTTCTAAAATTTCCGCGATTGACACCTGAATCGGCAACATATCAATTAATCTAACAGCAAATGCGAACCATGCTTGCTAAAGATGTCTTGACTTGCCTCGCCAGGACTTGACGGCGTGGCGGAAGGCCTCGGTGACTCGGACAAATCTGGTAGAACCAGAATATTGCCGATGTTGTGCTCATAACTTTCTTAAATCTCATGCAAATCCTTTAGTTCATCGGCAGTTAAATTAAGTTCTGAAAATGTTATTCCTTCAGATGATGACACAGATTATGATGACGGGATTGTTGAGACGAACTTCGGTTTTAATAACAGTTGTTGTTTCACTCGATTTTTTTGTTCCTTAGCCCTATTAATTCGTATTATTCGGCTCAAATTGTGACCGCACTTTATACAAAACTTGAAGGTATCAGCGGTTATTGTGAAACATTCGTCGCATCTTTACAATTTTTTTGTGCAACTAGGACAGGTACTTCTGTTGTTCTGCCGCTCTATCCACTTTTTACAAAAGGGACAATGCATTGTTAAAAGTTAACTATAACTTCTGAAAAATAGTTTTGAAATATCAATTATATTTTCTTGGAAAGTTCGGTGACAGTGACACTGACAGTCAGTGTTGGCAGGCTACTATTACGTTTAGTAATGTGGCGTAATCGATACAGACAAAAAAAATTGGCTGGTACCTTATTTGTTAATATAAGTGTCTATAATCGAATATAATGTCTCATGCAAAATAATTATGAACATTAAGCTGAACATGTGTGCGTGATTTGCCCACTCTTTCCGCCCACTATGGAGCCGATACTTAGACTATCTGATGATGCCTTTATAAAGCTGCCGGCTCTGAAATACATACATATGGTTTAAATTAATATGGTTTATATTAAGAGGTAAGTGATACGAAGTTCACCGGGTCAGCTAGTTAGTAATATTTAGTAATGTTTTCAACTTTTTTGTAAATGTGACGTCTGTTGTTTCATTTTTTATTATTTCAAGTAAATGGTTATAAATCTTTATAGACATGGCTAGAGGACCAGATGAGGTAAGTTTAAGTCGGTAAGGGGGTTGTATTAAGGGGTTTCAGTAAGTTAAATTAGCAGCTCGAAATAGGTCTGTACAAATATCGACAATAACGAAAAAGAAATAACGTTCATGTCAGAGT
Organism: Ypsolopha sequella; assembly: GCA_934047225.1. Classification (NCBI taxonomy): domain Eukaryota; kingdom Metazoa; phylum Arthropoda; class Insecta; order Lepidoptera; family Ypsolophidae; genus Ypsolopha; species Ypsolopha sequella. The sequence goes on along the minus strand of OW203988.1, from coordinate 1,919,231 downwards.
GCATTGCAAAGTGGCTGTTACGACGATCGCTGTGTCGCCGGGTAGCGCAAAATAGAGAAAATAATGCTTTTCACATGTGTTAAGTTTGATATTTAAAAGTTTTAAACATCATTGTGTTAGATTTTTGTATTGCTCGTGTGTGTGTATAAGTTTTAACCTTGTCTCTTTTGAATTTAAAAAGTTTAAACTATTTATCAGTTTTTAAAGCATTTGAAATGTTATTAAAGGTATTTATTTTCTCGTTGTAGGTTAATGCTTTTAAGATTTTAAAACATCACAATTACGGGACATGGGTCAATATGTGTGATATATTTTTTTCAAAGTTTTGTAATATTCATATAGAAAGTTTAAACCAATTTAAAAACGTCTGTAAAAGCAGTTTTGATTGTGAAGCCCCTTAATAGTTTTTTACGAGAGGATCTTAAAGAGTATTTTGAGAGTACATATTCGCCTTTTTTATCGAATTCAATTATTTTCTAACAAATTTACAGATTTCAAGCATGGAAAAGTGTGAATTTGATTATGTATGAAATGCTGTTTACAAGTTTTGTTTTGATTTATATTTACTATAATTCCCAATAACATTTTTGACCTGTGAGGATATTCGTTGCATCCATACTATTTCTCCTTTCACCTTCCAAATCTGTACTAATAAAATAACACAGTAGTTAAAACGTCGTGTCTGTATATTGAATATTTTTGCCGTATTTCAATGTAAAATAATAGTGTTGTACTGAATGTTGGTATGTCTGTCTATACCTAAGTAGGTATTTAAATGTGTTCCGTTTTAACTCGAGAACCACTTAGTAGATTTGGATGCGGTTTTTACATCTTATAACTTTAGCACCGTAAAATATAAAAACTTTAAATTTAGCGAAAATGTTGCACTAATTTGGCCACGTAAAACTAGGTAATTTTGTTTTATTTGAAATTTTTGAAGTATTTCCAATACAAAAGAGAGAAAAAAAATTAAATTAAAAAATACGATATGATACGTTTTTTATTTTGAGGTACGGAACCCTAAAAAAAGACCAATTATGAGATTCATTGTTTTACAAGATCGTTACAAATTGGAAAAGCGGCGGTAGCTCACAACGCTGGCTTTTGTCTCTTGCTTTACTTTGTTAGAGAATACGTTTATGGACTTATTGAAGAAGGCATATTATAATACAAATGATTACTTAGACGATGCTAATGCATTGGGTTATGTATGATAGTGATCTTTGTCATACATAATAGTAGTTAGTATAATTTCCTAACTTATGTTATGATTCCTCTAGAATTAACGTTAATTAGTTAATAGATGAAATGACTGTAAAAGCAGATGGACTATATGGGACAAAGGTATTATATATTTTTTTGCCTTCATGACATCATTTTCTCCTATGTTGTATTTTTTATCTCTTTATCCAATTAAAGTATAGGCTTGCTTCTTACATTTAGCTTTTGTTACTAATATTATGGAAATAAAAACGGCCAAGTGTGAGTCGGACTCGCGCACGAAGGGTTCCGTACCATTATCTATAAAAACGGCAAAAAAACATGTCTGTTGTAAGGAGGGCTAAAAAATATTTATTTTATTCTGTTTTTTAGTATTTGTTTTTATAGCCGCAACAGAAATACATCATCTGTGAAAATTTCAAGTGTCTAACTATCAAGGTTAATGAAATACAGCCTGGTGACAGACGGACAGACGGACATACAGACGGACAGACAGACGGACAGCGGAGTCTTAGTAATATAGGGTCCCGTTGGTAACCCTTTGGGTACGGAATCCTAAAAAAAGACATGATCTTGCTTAGTTTTTTAGTTAGTTAGCATACTGGAGTTCGGAAGTGTTGTTTGGAATCCTACATATAACAACCACATAACACGTCTTGAAACCATCCAGCGCTCTTTTAGTAGGCATCTTACTTACATCTCCCCCGGAATAAGTCATAGAGTCCCATACGATAAAAGGCTCGCTCGAGTATGACATAGCCAAAACAAAAACCAGTTCCGGGCGTGGCTTATTCTATTTTACGATAGCGCGCGGGGGGAAATTCGTCCCGGTCTCTAAGCTCGCGTCACCATAGCAAAAATACGAATAGAGTGGACGAGGCAGGGTCAAAAGTAATACGTATTTTATTTTATCTAATTTATTAGTGTATTTCGATCATCGTCACACGGCATTGATCCTACTTGCTATCACGTCGGGACGTAAATTTATTATGGTCGGCTAAAAGTGGTTTTTTGAGTGTTTGATTTATCAGTTGACCCTCGGAACATTTCAGACACTCCTTTAGAGATACATAATAATATTGTGACGGTTAATTGTCACCATTACCCATTCTTTAAATATTTTTCGCCCGTTGAGCTGGTTTTACACTTGCGGGAAAATAAATTGGACCAAAAATTTCTTTACAAAAAATTTTTACTAAAGTTGTTATTACAAAAAGAGGAAACTAACAAATATTCTCAGAAGGAATGCACCACGTCACTATCTATCTCACTGTAGCCTATATCAATTATGCCTCTCTCATTCAACCACGTTTAACTGCGTCACTATCTCATTCCAACTCATTTTAAATAGCGTCACTATTTATCTCACTCTAACGCGTGTTAAATGGCATTTCTAATGAACGTCAAATATTTTTACTGCCCGCCACTCTATCATTCTAAATTCTAATTATTTTAAAAAATACGCAGCTCCTTTGGTAGTAAAATAGCAATAACTTTTTTTTCAAAAGTAATACACAGAAATTGCCAGATCATTTGAAAAACAATATTTGATGAGCCGTTATTTAAGACAATTTGCAAAACTAACATAGGACATTTTTTTTCAGGGTGTGGTAGCGAACTAACCTAATTACAAAAAATTGCTCATAAATTGGGTTTTTATTTTTCTTCCTGATGTAACAGCATTTCAAGGTTTATTTTTGACTTTATCAATAGCATGACTATTCAGAGTTGCGCAACAAAAATTTTATTCTTAGAATTTAGAACTGGTTAGCTTTGACTCTCAAAAATCTATTCGAATTTATAAAAGTACCATCAACTCGAAGACTATCTACTTTTTGCTGAGGTCATAATTTGATATTCTGGTCAGTCATGAGCTGGCCTACCAGCCTTCCAAGGGAAAGCGTTGACTTTTGGGACACCTGTTTACCCTTGGCATAAATCGCCAAGTGTTTAAAATATAGAAATTTATTTGTATCATAGTTTGAAATGTTCAGGTCCCTTTACGCAAAATGAAAAAGCAAAACTCTTTTAGGATTAATTTGTTGTCCCTATGTTTGTCTGTTTGTCCGTTTGTCTAGGCAATTTTTCTGGGTAAAATCAATAAATGCTAATATTTACAGCCCTGTAAAATATACATATTATAACGTTTTTATGGCCTTTTGTTTAACTTTTTCATAAAAATTTTCTCCTTATGAAAATATAGAGATCAACACTTCACATAATATTTTGCATTTGAAAGAAAGCACAGAAAGGAACTGTAGAACAAATAATGTAAAAAATATAAAACCATATCTTTCTATTCTAAAGGGATTAATAATTTACTGTTTGTTCAATGTGGCGATAGCTTTGTTTATTTTTTTTTTTCTTTGTTACAAAGATAACAAATATTTTCATACAAGGTTTTCCTTAAGGGCTATTTCTCCGAATTTGTAACAAAATATTAAGAAATAATTATAACGGTAAAGTACAACTTTTAGCTAAGACAATTTATTGTTAAAAGTTTGCTATACGCATAAACATATTTTAATGATATTATGGTATCTTCAAAATAATTGGGTTTTCCATAAGCGTGATATCAGATTATTTAAGAAATTTACGGCTGGTATCACGACGACGGATAAGCCAATTATTTTATTACTATTGTAATATAATTAAAAATATGTTAATGCATCCAGCAAACTTTTAACTATATGTTTTCATAACTAAAAGTTGTATTTTTACTTATTGAAATTGTATTTCTCATCAAGAAGTGCAAGATGACAAGATATTCAAAATAAGTTAATTGAATTTGTGAAATGGTTTCAGGTCAAAACAGTTTTCCATGAAACGGTAATTGTTTATACTTAGCAAAGTGTGTAAACTTAGTCATCTTAACTTGAACGACGCATGTATTTCTCTCTTTTTTATTTCCAGTATAGATAAAAATATACAAACTTGTTGAACTTTGCGTAAAAACGAGGCAATATTGACGATATCCTGACAGCTATTATGATGGTGTTTTATCAAATTTTGCTTTTTGGGCTGTATAGAGACGTAGTTAGATGTCACTAGAATATACTCATGAAAAAAGATATGAAGAAAATAAGCTGTAGACTTCACATTCGGTTTATACCTATTGTATGAATTTTAAGAAAAATACAGGGGTAAAGGGACCTCTTAAGGAAAACCTTGTATTAAGCTATTTGTTATCTTAGTAAAAAATAATTCAAGGAAAAAAATTAACAAAGCTATCGCCACATTGAATAGTAGATAATTAATCCCTTTAGAATAGAACAACATGGTTTTCATATTTTTTACATTATTTGTTCAACAATTCCTTTCTGTGATGACTTTTAAATGCAAAATATTATCTCAAGTGTTCATCCCTACATTTTCATAGTGAGAAAATTTGTATGAAAAACGTAAAAAAAACACGTAAATACCTAAAACGTAATATAAATAAAAACGTCAAAAGTATGTTTTTACAGCTCTATAGAGGGCCGTTTATATTGGTATTTATTAATTTTACCCAGAAAAAATTGTCTAGACAAACGGACAGACAGAAAAACATAGGGACAACAAATTAATCCTAAAAGAGTTTCATTGTTTTCATTTTGCGTAACAGAACCTGAACATGTACCGACAGGATTATCTACGATCTAATAATTTTGCCATGCACTGTAAATATTTCAAAATAAATTTCTATATTTTAAATGCTTGGCGATTTATCCCAAGTAAGTGTACCTATATAATTTGCAAAAAACTTCACTTATTGGACCTGAAATGGTGAGCCAATACTAGAGGGTAATTTCACGAAAAGGTCATTGACCTTTGTTACAGATCTCAGTAAGTATAAGTAAATTAATTTGGGTTTCAATAACGATCACAAAATTATTCTTTTAGAGTAACATATATTATTTTCCCGCATAAAGTATAAATTCATTCCAAATTCATTCAGTTTTGTTGTTATGACTATGGCACGATGTAGCTAAATCACTCATACGCATATTTTGTTGAGTTTTTAATGGCAGGAATATGATGCTCCTCGAAATATTACTTTATAAAATTAATTTCAATGTGTTTTGACGTAGTTTTGGGAGATATTTATAGCTTGCAAAAAAGGGCACAGGTTCCACGTCTTACGGGCGCCAACGCTAGGCGTAGACTGACAATATCTTGCTGCCGCTGACTGCATCAGTGGATTTACGTATTTCTGGAAAAAGAGGGTGCTTTTTTAGACCCGAATAACGTGGTATTTGGAAAATGAATAGATATCATTCACACTAATTTTATTAAAAAAAAACCAACAAAATCGCGAAAGCGATACCTGAAACAAAATCGATAAGAAGTGTGCAATAGAGGGTTACAAAAAAATTCATTGACAGTACAAATATGAATCGATAAACGTGGTTTGTGGAAAATGAATACCTTAAAGTTCAACCAAAAACATGTATTTTTTTATGGCTATACGTAACCTAATTATTGCAACAAAATCATCCGAAAGCTGACATTTTATTTCTGTTTGTATTTTCGTTCCCCTTAAATTAACTTCTTTTTACAATCGCAGACGTATGCTTGACCTATCCTTTCTTCATAATATTATAAGCGGCCGGGCCATCTGTCAGGAGCTTTTAGAAAGAATTGATTTCCTTGTGCCCCGTATTAACTCACGTCGTGTCCAACTAGATACGTTTCAAATTCCAAATTGTAGAACAAACCTCAAGTCTCACTCTTCTATGCCTAGAATACTGCGTACGTACAATAAATTATGGCGACCTTATGAATTAGATATTTTTCGAGATAGTTTTAATTCTTTTAAGTCTAAATTATTAACAATATAACCTAATTTAATTTTTTCTTTCTTGCATGCTACCTAGTTTAATTTTGTGTTTTTTTTTTTAATGTATAAATTAGGTATTAATTGCATGTTAGTTTTTGTTTTCCACTTAGTTTTGTGTTTAATTTAATTTATGTATCACGTTAATTATGAATGCTGTGCATATCTGTTATAGATGTAAACATTAGTTTGAGAATTTTTCATGTGTATTATAAATGTTATGTGTTTACATTGTTGATGTGCCTTTTCTAATAAATAAAAAAATAAAAAATAAATAGTTTCTTGCCCTTCTTCTTAGCAAGATTAATCGAATGGGCGGAGTTAGGCAAATATTTATTACATGTATTTTATATAATTAAAATAATATTTATTTCCTATAACTATATTTTAGTTTTATTCAAGTGTATTTTTTAATTAAATTTTAGTAAACTTAACCTTTATTATTTCCCTGTGTAATATTAATTTATTATTTATAATATTATTATTTATAACATAACAACGTTAATATTGGTAGGTACGAGAAGGATGACTCCGGGGACATAGTGAAAATTACAGGTGTGGTGACAGATTCTGTAGCTGTAAATAGTGTTGATAGACTCTGGTTTATAATTACAGGTGAGGTGACTGATTCTGTAGCTGTAAATAGTGTTGATAGACTCTGGTTTATAATTACAGGTGAGGTGACTGATTCTGTAGCTGTAAATAGTGTTGATAGACTCTGGTTTATAATTACAGGTGGGGTGACTGATTCTGTAGCTGTAAATAGTGTTGATAGACTCTGGTTTATAATTACAGGTGAGGTGACTGATTCTGTAGCTGTAAATAGTGTTGATAGACTCTGGTTTATAATTACAGGTGAGGTGACTGATTCTGTAGCTGTAAATAGTGTTGATAGACTCTGGTTTATAATTACAGGTGTGGTGACTGATTCTGTAGCTTTAAATAGTGTTGATAGACTCTGGTTTATAATTACAGGTGAGGTGACTGATTCTGTAGCTGTAAATAGTGTTGATAGACTCTGGTTTATAATTACAGGTGAGGTGACTGATTCTGTAGCTGTAAATAGTGTTGATAGACTCTGGTTTATAATTACAGGTGTGGTGACTGATTCTGTAGCTGTAAATAGTGTTGATAGACTCTGGTTTATAATTACAGGTGAGGTGACTGATTCTGTAGCTGTAAATAGTGTTGATAGACTCTGGTTTTAAAGGTAGAGATGGTGAGAGATTGGTCGGATGTCCAGAGGAAGTCTGTTCCACAGGCGAATTGCTGATGCTGCGAAAGAATTTGTATACATGTTGTTGCTGTGTTCGGGAAATTGGAGGAGCATAGCTCTAGTCGGTCGCCGAGGGCAGTCAATGGATTCAAAAGAGACAAACTGGTCTCGAAGATAGGGAGGAGAAAAGGGGCTGTTGAGAGCGTCATAAAAGAGTGAAAGAATGTGTGATTTTCTACGATAACGGATATTTAGCCAATTTAACTGGAGACGAAATAGAGAGACATGATCGTATTTGAGCAATCCGAAAATATATCTGATACAGAGATTTAAAAGACCATTTAAATGGTCCAGAAGGTCTTCTGTGAGATCAGGATAACACACATCAGCGTCATCAATAATAGGAAGCAAGAGAGAATTGACTAATGTAATTTTGGCAGAGCCATCGTCGAAAGGAAAAAAGAGGAAGAGGAAAACCGAGGATCAAGTTCAGTGACCATCTTAAAGCAAAAGGAGGAGTCGCACGTTACCAGGAATTGAAAGATTTGGCTCTGGACAGGTGATACACCGACAAGAGCTAGACTCTTAAATAATTGATAATGATACTATGTGGGCAAATTAATGAAATTTATGTACCAAATTTTATCTTTGAGGCTATGACATATGTACGGAATTTTCCATAAGGGTTCCTTTTTATCATTGAGGTAGGGAACTCTAAAAAAGAATAATGCATCCTAGTGTAAGTAATTCTGAGTTTTTTAACGCCGTTCTGGGTTTGTTTTTGAAGAATACACGGGCTCTGGACACGTGCTCGAATTATGCCTCGTGTTTGAAGTATCGCTTTAGTTTTCCTGTTTTAATTACAGTATCATTCTTTCCTACGTATTATTGTAATATTTAAGACAAATTGCTTTTAGAAATAAAGGAGGCGTCATGCTAACAACGGTCTTTAGGGTTCCTTAGTACCTAGACCAAGGTGTGGCAATGGTGGCGCCATCTAGCAGCCGCAGGAATCAACGCAATACACATACCTATCGCGGCTGCTGGGTGGTACCACTGTGTAATAATATTTTTTTAAATAAATTATAATGAATGAATGAATGATCGAATGAATGAATGAATGAATTTGAATGAAAATTAAATTTAGATAAATTGCAAATAAACCTTTTTTTACTTTTTTCTTTTTTGTAAATAACTTATGTGTCATATTTAATTTATTGTCAGATTCTCAACTGATGCCGGGCCCAGTGGGGCCCGAAATATATCTTGAGTGAAATTCTCATTTTAACCTTTTTATTATTAACTTTTAATAAACTAAAACTACATTAAAAATCTTATAAAAAAGAGACATATGTATATATTTAACAAAAAGTTAATTAAATAAGTAATGTTATATGTGTTATAATATAATATCGATCAAACAATGTTGGTACCTTATAAAGCCGATTTTGATGTTATAATTAGCTTATTGCAGTATGGGAGTAGATAAAAGTAATTGTTGAATATATCGTTCATTATTTCGGAAAGCTACGTAAAAGTTACGTTTTTAGCCGAAAAGTAACGGAAATCATTACTGAAGTTACTTTCTGGCAAGGCTGGTGGCGACTAAATTCCACATGGGCAGTCAAAAATTTCTACAGTATATTCTCAAAGGAATACGCGAAGTAACTTGTTCCAAATTGAGGCTGTTACCTAATTGCCAGAATAATCCAATGCAAAACAATTACGGCCGCAATCTTCTTTTTAGGGTTCCGTACCCAAAGGTTGCCAAACGGTACCATATTTCCAGGGAATATAATCTATTACTCCGTACCATTACCTCGCTGACTGTGCGACTGTCCGTCCTTCCGTTTGTCACAGGGTCTACTGTTTCAGCCGTAATAATTAACCAGTCGAAATGTTCATAGGAAACGTGTTACTTGGCCGTTGGCCTATGTCACGGCAAATTGAAATCCAAGGGGGTCCCCAAACAAAAAACATTGAAAAAATAAACTTACTTTACTTAAATGTACAACAACAAATAATAAAAATTTGGTTTCCGTGATCATAGGGTGCCGTATTGTTTATGAGGCACTACTATTTCAGTTGCTTGTTTTTTGTCGTCATTTATATATTAATATTGTCGTTACTTACAATAATGTTTTAACAGTTCCCGTACCCGTATTGTGTGGTGGTACGGAACGAGTGTGCGCGAGTCCGACTCGCACTTGCCCAAATTATTATTTTCTAAACGATGAAGCTTTTTACACGCACTTGCATCGAAGATGACAGCTGAGACACAGTATAAGGAAAAGGAAGCAGTATTACGACTGGGGAGTGTCCTTGAAATAAATACCTACGGCCGCTCGATACGCAAACATGCACTAGGGCTGCCCCGTGGCCAGTGACTGTTTGTTGCGTTACGTTTTTGTCAGGATTTAACCATTTCACCACAATTGTTCAAGGTTGATTTCAGTGCATACATCGTTAAAAGGGAATAAAAATACGAAAGAGGTGTGTCAGGATCGTAATTGGTAGTCTTCAATTTCTTCAAGACTTTTAGGAATTTTCCAGATATTTATTTAGTAGTTGAGCCGAATAAAATTTTAAATGCAACATAAATAAAATGAAAGAGGTGTGTTCAGATCGTAGCATATGGTAGCTTACAATCATTTTAAGGCTTCCTAGAATAGTTTTACCTTGCCGGATGAGTTGGTAATTTAAAAAACGTTAATCCTGGTTCCGATAGAGGTGTATTGAAACAAACATCCGTACACTGAACAATTAGAATGATAGCTACGTGCCATAATTTACGTAAAAAACTCGTAAATGCGCGGGAGCGTTTTAAAAGTTTCAGCGTGCGTACGTGACTGAGGCACAACTGCGACTGCCACCCCCCGAAGCCCCCGAGATTTCGAAGCACGTCGTTTCGGGCAGTTTCTATGAAGACATAATACTGCTTCCTTATACTGTAGCTGAGAGCTGCCAGACCGACATAATGCACGTCACGGGGACTGTGCGGGAGCGAGGCTTTTGTTTCTGTCCATCTACAGGGGCTGGGAGCGCCTATGCCAAATTCAATTCGAGATAACAGAAAACACGATGAAAGTTTATTGCACACCACTCGATCAAGGAAGGCAGGAAATACAAAATACAAAAATATTTATTTCGGTAAAGTAACATATACACAGGAAGTTGTACAAAAACATTGCCATAGAGGAAATTACCATTTCGGTGTTGCTATAATAAGTAACAAGGACCATCCTGTACACCTTAAAAATAAATCTACTCATAATATCCATCATCGTTGTGAATAATCTGGAAAAATCCCTTTATCTCCTAGGAATGTACATGTCAAATCAACTGTCATTAGGGCGGAAGTTATACGCACCAGCTGTCGACTTGAAGTCCGATAGAAATGGAGTTGCAAAAACTTTTAATTCGTTAGTCGCTTTTTTCGCTTTGAATAGATAATGTTAACTATTTTGAAGAGGATTTTCATGTTTTATAACAGATCTTGGTCGAGGGCTAGGTATTTGTGAACAATGTGAATAATTCAAAGGGAAAAAAACGAATTTCTTTTACAATCGTTTATTTGTTAAAATATGGTATATCATTTTAAAACAATTTCGAAAATGTAAATTATTGTGATTAAAATACGAAGATTTTATTTTCATTTTCGCAAAAAATTATTTAAAATATATTCACACCGTTGAATTTGTCATGAAATCATAAAATATGCTTTATTACCGTCTTTGAAGTTTGAACATTATATACGTTTTCAAAAGTGATTCGTAATTCTTTATCTCCCCTCTATGCTATTAACGTCATTTAAGAATATCTAGTCCTCGACCAGATAGAAAAGTGTTCAAAAATTAAACAATAAATCAATAGAAGCTTTTAGAAAAAAAACAAACATGACCCGAGTTTATTTTTATTTTGGTAATATTTCTACCGGACTATTCTCGGTAAAACGGAAGCGCTCTCAGCGGAGTCAATCTATAATACGTGACAGGCCATGTCGCGTACTTTACATAGTCTGCAGTGGAGGCTGTATAATCGAACTGTTGGAAAATGGTATTTGTTCTTTTATTTTTCGTCATTTAGATCCAAAATTTTTTGTCCATTTTTATTTGGACATTTTATTTTCTTCAGATGATTATAATAATTTTATGTAATTGAAATAGGTTAAAAAAGTAGCGGATCGTGTCAGAGATGCCAACATACCGTTAACTATTTGAGTGGATACTTCTTACGCCGCCTGTTTGCTCAATCACAGAAAATAATATTATTCGCTTACGAGGTCATTATAACATTTTATTGTTCCGATCAGTAACTTATAATGGATAATAAAATAACTAATAACAAAAAACTAATATGATACTAACAGCAAAACTGATCAGGTTGTTAGTGACATTCTTGTTATGGCGATAAGTAAAAAAATAGAGGTGCTTCTTTTTTGTGTATTTTATGAAATACACGGAAAATTTTAATAAATATCTGGTATATGCATTTTGACTATATAATCTAGGGTTTTGCAATTGGAAAACATGTTTGGATAAATTTTCTTCGATAGAAATAATTGTTGCAATGAGGTCTTCAAACTACTTTTTCTCCTAGTTTGACTAACAGGACCCATATACAGAACTCAAACATATTTTATTAGGTGTGTTTCAAAAATATCTAGAGATTTGATATTTGAATTTTTGCTAGCTATTTTAGTTTTTGTATAAAAAATTATAAAACTAATATTTTTTGCTTTCGCCCTGAATCCGCCCCTCTCGCACTGAGCGTGTTTTCGCTTGGAGTGACAGTGACAAAAATAAAATTCCCATAGCCTGTTAAATAACTTCTGAGAATTTCATTTATATTTTATGTAAATAAATATGATATACTGACCTTATTGTCTTTTAAGATAGTTTGAAATGAATAACCTTAAAAAAACACCTGAAATAAAACAAATATAATATTATTTATACTATATTATATTTTCACTATCTTTAAGTAAACCCTCATGCCTCGACGGAAATGCCAATTGCTGGGCTCCTCTCATAGAACATTTCCCCAAGGCTTTATAGCTTTTACTGCCCCAACAGCAGCCTATTTTGCATTCTCTTCTCTCAAGTTTTGTTACACTCTATCTATCAATGTTTTAATATAATAAGGGATGTCACGTATTTGGGGTTAACCCTTTATGAAAATGGTCTCATGAATGTTAAATAAAACAGCTCTAATTAACTGCACACAAAAAATAAAAAATAAAATGTTTTAATTAAATTAGTTTTCATTTGAGTTTCTGTTAAACTAAAAAAAGCAATTGGCTGATTGATGATGTGTGATAAAGCTATGGTGGCATGTGATTACTCACAGTTTTCGTATTTATGCGAACAGCTCTGAAGCTTTGTGACCTGGTAAATTGGTCATCATTATTTATTATTCCGAATTGAACACCGCAAAATATTTGAAACACATCATAAATTATATAAAAAGAGTGGGAGCTAGTATACAGGCATGCTTTTATCTGAGAAGAGATTTTTTCATGCAAATCGTGACTGGAAAGAGAAATTAATAATCATTCATACGTGAACTACATAAAAGAAAAGAAAAATTTATAAATTCAAAATCTACTTCGTAAATAAATAATATGTAATATTTATTATACCTTAACAAAATAATACAAATTTGAAGTATTACACAATATTTTTCATTACTTACCAAGAACTAGAATCCTGAAATGTTTCTTGTACCAGGTTGAAATTGTCACGAGCTTTTGCCGGCAATTATCTTGAACAATAAAGGGTGTAGTGGGGGACAGTCGGCGCATTAACTTCACCCTTTGGTCCGCCAATAGATCCTCTATGCGATTTTCTGTCATTTTTTCAAGATATTTTGATTGAGACAATTTATCTTTATTGTTTTAATAAATAAATATTTAATACAAGAAAGTAAATTATAAGTCTAAATTTAAAAAGACTTTTTAAATGGTTTTCATTGTTTTAGGTTGTATAGTGGTGATATCCTACTCCCTGATGGGTCGACGACTCTGCTCTGTGATGCCACCTTTCGACCATACAGAAGGAAGCACTAACAGTCAGCAGGTAAAATATAATTATTTTAAACTAACTCTGTTTTTCATATAATCTGTTTATATTTTTTACTTACCACAATGTTCGGGCGGGATAAAGAACATCTTATCGAAACAATGACGTTTCAAAGTTGAGGTTGCCAGTAGAAGAAATAAGTTCTATTGGTTTTCCGCAATATGGCGAGG